>OZ021731.1:41178592-41778592 GCA_963978545.1 Linyphia triangularis
TTAATTTTAACATATGAAATAAACAATTTAGAATTTAAAAATAGAAAATGATAAAATTGGAGTCACTTAATTGTGGAACATGTAAGAAACAGCGACTTATTTCAAGTGGAAACATCAGCGCATTGATTCCCAAATGAAAAAGTCACTGTTCTGTTGCATCACTAATTTTCTTATGTTTTTTTTTTTTTTTTTTTTTTTTTTTTTTTTTATTTGAAAAGGTTTATTTTGATTCTACAGAGTTAAACAAAACCATACAGTAAAACTCTTTGATAACTTGTCACGTTACTGCAATGGAATTTCTTAATCCAATGGAATGCCAGGGAAAAACTCAGAAATAAACTGGAAATTGTTCCTCTTTCTTAATCTTGGATATGCAATCCTTCGTAAAATGCTTGACTTAAATCCATAGATACGATGAAGTTCATTTATAGTATTTTCTTTCTCCTCTTCTTTTTTTTTTTTATCTTTTCAGTTCAATAAGTTATCTTTTTCGTACCTTCGTACTATGGAAAGTATTTTCTAAATGTACTGGATTAGATGATTGTAACATAGCGAGTATAGTGAAAAACCTTTACTAGGACTTCCTCTTATTTTGACATCCTACATTAATTGAAGACGACAAGAAGAATCGGGCACATACTTTAAAATTCTATTGCAATAAATAGCGATAAGCCCCCTTAAATGGTCATTATTCTTCAAGTGACTCACCCCACCTTCAGTTTATCTGTTAGTTCAACGCATCCATTCAAGTTGGGCAATTCTTAGTCGCACGTGACTACCCTACCAAACACGGACTTCCTTCAATCTTGTTCAAGTTCACTTCGGCCATTTTCTTTTAGAGAAGAAGAGGAGGAAAACCTCCTGGTAGTGAAAGTGACAGTTCTTTTCCGGAAATTGAAGGTGATGTAGTAATTCTCGATCGACGCCATTTTGTTTCCTAAAAGAGGTTTCAGACAGCTACTACTTTTCTTTGTGTAAATATGACAAATTTGGAATGGACAACTTTGGAATTCCGAGTTAATGAGTAAAGTGTTATTAGTTGTACTCTATGATTAGTATGAGGATTTGGGAGGTTTTGGATAAACCAACGTAATAGCAATTGCTGGAGATCCGGAACACAATAAAAATTTAACAATTGAAAGTTCATAGGTTATTCCTCAATTTGCTAGCTTACACTATATACATTCTGCAACTGATGACAAACATTAAAATGTTTGCTTCGTAAGGAACTGTAAATGATCAAGGCAAACTAAAAATTAATTAGAATACTTTATTTATCGGAATTAATTAGGATACTGTATTTTTTGGAAGTAGGACATTGGATTCTTCTTCTTTTGGAGCATTTGTTCCCCTTTCTATATCTTAAATGGTCTTTTAAAAGTCATGATAGTTGTATTAAAATGTAGAGCTTTAAAAATATGTGTACCAATTTTCAGAGCCGTGGCCATAACAGTTTTTGGTAACTGACAAAATAAGAGAAGCGCTAACTATTTTTAAGTCGTTTGTAACATAACCTGTGCGGTTTTTTAAGTTACATCAACGATTAATTCAATGGAAACCGAAAATCTTGAGAATATACTTTTCACTTATAAAACCCAGACCCACACGGCTAATCCGAAGGCTTATATTTTTATATCTACAGTTAACCCTTTGCACTCCAGGCCTTTTTTGAGCAGAGAGACCAGCAACTCGAGACGTTTCCCGCTATTTTTGATTGGTTCGCTGTTACAGATCCGCTTCAAAGAAACTAAACACAGTCATTGGCCTTACATCAAATTTCCGCATTTAACCTAGTGGTCCACTCGAGTTGCGGCACCAAGTTATGTGGTGAGTGAGAGTCGTCACCTCTGGAGTGCAAAGAGTTAATTATATTTAATTAAAAGTTAATCGTTATTTATAGATATATTGAGTCATACAAAACGAAGGAACAAGCAGATATGTTTGGCATAAAATGAAGCACAAATTCGGCGTTTGTCGGAGGAAAATGGTGCTCACGTTGAATTCATAAAGTAACTTTGAACTTTCCTCTATTTATTGATGTATAGTAAGTGGCACCATCTATTGCCTTTCATTGAAAATACATATTTTAAAATATGATCCTTCATTTTAAATAACGCCATATAACTTTTTACCATTTAGTATTGACTAATACACAATGAAAACAGAATTTATCAACCAGTGCAGCCGGGCTGCATCTACATTTATGAGTTTTAAAATAAAATTATATAATATATTAACTTCCTTAAATGAAGATTACAATTAAAAACGAAGATAGAATTTTTAGGGTAAGTAAACAAAACTTCAATAAATAGCAAACCTGTTGCTTCAAAGAGCATTGTAGGAGAAAAGGAACCTTCTAATCAACCCAATAGGTGACCTCCAAGCAACTACAGTAAAGCCATATAGAGTGTATCTCTCTAAGCGTTGACACAGCCAGTTGCTGAAATTACGATTCGGCTGAGTTCGTTGATATGGCAACCGTTTCTAGTGTGAACTTTTTTTCCTACACGTTTTGAATACGGCGTTATCGCGCGGCTCTAACGAGAGAGGAATTTTACAATTTCGGCAATGCTTGGCATAGACTGGCGACAGGGTTGGTTGGTTGTTTTCAGATTATCTGGCGCCGTCAGCAACACGAGGGCTATAATGCACCGAAACATTCGTCATAAGACAAGCCAACATACATTTACAAACACCCATGCCTAACACGGGACTCGGACCCGCAACCTCGCGGTCTAGAAGCTAGCACGCTAACCACTATACCGTTGGCGACAGGGAAATTTTAAAGAATCTCTTCAGAACGGAAATAGTTTTCGTGATGTTTATTCTAATGTTGTCTTTTTATTTCTTAACTGTTTTGAAACAAAGAGTTCGTTATGATTAAATGTTAATCTTGCTTGAAACTCATTTTAGAAGATAGAAAGATGATAAACGCCAACATATTACAGAAGATGGATCGACATCAAAACTGTCGATCTTGGTATGTGCTTTTCTCGTGATTATGTGGTAGTTTTTACTTACACATTTTTTTCCGTTAACCATATTTGACAGTCAGAATTAAGAAGAGCGATTGGTTTAGTGCTGGATATGAAAACTCTTTTAACTTTTAAATGGTATGAAGTGAAACGCAAATAGCTGGTGCATTAAGGAAAACTCCCAACTTTATATTTTTGAATTTAACAAAAAGGTAACTCTCTGAATAGACGCTTTATGCAATTACCCATCAAAGCAGTATTGTTTTTAATTAAACAAGAACTTACATTTAGAGGCCAAAACGAGAGATAATGTGTTTTAATCAAAACTGTACAAAATTATTTGATTAATCGTTCTTATTTTATAATGTTATGTTTTAAACGTTATTATGTTATATAAATTGAAAGGGAAACTTCGATTTCAGTATTAAAGATTTTGCTTTCATTAATGATTGGTAAGGAAAGTCGCATATTTCCAGATGCATTAACATTTTCGACCATTAGTCGCCACTGATGCAAGTGTTGCGTTGATAGGTTCGAAAGATTTGAAGCCAAAGCAGATAAAAACTTGCAGAAATGTATTCCAATAGAACTCTTTACAGATTCCTTTACAACTCCAGAACTTCTCGTTCTAGTAGACTCAATACAGCTCTATACACAACAATAGAGCACAAACAGCAGTTAAACTTGGTACACAACTGCTAAATCGCCGCAAAAGACAATGCAATATAGTTCCCTTTCGGAACTCTCTGAATGCTCGCTGACAGACAACCAAGTATGTAACTCCACTCAGTCAGTATCTCAACTAACTCAGTAATTCCAGTCAACTAACTGACTCAACGGACTCAACTAACTCACTCAGTCAACTAACGGACTCAACTAACTCGATCACACTCTCTCTCGGTCTTATATAGGGGAGGCGAACCTTCGTGAATCTTCCAGAGATAGACATTTGGAGAACTTTCCAGATAGTAGTCGAAAAGTCCTATACATGTACATGGGGACCGAAAATATCGCCAAATGGTCGCCAAGTTTGGCGATTTCTCGCCAAATTTAATGACAAAAATTAGTCTCCAACTTGGCTCTATCCCTCCAATTTGGGGAGATTGCCATTACTGCCAAAATGCCCTGCTCCTTGTAAAACTCGCTTCCCAGCGTTATCTCTGTAAAACTCGTTATCAAGAATTAAGACACACAGTGCAGGAAAGCAAACCCTTGCACTGCCTTATGCGAAATGTACATAAATTTATCTTTTTACAAAATTAACACTACGAAATACTTACAAATATACAAAAATTCGTAACACAAGTGTTTATAAGGGACGTGGTATGGTAGAATTTTAATATGAATTGGATGTTACATAAAATATAATATTCCGCAAATTTATATTTATACCTAAAGAAGCAGAGTGCTAAAAATGACACACCTTTCAAAGTGAATGTTTACTTAAGCTTTATCTAAGATTTAAAAGTATTTTGAAGGTCCATAGAATATGGATGTATAGCGGGTGTGAAAAATTTTCCCAGTCAGCAATTTCTGCTAGAAGGCTTGCAATTTCGTTATATCTTTGTCTATCAATGATTGTACCAAAAAATGCGTACTTATCACATCTACTTCCAAAATTCAATGTTCCATTTTGACCTCCTAATACTCGAGATAGTTATTTTGTACATGCAAATTCATAATTATATTGTAATAATTTCAATTGAGCATCTTTAAGAGGAGGTCCTAATAAAGATCATTCCGTATACTCGCTATATTACAATATACTAATCCAGTGCATTTAGAACCTACTTCATATAAAACCTTGAATTTTAGGTAAGTAGGTAAAAAAAAATATCACTGAATGAAATGACAAATTAAAAACTCGAAAATATGGTCTAATATATTTTATTTTATATTTAAAATCCTTAAGTCAATGCATATGCAGTGGTTCCATCTAGTTTTCTAGTTTTGTCAATTACTATTTAAATTTTCAATTATAATAAATAGATATTAAATGAAAACAATTTATGTCATTTCATTAAGTCGTTATTTTCGTACCTACACACCAAACTTCAAGGTTTTATAGAAAGTAGTTTCTAAATGCACTGGGCTAGAAGATTGTAACATAGCGAGTACAAAGAGTGATTGTTACTAGAACATTCTCGCAAAAAAAAGTCTTCTAGCTTCTCCATTTGAGGATTGTATCATCACTCAAGTTTTCAAAACGCGTTCAATATCCATGATTGATAATCTTCTAAAAATGCATATTATCTTTATAAAAAAAAAATAAAAAAAAAAACGTGTATTGAAACTCTAATTGCATTTCAAGGAAAATTCCAATAAAATGTATGTCGGAAACAAACGATTACTCCAACGCTTGGAAATAGTGAAAGTGAAACGCTATCTAGCTTCACTCTTACACCATTACTTAAAACACATACACTTTAAAAAAAAAAATCAAAATCCAGTGTCAAAAGTAGGTTACCTTACTATAAAAGATGTGCGATTTTAAAATCATTTATTGAACGAACTGGATAGAACTAGTTTTGGTTTCTTGGAACTGATTGCTTGATTTCCCTTCTATAGAACCTCATTTCTTTCGTAAAACACTACAGAGGTATTTTAAGAGGAAAACTTAATTTAAAACGATTTTACAAGGCCATCAGTAAGGTATAGGCCGCTCGCTCTCTTATAGTATGTAATATATAACTTTTTTCTCTTCCTGCAAAACCATCAATTCGGGGGTTGTACACAAATTACATCACGAGTAGGAAAGGGTTTGTCCAAAGTGATGGACGGTGACAGCGAGGAGGGGTAGGGTATTGGACAATTCCCGCATTTTTTTTAAAAAGAGTGAAATTAGTACATATTTATGAAGAATTTCTTTCTGATTCCAAATATTTAAACAAAAGTTCTTTAAAAAAAATTGGTTATTTAAATATTAAGAAAAGAAAATGCCCCAAAAACGAGCCAAAACCAGTCCGATCAAAACAGTCAGCAAAATTCGTGACGTAAAGAGTTCTCTGCGTTTCTATGGTTATCGTGAGGTTTCTGCCATATAGTAACAGTTAAAAAAGTTGGTGTTGGTAGACCATTGCCACATTCCGTACAGGTTGGCGTAATTTGCGAGAAACTTTCAAATCTAGTTTCCGCTGCTGCATTTCAAGCCAAGATGTTTGAGATCTCTTTACGTCACGTTCAATGCCAACAAAATGAATCATTTTCTCGCTAACCTCTAACAAGGTAATTTTGATCGCAAATTACAAAAAAAAGAAAAAGCTCATTGAGCAGAAATTTTTATGTTTATGTTATGACCTTTTCGAAACATTTAGAATTGAATAAAAAAATATTTAAAAAATACGGGAATCGTCCATTGCTTGCGTGACCTAATGATCTCACTTTTGTTGGAAAATTTTAAGTAACGCTTTTTATTCAATTTTTAAGTTAAAAAAAAAAAAAAAAAAAAAAAAAACTTTATTTATTTGATATCATTTAACCAAGAAATTAATCTGCAATAAGTTGAACTTTATTCTATACGAGTTAATTTCAAAACTAGATAAATATGCATTTTTATTTTTGAAAAAGAAGGGGAGGAGGAAATTGTTTAATTTAATTTTTAGGAGGAAAGGGCAGGCAACAACGAGACGTAATTTTATGGGTAGTGGTGAGGTCGAGGAAACACTGCGCTTGACATGGGAGGAGGAAGGGAGAATACAAAAAGTCAAAATTTTGCGTATTGTAATGTACGTTCCTTCTTGATTAATTCATAAAGTATATTATATGTACTTGCAAACTTCCCACTCCTAAATTATAAAAGAATGTCGCATCAAAGAAAGAACTTTTAAAAATGTCATAAAGCTGAAAGGGGCTTTCAGCTTTATGACATTTTCAAAAGTTCTTCTAAAATATGCACAATGGACAATCCTCGCATTTTTTAAAATCGAGTGAAATTAGTTTATATTTATGAAGAATTTCTTTCTGATTCCAACTATTTAGACAAAAGCTTTTTATAAAAAATTAGTTATTTAAATATTAAGAAAAGAAAATGACCGAAAACCTCGTCCGATCGCTTTCCGATTAAAACGCTACTTTATAGCTGTGACGTCAAGAAGATCCTTTCGTTTCCATGGCTGTCGTGAAGTTTCTGCCAAATAGTTGGTGTGAGTTTTTTAGACAATTGGCATATCCCGTGCCAGTTGGCGTGATTTGCGAGAAACTTCAAAACTGGTTTCCGCTGTTGCATTTCAAGCCAAGATATTTCAGATCTTTTGACGTCACATTAGTTTCGAGCTGAATGTGTCGTTTTTCCCGCCAAATGTAACAGGCTAACTTTGGTTGCAAAATTTTAAAAAAAAAAGAGAGAAAAAAAAGAGCAGTGTGAAGAAATGTTTATGTTTATGGCCTTTTCAAAGCATTTAGAATTGAATAAAATAATAAAAAATGCGGGAAATATCCATTGGGTATAAGATGATTCCGATATGAATATCGATTTATAAAAGCTCATGTTGACGAAGACGTGTTTAGTGGTTCATAAGTTCGAAAAATCGCATATTTGCACGCAATAAACACACACACAAACAAACTCGAAGTTGATATAAAGATATCTTAAGTCTTTTCCCACTCAATTGCGTTTACAAATATCGAGTTATGAGAAACTTAGAAATGTTGATATTTTTGGTAGTGCTGCCATCTATGATATACGAAATGTAATAAAGTTTTGCTTGTACTCTACATAAGTGAAGAGAGAAAGCTCTGCATGTCAGATGTCAAAACTTCCCGACAAAACTACAAATGCTATTGACACATTATATATTTTAATTTAAAGGTGTTTTAAGTTTCTATATCAAATTTAAATGGAAATGTAGATCAGAAGTCAATATGTAATTTCTTAAACCTAAACTATGAGTACTAAGGCATGTGTTATATCAGTTTTAAAGTTTCAATTTTACGAATACAATTGCATAGAAATCAGCTGAAATTTCAGCCAAAAATGCTTTACAATGTGACTGAAAGATTTTTTCCGTAGTAACTCTCAGAAAAGTCGCTTCTTAGCTGGAAATAAACCTATTGGAGGAAGTTATATATTCAGTAAAATATTTTCTCGCGAAATTTATCGTCATTTACCAACTTTGAAACATTTTTGTTTATTAAAACAATATTAGAATCAAGCAGGTTTTTGTCACAAGACGTCGTAATTCTTAAAGAAGATTACATTTATTAATGTCGACAAATTGCTATCATACCTGTAGCACATGAACTAAAACCTATATTTGGCCTAAAAAACACAACTTAAGAACTAATTAGATTTAAGCATAACATTTTAATGCTGTCGTTTATAAATAGCTTTGGGGAGTCCTATTCACCAGTGAAATCTTCAAAAATGCTACAACATGATTACATTATATAAAAAAAAATAATGCTTGCTAATATTAATACTACTGAAAATAAAAACCTAGTTTCTAAATGTTCTACGTGTGGAATATCTTAATTATTATATACATCGGACTTCTAGAGAATTTTTTTTTTATATGTATTAACAGGGGTAGAAGTGGGGAAAAAAAGGTGGGGGGACGGCCGAAAGTTGGTGACAAGTGCACCCCCTCAACGATAAATTTTATAATTTCGTTTCTAATAACAATAAATTTATAACAATTAAATAAATAGCAATTAACTGGTAGAAAGGAAACAATTTTCAACACGAACAAGGGTCCAAAATTTATTGTTATTTTAATGAATATTCTATGACTTAGTTTTTTTACTAGGAAGTAAGAGATGAAGTGAAGTAATAATTCAATATTATATACATAACTGTTTATTTATATTTAAATAGTACCTCTAAATAAGCATACTTTCATAAAATTAAATTAATAAGGAATTCTAATTTTTTTTTTAAATACTGTCTTTATATTTTTTTCTAGTTCCTCCAAAGTTAAAATTTGACCAAGTGAAAATACCTATATCTTTATACAAAGTAGTATAATACATTTTTATAACACTATGACATAAATAGTTTTTTTTTTTCAGTGACTTAAATTTTTTTCTCAGTGTCATTACATTTCGCATTTCCCTACATGCTTGGTATATGTTTTAAGAAGAAAATCTATGCTTAATTAATTTTAGTACTATCTTATATCCCATGCCCAGTATTACCTAATGTTCAAAGAAATTTATAAACAAAATTAGTGATAAAAACTGAAAAATATAGTCGAGAATAAATAAAAAAAATATACAATTTTGAATTACATGACTCGGAAAACAGTGATAAGATGAATTTGTTTGAACAATTTCGGCATTGATAGTATATACAAGTATTATATCCTGCATTCAAAAATTGAAAGTAAAAAAATTGCAAAAGGATATTTTGCCTTCTTAAAGGAAATGTTTGCATTTTTCAACTTTCTCGTTTGGCTTCATGGATAATTTTTCCTGCACATTTATGAGTTTTACTGGTTTTGTGTTTAAAAATCTGCTTTCTTAAGGATACTCGTTAGTAAAATTCCTTGTCTCCATGTGGCAAAATGTTTCACCCTACCCATTCGTTAGAAAGTTTCAAACCTTGTTTTTTTCTGGTTCCAAGCTTTTTAGCAGCCTTTTGTATGTGTTGCATCCAAGTTTTTGTTCTTCATAAGTAAGCAATGGATACTCGCTGTATTTCTGAAGGTGCGTATCATTTTGTGTCCGATACTTTGGATAATCATTACTGCAGAGCGTTTTTGCTTACTTTTGCTGCCACTTGCTAGATTCTCTCTCCACGTGGTCTCTTCAACTTGATGCACTTGCACATATTCCACTGCTCCTTCCTCAACGTTCTGTAGTGTATCGAAGTCATTTTTCTTACAGTTTTGAAGCCAAATATATCAATCTCATCTTGTTTTGTACTAGATGGATTACGAATACAAATGCCGTTTATAATCAGAAGTAAGAGTTAATGGTTAAGTTGGAGGTATACACGGTTTTCTACTAATAATCAACAAAACGCAAAACAGGAAATGATAGTGCTATAAATATGTCTTTTTCTATCCACTCCTCAATAATCCCAGACAACGGGCGCCGAAACTCGCCGCGCATTTCCAAGAAAAATTGACTGAATCTGCTTTAAACAAAACGAAAACGAAAGTATAAAAAATAACAAACAGCCAGAAAAAGCCGAAGTAACGAAAATGGTGAATTCTATTTTTCCCCCCTCCCCTTTTAGTTTTTAGACGGATTGAATGTTTTTTAAAATTGGGGCAATAGATTTCGGTAGTTTTAGAAGTGGGTGGATGGATTTCAGTGTTTTTAGAAGTGGGGAGACGCAAGGGTATTTTCTGGACAAGTGGGGGGACGCGTCACACCGCATCTACCCACACTTCTAGCACTGTGTATTAAAGTAGATATTGGTGCTATATACTCTCAAAAATTATATATTGAGATAGTATTAATAGATAGTAGTTCAAACTCCCCCCCCCCCCGCCTCTTCCCTGCACGCCCCTTCCATACTTCCTTTTTGATAAGAAGAATATTAGGTCCATTAGATCACATAAAAAAAAAAAGACCGTTTTTAACAAATATTCTGCTGCTGCCATCTATGAAAGTAAAAGAAATTTAAACGAGGTTTGCAAAAAATATATTCGAATGATGGCAATATTTTCACTATTAAAAATCTTAAGATCAATCTGCTTGCATTAATGAGTAATTTTTACAATTTAAAAGAGTTATGCATTAAAAATTACTTCATGAGGGGTAGTGAACTAGTTTTGTAAGGAAAATCTCTTGAAACAAATCAATAGTCGCCAACTTTTCACTTTTACGACGGGGGGCTAATCTTGGTCGATAAACTCGATGGAGGGGAAGGGGGTTAAGGCCCAATGGGTTTCTGGACTTCACTTCTATTATAATCTACCTACTGAATATTTTGAGCTTACCTCTATACCACACAATAAATTTTTCTAAAACTGTTTATGACTTAACTTTGTTATGACTGGTTTTTTTTTACAGTCAAGTTATTTGTTTAAAATTAGTTCAAAAACATTTTATGGGGAAAAAAAAAAAAAAAAAAGAGTACTAACCAGTTAATTCAACCTTATAAAATATTTTATTTCAATATCATTCATTATTTTTAATGATGAATTATATTATTATGGTATTGCACTAAAATAAAGAAAGCCAATTTTAATGATTCTGTATAATAATTAATAAAAAAAGAGGCTATCTTGATTTTTATTTTGAGAGAAAAGGGGTGATAGTCAGTGTGCTTACAAATATTGCGTTTCCTTTCTATTTTTACGTGATTTTTTTCTTTCTTTCGAACATTACAAAATATCCTTTTTACGCAATATTTTTTTATTGGAAAAGCACATTTTTACAGACTTTTGAAGCGGGGCAAAATGTACCTTTACCCCGCTGTTGGTGAAGCACGGGGGGCACCCCCTTTGCCTCCGTGTAGTTGTCACCTATGAATAAGCCCCTGTTTTTAAACGTGGCATTCGATGTCCTTCAAATATTTGGGATTTCTATCAATATTGGCCAACGTATTGGTGGGGGAGTGGATAAATGAACGAACACTATGCGTCCAACACATACTTCTTGATTGTTAGCATATTATATAATCCGGGGGATTTTTACCACGATCAATCTAGTCGAAGAACTATATATGTTTATATCAAAGAAAAGTTTTAAATGATTATTATTCATTAAAACTGTTAAATGCTAACCTTGCATGTTTTTTGTGTTTTGCCTCTAATAAATTATCATTTATATGTTAATACATTTCCAATTAATGGTTAGATGTTTAAGTGATGACAAGAAGATGATGGATACATGATAAGAATAAACATTGTTTTTCGATTCAATAATACCTATGTATAAAAAGCAAAGCCTTCACTCACTCCATAATCCATTGAAATTTTTTTTAAATTAGGTATTTTCGAAAGATTTTTGAATGCTGAACTCAAATATGGAATTAAAGTATGGGTTATTTTTTTTTTAATGTTTTAATACATATATGACACTATATAATAAAAAAGAGCTGTATACAATTTATAAAAACCCTTCCACAAATTTTAAGGACACTTTCCGATTTTTCTTTCGTCAATTAGAACAAAAGATATTATCAGTGATCAGGATTTTTTTGTACTGTACCATAATAAAATAATTAAATATCTTGCCACTCCGCTTTCTGAAGACATTATGTGAAAACCAGGTTGTTGTTTTTACACAAAACATTTCCACTGAGGTAGGAATCACTTATTAAAAAAAAAATTGCGTTTTCATCATGAAATTTTATATTTTCAGGAGGAGAATCGTCTTTGCTAACAGCAGCCGCCTCTGTAATTGGAATTGGTACCGACCTGGGTGGTAGCATTCGAATCCCTGCCTTGTTCAGTGGAATATTCGGACACAAACCATCAACGGGTAATTGAGGGCCCTATTTGTAATATATCAGTTATTGTTCTTATTCTTTATTAATATTGTTAAGTGTTGATAAAGTATTCGAGTGTTAATAGAAAATTAAAAATGTTAAAAACTCTAGTTCGTGTGAAGTTAATTCATTGTAATAACTATAAGAAATTAAGAGCCGCAGAACAAAATCGAACTTGTTTACACAACTTGAAACTTTTTCCAAGTTTTTTCGGTCTCCTCAAATTCACCTTTATTAGTCTCTGAAATATTTTCAATTAAGAGCGGCTCTTAACTCTTCAAAATAGTTGTAATAGAAATGCAATACATGTAGAGAACGTAGTTTATTTTAACCTCTCCTATAAGAAATTAGTTATGGGACACGTCTTATTTTGTTCGACAAATAATGTTAAATTATGTATACTTAAATTCAAATATTTAATTTTAGGAATACTATTTTTATTGATTCAGTATGGCGTGCTATAAATTTCTGATTTGTTACAGGAAAACAAGTTTTAACTTGTTTCATGTTCCATAGAATATTTGAAGATAAATCGTCTGTTTTACTAAACAGGGATTTAAATTCAAACGGTTAATCTAATCTTTCTTCAATGACGTAAGTAGGATGATTAAAATATGAAAATTGGAAAATGCACAGTTGTTTTTTTATAGATAATGTTACATTAAGATTATTCTCATCATGTCAAATTGTAAAAGAAAACATAAGTGGGTAAGTTTTGAAGGAAAAAAATATATATAGCTCGGAAAATACTTTTAAATTATAAAAATACTTTAAAACTGACATATAATAATAAAATGATATTGTAAATCTACAATACAAACTGTCACAATTGTACTTAATTGTACTGAACTGGCAAAATTAAACTTTAAATACTATATTATCTTTGTTATTTATGTATAAATAGATAAATACCCAAAAATCTCATTTTAACGGACTTTTTTAGCAACAGCTAAAATTCTTTAGTACTTTTTCAAAATAAGGAAAATTTACATCTTTCATAATTTAAATTTCTATTCATTTAAAACGACGACATACGACCCAAACAATTTCCAGCACTTAATTCCTGGAGGAAAGAAATCATAAAAGCGCTCATGGACAGAGTTCAATTGGTCTGCAACTTTACAAATTCAGTTGATTGCAAAGAAGTTTTTTGATAGAAACTACCTATTAAAATCAATAATTACCCAATAAACGTCATTAATTGATTTATAAAATAAACACAAATGACTTATTCATGTCACTTTATATGATCTAATTCATGTTTATTATAAATTGTTCAAAATAAAAAAATAAAAAAAAAAAAAAAAAAAAAATATAAGAATAAAAAATATCACTGCTAGAATTTCAATTCACATCATCCCTCTTCAAATTTTAATTCTTAAAAGAACTTTCATCAAAATCAGTTCACCAGTTTTGATTCGCGATACCCAAAGACCACGACAAGGTAGAATCATACAAGTGAGACTCATAACCGATCCAGTCTCTCTCTGGTAGGGTGTTAAATCAAGACGAATCTATTAACGATATTCTCTTATTTGCGCTAGGCGTGGTTTCCAATGGCAACCAGTACCCGGTGGTGAAGGAAGCTGTGCGCCAGATGATTGGTACTGGGCCCATGTGCAGATACGCCGTTGATCTCCTGCCTATGATGAAGGTGCTGTCAGGGAACAAGAGGGAGATGCTAAGGCTGGATGAACCGGTAACTAATATAAGTTTTTGATTAAGGAGATTCAGTATTTCAGAAACTTTTCTTTTAATTTAAACTTATTAAATTAATTTTTTTACATATATAGAAGTATTTCTAATTTGAAATTAAATTTGTGAAGGAAAAAAGTTCATTTAATGCTTGAAATTTATAATACTTCAGTATTTTCTTTTTTCAAAAATTAATGATGCAGAATTTCAACTACTTTATTTTTCACCATTTTTCCTTGAATCATTTTGGTTATATACCTGATAATATTTTAAAAGCGATTCAATGAAAAAGGATGAAAAATAAAGTAGTTGGAATTTGGAATCTCCTTGGTTTTTTTTTTTTTTTTTTTTTTTTTTTTTTTTTTAATACTGAAATTTTATGACTTTCAAGCACCAAGTGAACTTTTTTCTTCACATAATTTAGTTTCAAACTAAAAATACTTCTAAATATGAAATTAAACTTAATAAACTTAAAAATAATAAAAACACGTATATATAAGTTTAAAAAAAAAAAAAAAAAAAAAAAATTACCTTTTCAACTTTTCAAAAGTTTTATTTTTGTCAAACATATCCAAAGGTATATTGGATGATACAAAATACAAAATTATTTAATGAGTATTTATAGGAGCTTTTATGTAAGGTAGTTATTTCAAAAGACGTAAACCGAGAAAAATGTAGTAAACCTTTTATAAGGAGTGGTAGGTAAAAAGATATTTTTATTAAAACATTAATTTTAAAGTCAGCATTACAATAATATAGAGAGAAGCCTATACAAAGCCTTTGTCTGTCCGTATATCCGAAGTTAGTATTCCCAAAACAAAGCCCATGAATTGAAATTGCATAGGTTAACCTTCTGAGGGTCACGGGCGTATATATCCGTCATTTGATCCAAAGTTTTTCCAGCAATACACAACCTTTTTAAAATAAAATTTATACCTTTTATAAATAAAATGTGAAATAAAATATTTTTTAAATTTTTTTATTAGGATGATAGTTTAAAACCTACTTAAAACAAAATAAATAAAAAAATATTTTTAAAAATTATATATTTGGATCAGAAATAAAATTTAAAAATTATTGCAGGGAAAACTGTATAATTTCGCCCATTCCCTTGACGCTCAGATCGAGATTATTACGATTACATAAAATTCAAAGGAAAGGGCTTTTAAATTAGACTGGAAGAATGCTCCCTTAGTAACTCAATAGGTAGTTCACAAATGGGCTTTAAATAGAGATATCGATATAAACTTCGATATTGGGTGATAAGTTTTCTCACAAAACTCGTAATCTTGACAATCTTTTTATTTATAAAGTATTCCAAACTGCCAATGCGTTTGTTATTTATTTATCTTCAGCCTTAAAAAAACAAAACTTCAGTGAACCGACCAAAGCTAATAATGAACTGACCTGAAGATCCACAATACAAACGTATGTAAAAGCAACCATTTGGTGACTGTCATAACCCAACTAGTTTTTACTTTTATAATTATCGTACCATTAAAAATATTCTGCCAAAAGAGAGAAGTTTGGTGTGTTTATCTATAATAATAAAACAAGCTGTGTGTCTATCTGTCTGTGGATCTATAGAAACCTACTTAAAATTAGAGTAGAGCTCTGAAATTTTCAGCGTAAGTAGTTTTTACCTTCTAATTTTATGCATCACAAACAGAATGTTAAAATTTTAATTAGTTCTTTTTTTAATTAATTTTTTTAATTAATTAATAAATATGTTGCAAAACGATATCTAATAGGGCTACAGCTCTGAAATTTTCAACATAAGTAGTTTTGGCCTTTTAATCGGACTTTTAAAAAACAGGATTTAAAATTTTTATTTTGTTCTTTTTTAATTAATTAATAAACTTTTTACAAAACGATTACTAGGGCAACAGCTTTGAAATTTTCAACATAAGTAGTTTCGGCCTTTTAATTGGACTTTTAAAAAACAGAATTTTAAGTTTTTATTTTGTTCTTTTTTAATTAATTTTTTTAATTATTTAATAAACATTTTACAAAACGACTACTAATAAGGAAAATTTTCAACATAAGTAGTTTTGACCTTCTAATTGGACTTAAGAGAAACAGAATTTTAAATTTTTGTTCAGTTCGTTATTAATTATTTTTTTAATTAATTAATATATAAGTATCAAAACGATTTCAAATAGGGCTACAGCTTTGAAATGTTCAACATAAATAGTTGTGGCCTTCTAATTGGATTTTTGAAAAACAGAATTTAACATTTTTATTTTTTTTAATTATTTAACAAATATTTTACAAAACAATTTGTAATTGAGCTACATTTTTGAAATTTTCAACACAAGTAGTTTTGGCCTTCTAATTGGACTGAGAAAAAGAATGTTAAAATTTTAATTTGTTTTTCAATTAATTTTTTCACAAAAAGCGACTTCGAATTGGCCTATATCTCTGAAAGTTTCAACATAAGTAGTTTTAGCCTCTAATTTTGCTTTCCACAAACACGTGTTAAAATAATCTTAAAGGGGTGTTGTATTATTGTATTAAAGGGAATTTTTTTTTCTTAACAAGGGAGAGGCTTTCAATATTAAGTCTTTACGTAGCAATTAGATTTTAATGAGTAAAGCGAGCTTATGCAGCAATGAACCTTTCAGCGAGCGAAGCGAGTCTATGCTTGCATAGCAATGAGCCTTTTAACGAGTGAAATAAGCTTGTTTTTATGTTATGTTACCATGAACTTTTCAGCGAACGAAGCTAGCTAGATTTTACGTTGCGATGAACCTTCCTGCGAGCGAAATGCCAAAAACTGGGTTCTATACACGAATAACAGCGAGGTCTTACAGCTAGCTACAATATTGCACATGTTAAAATTTCGTAGCGAAGCAAGGATATTTAGCTAGTTATATATAATAAAATAAAAAATTGACGTTTTTAACATTTTTACTTACAATAACTCATATGTATACATAGGGTAATGAAACTTTAGCATTCGGTCAAAAAAAAATTTCGATTTTTTTTTTTTTTTTTTTTTTTTTTTTTTTTTTTTTTTGCATTTCGCCACGTTTTGGAACATCCTGATTTCAAAAAAGCGATCTAGAAAAAATGTCTGTCTGTCTGTGTATGTATGTTTGTATCAATGTGTATCTGTGGTTAGCATAACTCCCGAAAAAATTGACTTACGATGTTCAAATTTGGGATGAGGGTTAGTGGTGGCCATGGGAACAATCAATAAGGTTTTCGTCAAAATCATGCGTGCGCGTTTTTCGAATTATAGCAATTATTAAAATCACCATTTTGGCGAAGATTTTTTTTTTCCTAGGCCCATACAAGAATTATCGCACAAAATATCGCCAAACTGGCCATTTTCTCTAAATGAATGATGAAAATATAAAAACGGTAAGTAACACAAATCCACGTCAGTATTATAGTGTAATTGAAAATTGTACGATGTTCCACACCCTTAGTTTTAACCTGTACATCTGCTTGCCTTTTGCGCATCTTTGATTTTGTTGCATATAAATGTGTTTTGCGCAAAAATAGTGTTTGTTAGAGTGCGTAACTGATGTGGCATGTTTTGATCAAAATATTAAGGTATCTCTGATTTCTGTGGGATTTGCGATTGATTTATCTGAAACGCATACCTTGAGTATTCTCTTATGAGCCAAATTATCAGTATTTGATATCCAAACTTGGGGTGTGTAACATCGTCAACTTTCAATTACATTTAACGCTGATCACTGCATTTAAATTTATCATGGATTGGTGTAATTTACCGTTTTCGTTTTCATATTTTCATTAAATTAAAAAAAAGGGCCAGTTTGGAGAGATTTTTTGGCGTTATTTATTACATTGGAAAAAGGCACCCAAGTTGGCTTAATGTTTTTCGATAAATATTGCATTACGCTTTCTTATAAGTGCAACAGAGAAGAAATAGTCGTTGATGGGCTATGGTCAAGGGAAGAGAACTCTGTATTAAGGGCAGTCGTTTTTCACCCTTTTCACATTTCTAATGAAACTTCGGAGTTGAGGATGTTAAAGAACAGAGGTTTTGATCAAAATCTTTAGAGCCGTTTTTTGACAATTGATGAAAAACATACATTTTTTAATTGCAGCTATCATATACGCAATTTTGACAAAAACCTAAATGACAGGTATCATGGTCACCACTAACCAATACACAAAATTTGAACTTTGTATTTCAATCCTTTCGAGAATTATGCTGACCACAGACGGATACACATTTTCTAAAAAGTCCTCTTTTTTTTTCCCCTTTTTTTTTTAACTCAGTACATTTCAAAGCGTGTAGTAATGCAAAAAAAAAATCGAAATTTTGTTGACAGAATGCAATACTTTCATTTCCCTTTATTGACATGGGTAATTGAAAGTAAAAATAGAAAATCTCTCCACCTTATACAAATAGAAATTACGGCCATTTAGCCTACTGAAAATATTTCTATGCCTAGAAGACTTTGGATGCTGCTTCAGTGTAAAATTGTTTTCTTATAAAGCTAATTGGATATTATAAAGCTATTGGAATTCAGGTATTAAAAAGCCCAAATGGGTGGACAGTTATATTTTGGAAAGTGAAATTCTAAAGAGGAGGCATTGCAATGAAACAAAAACGCTATGTTCTAAAAATTACTTATTTAGAAATCAGAACTAAAATGTGGATATCCGCTCAACTACAGACCACAAGTGAGTGGAAATATTTTTGACGGCGTAATACATTAGTAAATTATACAAAATACTAATTTGAAGACCAACACAACAGGCACAGGATTGGCCGAGTGAGAATTTGCGTAATACAAAATAGAAAACACAAAAATTAAATATTGCGTATAAGACAAAGTATGGATAATTAATTTTACAAAATTAACATAATTGCACTTCATACAACTTAAAATTCAAAAAGTTTACAGGATCATAAGGGAATAATGCAACTAAATATACAAAGTTGACTTAGATTTTGGCAAAGAATCATGCTGATAAAATACAATATATTATGCCAGCTGCCAAAGCTTGCATATGTAAATGCTATATGCAAAAATACTCTTTTTATCACTAAATAACCAAATATAATCCACTAAATAACCAAATATAATCCACTAAATAACCAAATATAATCCACTAAATAACCAAATATAACCCACTAAATAATCCAAAATAAATGCACAAAAACTTAGCAGCACAAAATATAAGTCCCTTACCTAGCCGGTGTCACCCAACTATTTCCCATTGATAATCCCTTAGTGCATATCTAACTGTTCCTTAAAACTCTTTATGCTCCCGTCAAAGCTCTGTATTACAGCATATGGAACGAAAACTTTAGTCACGTGATATATCTCTGAAACATATCTTTAAAAAAACGTGTATTCCTAATGTTGCTGTTATTAAACCCTGAAGACATAGAAGAAACTGAAGTTTGGAATTTACTAATATATACTAAATACATAGGGGGCACATAAGTGCACGAATATATTTTGGAACATAAAATGTTTTAGGAACACATTAACAATGACTGAAGAATACGCGTTCTCAATATTTGCTGTTTTGCAGACCATGTGATTTAGGAAAGCTTTCAATTGAAATTTATGATTTTAGCATCATGGATCTAGATATAGTTTACTTTACAAAATGTCATTGAAATGAGGAAGAACGAAATGTTCAGAAATTTGTTATGTCAGTACTCTCTCACATTTAATATACCTCAGTTACTCTTCTATATTAATTTATATTCCATGAAATTTGTATTCTATAATAATTGGTGTTGTATAAAATTTATATTATATAACTAGTTATATTATACGACCATTTTAACAACAACCAAATTATAACAATGTCTACAGCTTTAAATTTTAACAAAATTAAGTTTCATTTTCTAACAAATCTAAGATTATCATATAGATTACAATTGTATTTGTAACCAGTTCGACACTTTAAAAAATGTACTCTCTGCTTTCTTTAAATGAGCATTACATATACTATCGTAAATGACATCATTTTCTAAATTCTTCATTTTTATTTACGTAAAAAAAAAAGCCATAAAAATAATCACTTTATAATAATATTATTCAAAACTTTGCAACATCGATCACATGGTACCTTCACATGATGGCTGAAAGTACTGCGATAAAACCTTATCAATAAATTATCGAGTTCCTAATTACCCCCAATAATTTCATGTAATATATTGCATCTTTGCAGGTAAATATCAAGAAACTGCGTGTGTTTTACATGGAGGACGATGGCGGATACCCCTTTCGTACACCTGTATCGAGGGAGATCAAGAAGGCTTTAAGAAAAGTAAATAAAAAATTTCAAATCAATCAAATATTTTTATATTTAGCAAATCCAATATTTTTATATTTAGCAAACCAAATATTTTTATATTTAGCAAATCAAATATTTTTATATTTAGCAAATCAAATATTTTATATTTAGCAAAACAAATATATTTATATTTAACAAATCAAATATTTTTATATTTAGCGAATCAAATATTTTTATATTTAGCGAATCAAATATTTTTATATTTAGCGAATCAAATATTTTATATTTAGCGAATCAAATATTTTTATATTTAGCGAATCAAATATTTTTATATTTAGCGAATCAAATATTTTTATATTTAGCGAATCAAATATTTTTATATTTAGCGAATCAAATATTTTTATATTTAGCGAATCAAATATTTTTATATTTAGCGAATCAAATATTTTTATATTTAGCAAATCAAATATTTTGATATTTAGCGAATCAAATATTTTTATATTTAGCAAATCAAATATTTTGATATTTAGCGAATCAAATATGTTTATATTTAGCAAATCAAATATTTTTATATTTAGCAAATCAAATAATTTGATATTTAACAAATCAAATATTTTGATATTTAACAAATCAAATATTTTGATATTTAACAAATCAAATATTTTGATATTTAACAAATCACATATTTTGATATTTAACAAATCACATATTTTTATAGTTAACAAATCAAATATTTTTATATTTAGAAAATCAAATATTTTTATATATAGCAAATCAAATATTTTTATATTTAGCAAATAAAATAAGTTTAAAGGATTTCCACTAGCTAGTTACTACTAAAAAAGTAAAATGGGAGGTAATATGCAATCCATATATCTGAATAAATATTTAAGTAATGTAAAACAAAAAATATTGCTTAGCCAATAATACCATTTAAGGTTACATTGATATAAATTATACAACTTATCTTATATTTTATGTATATTCTAATAAAAAACAAAGAGTATATTGCATATTTTTTGTTTGTAAATTTTTTGAAAATATTAATTTTCAAATAGGTTTCAATTACGAATTAATAGTAACAAACATTTCAAAGCACCACTTTAATGAAGGGATAGCAGTAGCATTAATTAGGGTATAGAAGAATGTGCCCTGTTATATGACACACTTTTATGAGACTTTTAGAAAATTCCGAAATACAAGTACGATTTATAAGGACAGTTTCATAATTAATATGGAATCGGGAAAAATAAATCTTTAAAGTACGTCACCAAATTAATTTTCAAATATTCTCATTGCCTTCATTTGATATCTTCTATATTTACATATAAAGTTAGTGAATTTTTAAATTTAGATTGAAGTGTCTCAAGAACTTTGAGATCTCATTGACAAATTATAGAACCTTTAAATGTTTGTTTTGATCAGATGAGAATGATTGCAAACCAATGTCAGTAATGTAAATTTCGTATGTGTATATTTTGGAAAACTTGGTTCAGTATCGACAAATATTCTTTGATGAATAACACTTACTGAAAATATATATGATAATCCACATTTTCAATAAATTGTCAGTTAAATTATAAGCTAAGATGATACAGTAATATGATGTACAGATCAAGCAAAGATTTACATTTAGTTATCTAAAAAGGCCAAATGTAAGTTACTGTATTTGGCTGTGATAAACTTCTGTTTCCAAATATTTTATACATACTTTCTTTACCCTCATAGGCTGTCGGCCACTTCGACACCATCTGCGAAACCAAGTCTCAGAAGATCTTCAAGGAACGTCTCCAGGACGCAGTTGAGACTTGGGTTTGCGTGATTGAAGCCCTCAATGACCAACAACTCTGCAACGAGATCGTCGGATACCAGAAGAAGCTCAAGTTTGGCAAAGAAGTCCTCAAGTCCATGGCAGGCAAGTCCAAGCACACATTCCCCGTCATAGTCCTCGCCATACTCGACAGGTATATCAGAAACTTCGACGTCAAGCTGGCTGACCCGTTCTTTAAGATGAGGGATGAGTTGATAGAGGAGTTCAACGAGATGCTTGGTGACGATGGAGTATTTCTCTACCCAACCTATCCGGACACAGCCCCGTACCACATGGAAATGCTATTTAGGCCGTTCAACATCGGATACAGTGTCATCTTCAATATATTGGGTTTGCCCGTTACCCAATGCCCCATGGGATTAGGGGATAAGGGTTTGCCACTCGGAATACAGATCGTCGGAGCTATGAATAGTGACAGGGTTACCATGGCTGCTGCTAAGGAACTCGAGCGAGTGTTCGGTGGATGGATCAGTCCATGCGACATCAGGAAGACATCCATCACATTGACGGAAATAGTTTAAGAACCTTGAAAACGGAGACAAACTTTTAGTCATCGTAATATGTTTCCGTTCTTGTTGTTAGTCCATCCATTGCCAACATCTTCGATGTTTTTGTCCTGTTTTGCCGTAAAGAACTGTTGCTCTGATCTGGTACTCTGTTTTTAGCCATTTCCAGCTGTGGTTGTGTGTTTGGTTGTGTTTTGTGGGAGCAAGAATTCATTCAAATGGTTTTTCGTGAGATATACGTATTATTTGCATTGACATGTAATTTGGTAATCAGTGCTGGTACACGTGTTTTATGCTCATACAGGGTGCCATTTAAGTGGTGTAAATTAAAAGCAGGTCTAAGAACATATCCATGTTTTAACCGTTCCTTTACTTATCCTTCCAGAAAGGTAAATTAGATTACCTTTACTTCCAGTCTCTTAAGGATGATGGTTAGTTATATACTTAACATATAACATCAACACATTTTGAATCAAGACAATTTAAGATTGAACAACAAGTTATATCACGAAAACCAAATAGCATCAAATTTTAAATTAAAAAATTTAGATTATTTTTCAATTCGAAGATGACGTTCTTAACTGCGAAAGTGAACTTGTGATATATGAAAGAGAATGGTCCATTTGTAGGATCTCACTGTGCAGTTAAAAAAAAACATATTACTTGATATCCAACATACTTCAAGTTATATCTTGGAGACAATTCCGAATGATTATATTTATGGAAATATGTTTGTGTTTTGTGATTATTGTGTGATGTATTGTATCACATGTATCTGTGTATAGACCATAGAATAGAAGGGACATCATTTGGTTAGGAATAAGGATTTTTGTGTGGTATTTATTTGGTACAAAAGAAAGGTATCACTCAAATTCGGGCATCGAAAGAACCAGCAATTAAGTTGCGTTAGAAAGTTGAATAATTAAAAAAATTAGTATGGTGATCCATTACAATCTTAAAATTAGAAATTAATGTATGTTGCGTACATTATATGGTATGTATGGTATGATTTAGAAAATATTAGATGTCATATTATTTTATCAATCAATAAATACATATTTACCATTCACAAAATGTATCAGTGTCATTATTTCATGGATTCCTTTAAATTATTTGCTTACAAATTATTAAATATCAGAATTTAAATGTAAAAGTAGAAAAATTTAAACCATTTGAAATAATTTCTTGCGTTATTATAAAATATATCTTACAATTATTTTGCACTAGCTGTGTGACCTCGTTCTGCTGGAAACTTGTTGAAAGACAGAAATTTACATTTAAAAAAAAAGTGGCACAGATGTTGTATAGGGCATTTGGCGATTTTTTTTTCATTTAACGATTAGAAAAATCACAAAAATTAAAAACGCAGTAGCTAAATTGAAACTAAAACATAAATAATTATAAAATGAAGTTAAAATATAAATATTAAGGGTACTTTTCCAATTAGCGGTTACCAGTTGGAGCAAAGCTTAAATGTTTACCCATTTAAATGGAACGTAAACGTATCACCAATTCTAAATATAGAAATTGTAAATTATTTGAAAATTGTTAGTTTAGGTTATTTAGGCCTTCTTTTTACAATTTATTTTTTTCGGCTGGTAACCGGCAAACGGATAAGTACCAAATTAAGTTAAATATAAATAATAATAATAAAAGGAAAACTGTATTTATCTATAAAAAAACACTAAATAAAATCCCTCCAAAGAAATGTCTAATACTATATCTAAACCAAAAAAGGTATTGTATTTTTCAAAATTTGTTTAGTATCTTAGAGAAAAAAAAAGTAGTCCCATGCCCGACCCCTTACCAACTCGTAATCACGACCAAATTTTAAACACCAAAGAAATAAAATCGTAAACGAAATATTACGCTACTGGTTTAAATTGTAAAATAGTCTGGTGTAAATAATAAAACATGTATATTACAAAAAATGTATTCAAAATATAGATTAAATAATATGGAACTTAGATACAGAGTACAAAGACACCTACTAAAAATAAAAACAATCAAAAGACGGAATTTTTATATTCTGGGTAAAGGAAACGAATAAATATTTACCTGGAAATAAAAAGAAAAATTAGCAAATATTGAAATGATTTGATAGTTTTCGGGGAATTTCAATAATCTTAGCCGCTATGTTTCCATTACGTAACATTACGCTAAAACCGCGCATGCGCCGAGCTTCAATTTTTTTTAAAAAAGTAAATATATGGAAAATTATTATAATAATATTTTAACCGTTTTCTCGGACAGACAATTGTAATACATAAAAATAATCAGAAAAATAAGGGAGAC
Source organism: Linyphia triangularis (assembly GCA_963978545.1). Lineage (NCBI taxonomy): Eukaryota > Metazoa > Arthropoda > Arachnida > Araneae > Linyphiidae > Linyphia > Linyphia triangularis. The sequence continues at coordinate 41,203,517 of OZ021731.1, forward strand.
ATATTAAAATAACTTTTGGTTTTATTCTAAGGTAATAAAAAAATATCGTTGCCATTCCAAGATTTTTTTTTCATGTCACTAAATTTTAATGAAAGCAACTTTTAATCGAATTTAAAAGTTGTACTCTACAATCTCCTTGTAATAAAGCTTCTATGCACCAAATTTCGTACCTCCAAGTGCAAAACTGTGGATTTGTATGAGGTTCAAACATAGATTATTATACAAATTAATTAATTTTTTTTTCAAATAATCAATGAATTTTTCTTAAATATTGCTTCTTTTAACTTTTTCTCAAAATTCAGTTTTACACTTATAATTGGAATATTTCATGCAAGTAGCAAGTAAAGAAAATACTACGCATAGGTAGATAACTTACTAATACTGAAATCTACAATGTTGAAATTTGCATAATTTAAAAAATTTCACGAACACTGTTGTCGCCAAGCCTTCATTATAATATTTCATTTTAAAAAAGTTGCAAAATTTAATACCTAAGATATCAGCAGGAATTTGTCTTATGATAACAGGCATGATATTAACAGAAAATTACAAAAAAAAGGGTTGACTTTAGTTTCGTTTTATCAGACGAAACGGTCGTTTCGCCGCCAACCTTAAAAAAGGCAGAAACGACAGTAAGTATCTATTCTCTGCACAACTTCCAGCGAAAAGCCGAAATTGACTATTTTCTAGCGCGCTTACGAAACTTCACATAATTATACAAAAAATACCATAGATTCGTCTCGGTGATATCTTTCAAAGAAAAAAAAATTGAGTACCTAGGACAAAAAACAACGAAGAAAAAAAATATTAAAAATTCCAAAACGAAATAAAAAAAACGAGTTCTAGCCCGATTTTGATGTAAAAATTTAGACAAACGTACAGCCCTAACTAATCTATAGATCTTCAAACGGATTGAATTATAGGATGCGGAATGTTTCAACTTAAAATCCTACGCTGGTTTGAACTTCGTTAAATAATTCTTTCTATTTTTAATTAATTTAAAACCACTTTTTTTCATTTCATAGTTTGGCGACAGATAAAGGCGATCAGCTAGTAATTGAGGTTCAGATATATATGCCAAAAGTTCCCAAACAGGTTTGCTATCATTTGGAATTTAGTTTTTCCGACATGTTAGGCTTAAGTGAGTTTTAACGTAATGTTAAAGTATAGGAGAACGAATTGGACTATAATTATATGGCTTATAACATCTTTAAAATTTAAATAATTTAATTTTTGAAGAGACAGAATTAAAGAGAAATATTTGTTCTTTAAGTTGCATGCGTTATTTGAACTGTATGACAACTTAGAGAGAGTTAACTTTCAAAAACATTTTAATTTCGGGAAATCTCCATTGAAAAATGAAAACAATCACATTTTGTTGCAAGATACTATGGGCTAAATACAAAGTATAAATGTGGAGGTTATGCGAGCTGACGTCACAGTCAACTCATTACAGAGGACTAAATGAAACACGCATTGCGATTGGCTAATGGAATTTGAAAAAATGTCATTCGTTTTTAAAGATGTGTTGATTTTTACTTTCCGTTGTAAAATGAAATTGTAGAATCATATATCATCAAAATTGTAATTTCATAGTGAATTTTAAAATTGTTGTTAAGAAAATATTTTAAATTTTGTCAAATATCAATGGGTTATTATGTGAACCAAAATAATGCTTGATATAATAAAAATAATTTATACTGCAATATTTATTAGACTGTAAAAAACTTGTAATATTTATTTGTAACAATTTATTAGAATAAACTTTCAATGGGATGCACGCTCTGGCCTTGTAAGTTAAAGGTGACGGATTTGATTCCTGTGTTAGGTGTGGATGTTCGTTGTGATTCGGAATCCACGTTAAGCTGTGGTCCCGGACTGATTAGTCGTTATTATGCACTAAAATAGGTCGTTGTGCGTACAAACTAACCGATCGAGCTGAAACTTGGCAGACAGGATCTTTGTCAATGGCAACGTATTTCTTTAAGTTTTGGGAGTTGAGTTGCCATACACAAGTTTCTAGTACTCGTTCGTGGTAGATTTTGATGGTTACTGCCGTCCGCATTCAACCAATTTGTCAATTTTCAAGTAGATTTTGGCATGCAAAATATCATTGAACTCAACTTGAAGAATTATGAATATTGATAGTACCATGTGTACCATAGGTGGTACTACTTCTGGTTTATCAATTTTGAAGATAAATATGGCATGTTGGGTGTCGTTAGGCTTGTCTTGAAAAATTATGAATGTTTAAGGTACCAGGTATAGCATAGGTAGTACCACTTTCGGTTTATCAATTTCCAAGATAAATATGGCATGTTGGACTTTTGTTTTGATGAATTATGAATGTTTAAAGTACCAGGTATGCTATTGGTACCACTTTCGGTTTATCAATTTTAAAGATAATTATTGCATGTAAGGTATCGTCGAACTCAGTTTGAAGAATTATGAATATCCCTGGTACCAGGTTTACCATAGGGGATAAATAGAAAAACGATGAAACGGACAAATTCAAAAAAGAGAAGTCGTCAGTGTTTAAAAAAAAGTTATGATATCCCCCAAAAAAACACTTTTGAAAAGTAGAAGAACCACCAACCTCAAAAACACAAAAAAACTTTCTTACAATAAAAAAATCATAAACGTGATGAAAATTTTCAGCCACAAACACAGTGATATAAAAAAATGGCCAACCTCTGATTAGAACTCTCGGTTGTGACTCGCTTACGAATGTATGCTTACTTAATTTATTTTTAACATTTAAGTTCCACTCCCATAAAAATTTACGCTGCTTGAGGTTGGCGCCCGTCTTAATTACTAACCTTTAACCCCCACACACACATAAAAACTTTCCAAAATGTATGTATCAACCAAACAAAAGCTTACCAGAAACACTTTAGTTTCCTACTTAAAAAATTCTGAATAACGATTCAAATGCAAGCGTTTGAGCACAGTTTCTCTATACTGTTGCACAAATTGTCTGTATATATTGTAAATAGTGACGTATTATTTCAAAATTCTATTGTAATTTATTTTTATCTTATTTTATTTATTAATTAATAGCGATTATACAAGTTAGAAAAAGGTGGCAACACCTAAAGCCACCGAGAAGTTTCGAGATATTTCTTTTCTATGAATTGGCTGGAAATTTCGAGAATGTCTCACGCGCTTGTATATAAAAGACTGGAGAACTGGAGAGTTTTCAGATTGACTTCGGAGTTCGTTGAAAGCTGATCGCTTTGTTTACCTATTGGAGTGAGCTTGTATAATCGCTGAATTCGAAGTTATTTTTGTTGAAGCTTGAGAGTAATTAAACTGTTGCCTGTGAATAAATTTTGTGAGTTTTCTGAAGAGAGAATAAATATTTTTATACCGTGAAAACTGTGCCATCATTGCCTCATTGTAATTTTGAAAATTACAGGAGCATGAACATTTACACCACTTTGTATTTCCTACCCATCCAAATGAAATCATAAACTCGAATATTCGTGCAAACATCCATAAATTAGTTTAAACGCAAGCATTGTTAATATTCCTATGACGGGCGCCAACCTCAAGCAGCGTAAATTTTTATGGGAGCGGAACTCAAATGATAAAAATAAATTAAGTAAGCATACATTCGTAAGCGAGTCACAACCGAGAGTTCTAATCAGAGGTTGGCCATTTTTTTATATCACTGTGTTTGTGGCTGAAAATTTTCATCATGTTTATGATTTTTTTATTGTAAGAAAGTTTTTTGTGTTTTTGAGGTTGGTGGTTCTTCTACTTTTCAAAAGTGTTTTTTTGGGGGATAATAAAATACAATCACGAGAAATTGCAAATTATTGATCTAAAGAAGACCAGATTTATTTGTATTTTTTAAGAAATAAAATTACAAGTTTTCTTTGAGCTGTATACGTTTTTATTACTATACAAGGTGATTATAAAGTAACAATACATTCTTGTGATAATCACTGTTTATTGCTCAAATTACATTATTAATCAAACGTATATCGTACCAGGGAAAACCTTTACTGCATTTCAATATGTCCCCCTTGCACAACTTAACCTAACACCCGTTTCACCGTAGCACGGAAAACATGGCACAACATTAGCTGGTATAATTAATTCCCTCAATAACTCTTGTTTAAGTTGTTCAATGTTCCGAATCTTCACCTGATACACCTTGGATTTTAAAAATCAAATCTAGAAAGGTCAAAACTCGTAACCGGCGCAATATAGCCTTTGTGTTGCGCTTCCGCCAGAAAAGGCAAAAAACCAACCAACCAAATCTGGTAACCGTGGATAGCACATTCTTGGAGACCCCCCCCCCCCACCACCTCCTTCTCCCTCAATCTATCTGCCTGTGAAAGCAAGATTGCGGTATGCTCGAACAATCGTGACGAAATAGGTGCAACATTGAGCAGCTTGAACAACGAACTACAACCTCAATTGCGGAATTTACACCAGCTAAGTTGCGACAACATATTTTCTTGGTCACTGTGAAATGCTATGTACCGTGCCATGATGTGCAAGGAGGACATATTGAAATGAACTATAGGTGTGTCCTGGAATGATATATGTCTGATTAATAATGTAATTTATGCAAATAAAATATAATAATCACTATATAATTATAAAATATAATAATCACTATAATGTATAGTTATTTTACAGTCACCCTGTATGTCAATGTAAGCTGAAGCCACCGCTGAATATTATTATTCGGGTATTGAAACGTAATTATAAAGACTGGTACTCTTTTGAATTAGATCCAAATTCAAAACTTGGTAAATTTTTATGGCATAGTAAGCTATCAGTAAAATAACATTTGCTTTTAAATAAATTATATGAATTATGAAAATTCAAAACTTTTAACTTTAAATAGCAGGTTGCAAGTAGCTGTCTTAATTGCATGTACATTAGGGGGGTCCAAAATATTGAAGGCCAAAATTTTGCTATCCTCTTATTTTGTTTCAATGCTGTAAAAAATAAATCAGACTAAATTTTAGAAATCTTGTTACGATCTACTAAAAGTTGACTCACAGCCCACATTTTAGAAAACTCTGATTTATACTATTAGGAATAAGTTTCAAAAACGAACGTCTTTCAAGTAGGTCGTTCCCGAAAAACTATTCCCCATTTTCGTCTCAAATGGAAGAAAATCCAGAATCTCCAATCAGGCAGTCTGAAATTACAAAATGATTGAAAACTCGGAAATATAGTCACTACTGGTTTTAATACAACTAAGAATTCTTCATCAAGAATATTGCTAACTAGTATTCAACGCATTAAAATTTTTACCTAAAATTTTCAATATAATGAAAGTATAGTTCGTTCCAAATAAACGTGTGGGTATACAATCTGTAATATTTGTATTGGGACATCGATATTTTCAAGCATAAAAATGCAATCTCTAAACTTCATTTTACTATCAAACTAAAAAAAGTAGGTTCGTTAATCATATACACGGATTGAAATAAAATTTATTTATTAATCTCTAAAGAGAGTGTTTATCTATCCCTAACCTTATACAAATGAATTCAATAACTATATATACGTATTTCACATTGAGTGCAAAAAATAGAAACATACATTGTTTTTTCCTTATATTTATGTTCCTTCCTGCCTTAAGGGTAAATAGAAACACCAATAAGCAAACAAAAATAAGCGTTTTAATACTTAAATGTTAAACTAATACACATATTTCTTAGTTAACTTCCATGCGTTTTGTTAACTTATATTTACTGTCGGGACTCTGAAACCCCAAAATGTGTTGACATTTTTTATACGAAATTGAGTTGCTAAAGATAATAATAATTCTGATTTTCAAGGAACTTAAATTTTAAACTTTTGTCTAGAATGCGTATGAAGACCGTAATTCCATAATGTTGTTATTGGGGATGAAAATTCAAGTTGTAATCTTGTAGAATTCGATGATTTATTTTTCCAATGTTAGTCACACTAAACCAGTTTTAATTAATAAATAATAGTTAGTATAAATATATTTTAATAAAAAGCCCAGTCAAACAAAAAGGCTGTTGTAAAAAGGTATTCAAAAGTCTAGAGTCAGGAGATGGCTAGAGATAATTCTGTAACTGTTTACCGGTAATTAATCTGTAAATGGTTGATTTCTTATGGGTTAACCTTTAACTGCTGTAGGCGGTCTGACAGGCTGTAAGTCATTTTTTGTAGAATGCTTCCATCCCATAAAATATTTAATCTTTGACTTTTACATTGCATCAAAATTATCAAACCACCCAACCACAACAGTTAAAGGTTAAGACATTATCATTGAATAACAATGTCAACCTTTAACTATTAACTGGCAGATAGTGTGTATATATATATATATATATATATATATATATATATATATATATATATATATATATATATATATATATATATATATATATATATATATATATATATATATATATATATATATATATATATATATATATATATATATAAATATGTAAATATATATATATATATAGAGAGAGAGAGAATCCAAAGGGCGAAATAAGTCAAAATACGGCAAAGTAGACGTCTTTCTCCTGCAACCCCCCGTAGAAAATGGGGATAGTCTTGTTTTTTCGGCAACAGACAAACGCTAGACAACTTAGCTGGAGCTATCCCAGTAATAGACAGACAGTGTAATAAATATAAAATTTATAACAATATAACATTCCCTGCACTAGTTACTGAATTCACTAGTTACTGACAAAATTTGGAGTTGTTTATGATATATTATTACAAACTATTGAGTTGTTTATAATACAATAACCTTATGCTACCAACACTACACCGTGATCTAAATTGGGTCACCTTCATTCTGTTAACTTACTCATTTACAAGAAGACTTCTGGCTTTTATTATAGTAGTTCAGAAATGAAAATTTAATTGAGATACTTATGAGTAAAAATAAATTACTCGAAAACTTAACTAGTAGGTGTTTTTTTTTTTTTTTTTTTTTTTTTTTTTTAAATTAATATCACCCCTTAACCTTTAACTACTGTATGTGATCGATCTAACGGACCACGCGTTATTTTTCATTGAACCCCGCTGCCATCCCTTAAAATATTTCATCCTTCATTTTTATAAAAAAGAATATACTTCCCACATTACGAACCATATCTTTTGTACATATAAAGGTCCAAAGATATTCTTCAAGTGGCACTTGCCAACTTTTAGAGACGGTATTTTTTTTACTCTTTATGATTTCTTGAGAATTCCCATCCCATTGATAATGGTGACACTCCGAGTGTGAATAAGCTGGACGAAAGAAAACACATGGCCTAAAAAAATCAAATGTACCCAAAGCAGCAGATACTTTTTGGACAGCATCAGGTTTCAGATTGGAAGACAGAAAGCAGTAAACTCCTTTTCGGATTTCAACAGGATCGACATGAGAAATATTTACTTTCAATTTGTTCTGGTATTTTCTGCTTGTTTTGTTTCAACAAGACAGCAAAATTCGACTGATAGAGTTCGATCAGGAAAAGTTCGAGGTATGTAACTTTTACTCACGCTATCATTTGTTTACAAAATTTGTATTGTTCATAAAAAAGCTCATCAAAATTAAACTGAAAAACCACAGCGGCATCTTCTGTAGGTGTCATTGCGCAGATAAATTATTTAAATGGGTTTTATTGCAGCACTCGTACAATAGCTAAGCTAGACTTACTGTTTTAGTCAATCATTGCTTCCACGGATAACTTAAACGTTTCCTGAAGTTTAATTAACCACCTTTTGGACGTCGGCAAGATTGTTTGCAAGAGGCTGCATATCGGGGTATGGAAAGTGGCTAAAGTTTCTGTTCAAACCACTCTTTTCCAAAAATGGTACATGGATATCGTACTGAAATGTAAATTAATAGTTAGGGTCATACGGGGAGAGTTCTTGTTAACTCTTTTTCTGGGTTAATTAATGGTCACTCACTTTTCAGTATTAAGAATGCCATTTAAAAACAACTAAACTAAGGTAAAAACTACTTATACATTCTATTTTCTTATTCAAAATTTTTAAATATATACATTTTTAGCAACTAAGGGAAAAACATATTTCATTTACTACTACGAAAAAAGCTTGTTCTCAAGATTGTTAAAAAAAAATCTACTTTTTTCAAGATCCATATCAGTGAAACATTTTTGTAATTTTTTTTCTTATTGATGCTGTTTTTCAACTACAGATAAGACTAAACTTTTTAATCTCATGTATAATTTCCACATTTGGATACATAAGTAAACCCACTTATACTCGGGGGTAGGTTTGGATTAAGTAATTGGGAAATTTTATTGGGTATGTTTGGGGCTCAGTTTGTTGGGGTAATTCTTGGTCACTGGGGCAATTCTTGGTCAATGTATTCTGTAGAGTGTCTGAGGATTTTCGGTATTTATTTCTATCATTTAACATTACTAGATATTAGTTGTTACTTCACGCACTTATTAAAATAATTAGATCTGGTTTACAAGTTTCTGTATAAGTTTCGGATTAGAATCACCATCTTCTATTGTAGACATTGTATCTAAATCAAATGCTTCCAATTCAAAAATAGTGTCAACTATAGTTTCGAAGACATCTCAGGTAAGCATTTAACACCAGTAGTCCAAGAGAATCACATTCAGAAATCAGAAGACAAACCACAAATTCAGCTGTTATTTAAATTTAAAATTTTCTGGATTCGGTGGCAGAACGAGACAAGAAAATCAAAGAAAAGGTCAACACAAAACAGAAGCGACAAGATACAAAAAACCCCAAAGGAATGCACACCAAGAAAACCCTTATTGGCAAAAAAGAAGAAAAAGAGAGGAAAAAAAAACTCTAATTAATAATAATTGAAACGTATTTGGAACATACATTCGGAGAAGTATGCCCCCCCCCCTCCCCCCTGCCGTCATAAATTAAAAAGCCGTGAATCCAAAACAATTTAATTGCAAATATTTTGACACCTTCCGATTAATCCATAGAAAATAATATTTTTATTTTATTAAATGGCTCAAGTTTTTAGGTCATACAAACCTATACAACAATTTAAAAAAAAATGTAATTTCAAAAGACGAACACAAAAGTATGCAATTGACTTCAAAATATGAGATTAAATTTTTTTAGATTTTGGGCTTTTTGCTAATGACTGTAGTATAGCCCCCGTATATTACTTGCTCCAAAGAAAATTAAATCTAAAACCTACCGACCAAATCCAATTTCGCTATTTGTAAAAAAAAAAGCATTATTTTATGCCTAAAATATAACTTGAAAGAGATATTGTACACTTCTTCGGTACAGATTTTTAAGGATGTTCATTCAGAGATTTTTTTTAAATTTAATTACCTTGCCGAAAACCTTTAATTTGGTATCTAGCATAGTTCTGTAACATTTGTGATTGAGGTTTATGAGTATTACTATAAGATTTTCATACCCATTATTTATGTCAGCGTTCGTCATAAACTTTTAGAGGCGGGCAATATGACTTATGATAGAGCTTTTCGGGGGCCGGATACACCAATATATGTTTCGTTTATTATTATAAAACTTAAAACAAATATATATGTGTGTGTATATATATATATATATATATATATATATATATATATATAGATATATATATATATATATATATTTAAACCACAATTAATATTTGCTTTTTTTTTTTTTAATCTTCTGTGTTGCCGGCGGGCCGCAGAAAAATCTGTCGCGAGCCACGTTGTGGCGAACGCTGATTTATGTATTTCTATTGATTCTATGAATACGAATATATCTCGATAATATTATATATTTGCAAAATAAATTTTCTAAAACACTTCTTTGAAAAATTATGAATAAGAATTGTTTTTAATTTATCCAAACTTCGTGTTATCCTAACCAATAAATGTCGAATGCCTTTTAAAGATGAGTGAATCAATGATGATATTTAAAATTGTATTTAAATTCGAATGTGAAACAATAGTTTCACTAAATACAAAATTCGATAGGTTTTATATAAAAAAAACTAGTATTCTGAACAACTAAACTATCACTTGATAATTTTTCTTCTCATCTAATTATGGTAAAATTAGAAACAAGATTTCTGATACATCGTTATACCCCTATGAGAGTTAATTTTTTTTTCTACAATATGCATAAACCATTAGGTTTATTCTATAATTTTTTACATAAAAAAAGTTGGGCATACCTTTTCATTCTCGTCAATACAGAAGATACACTACTAGCATTGTAAAAACAATCTTTGAACAAGCCTACTGTCTCCAACCACTTGTTACCATGAGGTTGGCTGTGTTTGACATTCAAGGACACCCCCCCCCCCCCCTAAAAAAAAAACACATCGTTTCCACTCAGTTGGAGGAATCCAGTAATTCTATATAAGCGACCTCATGGCCAAAATAGAACTGTATAAGATAACATTGTTGACCTAACAACCCCTTTTAAAGACTGGGACCAAGACCCTAAAGACGATAGGGGGTGGCCCTCCCTTGGCTATTTCTTTTCAAACTGTGGGTGTGGTGGAAGGGGACCAATTAACCAAGTCCAGCTGAAGGAAAGGGGGAGGGCTATTTCCGGGGGTCATCTTCACCACGCTACTCTCTCCCCTTCTCCCCCCCCCCACCCTCACTCCCTCCCTCTCCTCCTCTTTCTACACTTACAAGTCAATTTTTTTTTCACTATTATGACTATCTTCGCAGATAAGAATTGGAAGGGCCTGAATGGTGATGGTCACAGGGCACAGGGGATGCTTACAAGAAACTGTGGAATAACGAATTCATCTATAATAGGGTGGTACTTTATTTTTCAATTTCCTTTTTTCTCACCACCCAATTTTTTTTTACTTTGACTATAAAGAGATTATTAGGTCCATTTTTTAAAAAAAAATCAAAGTGGTTTACCCAGTCAACAACAAACTTGAAGTTCGCATCCTGAAGCCGCATTTTACTGTATTGCGCTGTATCGCTGACCATTTTGCTTGTACGTTACATAAACACGGTCAACTGCCAAATACTAAGAAATTATTGCAGAATGACATAAATGCACTCAGAATGGAGTATTAAGGGGATGAATTTTACTACACTTCTGTGAGTTGAAGGAGAGTGGCAAAAATCTAGTATCCCTCGACTATTCCACACTTAATTCAGTGTAGATTTCAATTTGAAGTTGTTGTTATTCTTTGTTTCAAATATGGTGAGTGTAGTTTTAGAAGCAATACAGGTAACACAGTTTTAATCAGTAAAGTTCATCACAAGATAACAGGTTACAAAGTATATATAAATCAACAACTTTTGTCAGTCTTGCTGTACATCGAATTAGAGATAAAGATAACGATCGGTGAAAGTCTTATTCGAATTAATTGCACGAGAGTGCTTAATATTTTGGTGCTCCCATACAGTGGCGGATCTAGGATTTTCCTGAGGGGGGGGGGGCGCAACACCTGTGCCTTAACCAGGATGAAATCGAATATTTATATAAAGTTTTAAAAAAAAATTTAAAAAAAAATCTATGCAGTGTTCTAGAAATATACTTCAAGATAATCCGTATCCATTGATTGACCCCCCCCCCCCCTTTTTCGTCACATTTCTAACTCATTATCTTAGCGTAAGATGAAATACCCAGGTTATACCAAAATTACTTTTCAGTTTAAAAAAAACAAAAAAACTCTCCCCTCCCACTCTTCAAAAAACACCCTTCTATGCTAGATATTTTTATGAACTCTTTTGTTTCTTTATACTCATGACAAATAAAACGTTTTTGCAAAGTTTCATGAACGGACCAATTTTTTATTTTTTAATGTATTTTACCTTTCCTTGGATTTTACATGTGTTTTCGTTTATAAGAAAGAACTGTAACTTTTTTTAGATTAGTTATATCGTTTTGCTTTTTTTTTTCATTCGTTTCAGCATAAAAAAAGTACTCTAAAAACATGTGTCATATGCCTAGATTGCTCCAAAATTAATTTTTCAGCCACAAGACCCCCTGACCCCCCCCCCCCCTCCCCCCGAAAAAACCCCCTTCTTTGCTAGATATTTTTATGGACTTATTTGAATATTCATTTTCATGACAAATATAGAACATTTTTGCCAAGTTTGATCAACGAACCAATTTTTTTGTTTTTCTTATGGTCTTAGGTACTATTTTACCAGCACTAATATATATGTATATTTGTTGCGATTTTATACATCCATATTTTTTTTTTTTTACTTTCAATTACCCGTATGGTATAAAAGTATTGAAATCGGTAAAAAAATCGATTTTATTGCATTTCTACACGTTTTGGAACGTGATAAGTTCAAAAAAATGTTTGTGCCTGTTAGTTATCAGCATAACTCCCAAAACGGATTGACTTGCGATGTTCAATTTTTATACACAGGTTATTGATGGCCATGGGACCTGGCATTACGGTTTTCGTCAAAATTGCACACGTGCATTAAGAAGCTGATATTGAAAAAATTACGTTTTTCAGCGATTACCAGAAAATAGTTTTAATGATTTTGATTAAAATTCGCTATAAAAATGCCTTTGAAAGTGTTCTAATCATTCCCACCTCCGTAGAAATGAGAAAATGCGAACGCCCATCAACGACTGTTTCTGCTCTGTTGCACTTAAAAGAAAAGATATTGCAGTGTTTATTGAAAAATATATCACAATTTTCACAGTTTCAGCGGCGTTTTTTTAGAATAACCGCCAAAGTGGGCACTTTTTTTTAAATAATGAAAAAAAAATAGGTAAATTTTATCAAACCATGACAAATTAAAAAAACATTGCATACTGAAATATTTTATTCCAATTCTTCAATTATAACTGGAAGAGAGAGATTGTAGGAGGATCATTGTATTTAAAAAAATTTAAGAACTTCATTTTGAGTTGCAATATCATTTTACTTCTTTCACGAAACTTTTGAACAAGAATCAGAAGTTTCGTAAAAAATATGTTTTGGAAGAATAGGCTTAGAATAATCTTAGCCTTCTCTAAAATTATGTATATATATTATGCCGTAAGCGTTATAATTACTTATAAAATGCAATATTTCAAGCATTACTTCTGCAAAAAAGAATTTGAAAGCATGTCCAGGTGAATATTTGTACAAAACTTTCCAAATTATCGTAAAAGTCATACACATTTATTTTGTTAATTCATTCGTTTAATTTCGTACAGGGTTTGAAAGCGATATTTTTTTTAAATAATTAATTCTGCTATTCTAGCGCTACTTTACACAGATAATACTTCTTATAAAATTGTTTATAAGTCTATTTTATGTAAAAACAAACAATTGGCATACCTTTCCAGTGTGGTGCAAGAGAGGATTGTTTTTCGAAACTCAAATATGACGCTTATTTACAAGCCGAAGCAGAAATTAGAGCTGGACGAGTTCTTATGCAGTTAATAAATAACCTTCCTCTTCCTTTCTTTCAAAAGTTTTAAGTTTAGCCTATTACCATGTCCAGTTGAATGAGGGTGGCCATTTCCGGGTGTAGCCGAAATAGTCCACCTCTCATTATTTTTTTCTCCCCTGGTTGGCGTTGGACATTACGCATGTGAGTCAAAATCTCTTCCTCCCACTCGACAGAAAAGGGATCGGGTATCAGGGATCAAAGATTTCTTCAAGGTCAAGAGAGTGGAGGTTTGAATACTTGTACAGTCTTCCAACATCTGTTTGAATGAGAAGAGAGATGGCTATAAATAGAACCTTGGTACAAAAATAAGCTTTTTTTTTGTTGCTTTTTTCGGAAATTAGATGAAGGTTAAAATATAATTGTTGCGTGAACTTATTGAAAAAAACTTGGGGAAAAAAAAATATATGTATACATTTTTATTGTTATTATTTATTTCTGTAAATTGTAAAAAAAAATTCCACATGAGGGGGGGGGGGGGCGCCCCCCCCCCCCCTGGCTGGATCCGCCATTGCCATAGCATTTATTACTGACTAATAGCTGATCAAATGGAACAAATGGCTGGAAAATAAATGTTGTATTTCCGTTGTAGAGTCATTACATAAGTTGAGAGTACTTAAAAATGAACTATCTCAAGCCACAAGCAGTGCAGACATCAAGCTTTAAAACATGTACTATAAAATAAAACTATATCCATAAGAAGAATTTTCAGCATGAGAAAACATTTTTAGATGAGGCTTCCAACAACAAAGAATTTGAAGAAACGCTTATTATTTTTAAAAAGAACAAGAGTAAAGCAAAATAACTCTAAAAAGGATATTTGGGAACACATTGGATTCTGCATAATATTTTTAGGGGAAAATGTTAACTCAAAAATAAAACCTCAATGAAAACATGCTATGTGGTATTTTCCCTCACAATCAAAAATAATTCAGTTCACTTTCAAATTTCAGATAGATTAAAGGTAAATGAAAGAAATAGTCATGTGTGAGTTTTCGAATGCACCAATTGTTTCCGAGAGTTAACTCTGATTAGAATCACCTTATTGTATAATGGTATTTAGTAGATATTTTTTTTTCTAAACCATAGCCAACTCAATTGTGCTGAGAGATGGTCGTTATTTTATATCTGTAATATTTTAATACATTAAGTGTGATGCACATTACGATTGCTTTGAAAATAAGACATTTAACTGTAATAAAGGAAATGATTTGAAATTGCAACACAAATTTGTAAGTTTTAATATTATTATAAATAAAATACTGAAATAGATTTTTATAAATAATAAAAATCGAATTCACAGGATTAATCTTTCATATAAATATTATTTTAGATTATAAAATTGTCGTTTGTATCAGTCAAAAGTTTGAATCTGTTTAAGGAACTGTAATGGGATTTTTAAATGTATCATGCCCACTTTTCCTAGAAAGCTAACATTTCTTATAAACATGTCAAACATAAATTAAAAAAAAAAAAAAAAAAAAAAAAACGTGTAGTCAATTACACTAGAAAGAAAGCTAAAGTTAATAATAAAAAAAAATTAAAAAAAAAAAAAAAATTCAAAGGACTCTTATATTTAAGAAAAAAAAAAGAGAGAGAAGCGGTGTTTGGATGGTCGATGCAAAGAGTATGCAAATGTACTAAAAAATATCTCTAAAAACACCACATTTATGCTGTATAAACATTATTTGTTAAATTGTATCAATATTTTGCAACTTTCTTTCTTATTTAAGGAAATAACATTTTGGACTATTTTCTTTCATTTTTGCCAATTCTGTCCGCTTTAAGTATTTTCAATATCAATGTAGCAGAGGTTAATATTAACTTATTATATAATAAAATTTAATACATTGTCAAAATTAGTCAAAAGGAAAAAGTTTCGGGTGTGTGTAATCAAATCCAAAGAAATTTTGTTTTTCAAAAAATTTATATTTTTGTTAGCTTTTATAACATTTTCAGGCTCGTTGCGGTAAGGGCTAATTAATTTATCGGAATGAAATTTGGCACACTGTCAAGATAGGTCAAAAGGGAATAAATGTGGGAGTAATTGTTAAAATGGGATGAAATTTCATTTTTGAACACCCCCCCCCCCCCCCTATCTACAATGAGGCCTCATTGTATGGAGGCGAAAGATGCAGTCTTGGTATGGCTGAATACAAAATGTCTAGTAAAAGATACTCCTAAAGCCAAGTTTCAAGACTGGTACATAGGTACATTCAAAGCTGAAACTTCAGAGAAGGAAGAGTTGTATAAACAAATAAAAAAGTCATTTTAGATGTTAGTATAAGCAAATTCAAGTAGATGATTAAAAATTGAAATGCAATATTTTTAATTTCATTGTTTTCTGTTTTTTACGACTGCCCAATTTCTGATTTAAGACTGCCCAAATACAATTTACGACTGCCCAAATAGGCCACGACTGCCCGTTAGAATAGGCCCTGCTCATGCCTAACACGGGACTCAAACCCGCAACCTCGCGGTCTAGAAGCTAGCACGCTAACCACTATACCATTTGGTCAGCCGCACATGTTTTGAAACATCTAATGAAGAGATTGGGAATAATAATGTAAAAACAGTTGAAATTGAGCAGTTAAAAAAGAATTCAACCTTAGAAAATGCTAGGAAACTGCTTATAATATCCGTGAGGCCCTTCAGGAATATTTGTATTATGCTGTACACGTGACTCGAACCCTCAACCTCGCGGTCTAGAAGCTAGCACGCTAACCACTATACCGGTTGATCGGCTATTTTACATTGGGAAAATTACAAATATACTAGACGAGAAGAGAGTTGAAATTAAATTTTTTGAACAAAGCATCGGTAACTTTCATTGCCCTAAGCGAGTCATGATAGAAATTACCAATATGAAATATATATTCTATGGGCCCGTAATTTTACAGCGAACTAATCCCTTTGCGGTAGATACTAATTTAATTAATATTGCTAACAAGCGTGATAAAAGATTCATTAAGATATGGATTATTTAAAGTACGCTTGTTTGTAATATCAACATTTAAATAAATAATATAATCTAAATGAGGAACTTGCACAAGTGAGGAAAATGAATATTTTTTGTATTTTCTAGTGTTATCCAACAAATATATTTGAGCAGTGCAATTATTTTTTTATCTTTATGCTCTCAATTAATCAAAAATCGAGTTTGAAATCAAAGTAAAAGTCACAAGACCAAATCGTATATATATATATAAAAAAAAAAAAAACGTGACGTAGTAACGTATAGATTCCGTCGAAAATTCGGGAAAGAACTTGGCCTAAAACAGGTTTTAGACTGGTTATCATTTGCGCGTTGACGTCACACGCAAAATTAGCTTTTTTCCGCCAAATCGCAATCTTGGTCACTTGAGCGGTAAAAAAAAAAAAAGCATGCGAATAAGGTAAATGCCATTTAAAAATTTATGTTTTTCAGGAATTGCTGAAAAGCGGCTCTAACAATTTTGATCAAAATCTCTGTAGTGACCTTTAAAGTATTTGAAGACCCCCCCCACCTCCGAAATTCCCGTAAAAATTCGATAAAGACATAAAAAGTTGAAAAACGAACATCTTTAACACAGAGTTCTTCCGTTGAGCATAGGTCATCACTGTTTTTTCTTTGTTTTACTTATAAGAAAGAATAATGTAAGAATTCTCGAAAAGTATACCAACAAATTCGCCATTTTGGCCAATGTAAGAATTAACGACAAAAATATCGCAGCTGGCAATTTTGTTTAAAATTAATGAAAATATGAAAACAGTAAATAACACCTAGTCACGTCAAACTGACATACAATGACCAGTATTACAGTGTAATTGAAAGTTGTGCGATGTTTCACACCCCCTAGTTTCTACCCATAAACAGGTTACAATTGTAAAATTGGTAGGGTTATTATTTTTTTTTTTATATAATATTAATATAGATTAATAATCAAATATAGATTTATAAGCACTGACGCAAATGTATCCCACGACGTTCTGATTTCGTAATTCTAATCTGTTTACGAGTAGAAAAAAAAATGCAAAATGTCTCGTGTGTCAGATAGAAAATTGACCATAAAAGATGTTATTCGAACATAATTGCATCTTTTATGACTTGCATTGATCAATGAATTTCGGCTGACTTCTTCAAAAATACATTATATACAGAGTACACTGAAAAAATACCACTTACCTGTTAGAAAAACCTGTAGATAGTAAAGATGGTGGTAAGATATATAAATAGCGAAGCAATCGTTCTACGCTGATCAGTTTATTTTGCGACATGTCCACTTGAAATTATTGTACAGCTTCGATTGCTTCAAATCACAACTGTCCATGTAAGACTTTAAGCCCTTCTCTTGAAATAAAAATCATTTGATATTATCTCAAACTTAAGTATTGATCTCATTTGCGAGCTTTTCTTCTAAATCAAACAAAATATTTTCTCATGTCTCTTCAGGCACGATCTCAGTTAGAAAGATACTCTTGTCACTCTCGTAGTATTAAATAGCTAAGCAGTATGGCAAAACCATCGCGTAGACCATCGATATGGATAAAAAACTGGATAGACTACTTCACGCTGGGAAAATGAAGCCGTTGCCAGATGCCGTTGGTGGGATAAAAAATATGGATTGCCGAGGAATGAAAATAAAATTTTGGGTTGTGCACAGCAGAAATGTCAATAGTAGACCTTAATTAGTAATAATGTGCAAAAAGTTATAGACTCTACCACTTTACAAGGTTTTTAGCATTCCCACCCAACTATAAAAGTGAACTGTGATTAGTTAATCATACCACCAGCGTCATCAACTACCAGAGCGTTTTTGCCGACCAAACGGTATAGTGGTTTGCGTGCTAGCTTCTAGACCGCGAAGTTGCGGGTTCGAGTCCCGTGTTAGGCATGGGTGTTTGTAAATGTATGTTGGCTTGTCTAATGACGAATGTTTCGGCTCATTATAGCCCTCGTGTTGCTGACGGTGCTAGATAATCTGAAAACAACCAACCAGCGAGTTTTTCTCCTTGCATTGACATCGGAGCAGTCTATCCTGTTGTTCATCTGTATCGATGGTGTAGACTGGGGGATATTTACCTGTAACTTCTGAATAACTCATAAGCTATGCCGGTTGTGCAAGCAGATAAAACCAATTGAAATGGTTCTATACTGTCTCCTCTGCCAATTTAATGCTCTACAATAAGTTTCCCTTCGTTTTCAATAGACGCCATCTAGTTTGGAGAAGAGTTTCTAATACAGTTTAGTTTGGGAAACATTAAATCTTCTTCGGCTTCAAGTCAATAAACAAGCACGTGCTATCCAGAAGTTGCAAACCGAGATCAGAGATTGTTTCTTCTTAATGGAAATTGAAGAGATAGAAAAAAAGAATTGTTAGATGCTCAAAATAACAGTTTGCATAAAAGGTCCATACTCGTTGAAAATTTAAACTTAGCCAGATGCAGAGGTCGGCTCCTGAGGTAGCATCCCACATCCACGGAAACGTTAAAGCTTGACGTCCACTATCGCTAAGCAGAGCAGAGCAGATCAGAGCGGAGTGGATTGGAGCCAATTACAAGGCTGCAATGTCTACTATAGCACGAGTCTCGAGCTACAATGGACGTTGACAGCCTTGTAATTGGCTCTAATCCACTCCGCTCTGATCTGCTCTGCTTAGCGATAGTGGACGCCAAGCTTAAGACGTTGAAGCAGAACTGCTGTGCTGAGATTTTTTTTTTTGTGCCAGAGTTTTTGTTGCCAAGTGCTTCGCTGTAATTTTTTTGACACAATAGCGAAGCTTAATGATCGTATCTGCACGGGACTTGTTAAGGGGACTTGACAGTCACCGACAAAATTTAAAAGTTGCATTTTCATCCAACTTCAATGTTCTATAAATTATTTATTTCTCAGTGAATTCACTAACTTTTTTCACTCAAAGTGTTGTTAGATATTTATAAATATAGTAATTGTACCAAAATTATATATATAAAAAAAATAATACTTTGAGTTTACAAGCTTTTTTTTTAAATTATCTCAAAACAGTGATTTTTAACACATTGGTAAACTTTCTAGACAAAATAGCTTATATTTTTTAAAAAATAACTAATGTTAAGTTAACATTTCGATTAACGATAACCTATTTTTTAGACAAAATTTTGTTTGAACAAGAAGATTTTTTTTTTTTTTTCATAAAATTCACATTAAAAAAATATCCGCATATTTAAAATAAAAAATTTAGATCATCAATATATAGAACTCACTTTTATATAATATTCTATTCAAAAATTAGATTGAAATGTTAAATAGATTTTTTTAAAAGTGTACCTAAGTGTTGAAAATCACTGCTTTGTGCTGAATGCAAAAAATTCTTACTAACTAAAAACATAATTTTTGTATTATTATTTCTACCATATTACTATATATAATATCAAACTACAAATTCTGTGAAAAAAGTTAGTAAATACGTTGAGAAATAATTTATAGGACATTGAATTTAGATGTAAACTCGAATTTTAGCTTGTGTCGGTGACTGTCAAGTCCTCTTAAAAAAGTTAGTCAATAAATTAGCGTCATTTACATAAAATTGTTAATTTTTAAATCGCTATTTGTCATTCTCAGCTCATTTGCTGATACTACTTCTGCATTTAGCAGAGTAGGTAATTGATTTTCTTGGTTCTGATGGATTTAACTCTTTTTATTCTATAGGCCAGTAATTTAATAAGCGCTCTAGCTCAAACCCGTGATCCAGCGACCACTAAACTCATGCCTTCGTTGATCGCTCGCCTGAAACGCTGGCATCTAACGAGTTTATTTCCTTAGGTTATGCAAAACGTTTAATTAAAAAAAAAAAAAAAAAAAAAAAAAAAAAAACTGTTTCTAGGAAACCCTTTCCCAGCACACCTATTTTGAATTTATATCCAGTAAGATTTGTTAGAGGCCATTACAAATCGTGCACTGAATTCTAGATCGGAAACAGGTTTCTTATATCCATCATGGAGATTTATTTAAAGTGTAAAATATTACACAATGCACCCTCAAAACTAATGTTAAAAAAGTGCCGGATTCTAATATTTATGGTTATCTTTTCCCCTTCCTATTGCTGATAATGTCGACCAAACGGTATAGTGGTTATCGTGCTAGCTTCTAGACCGCGAGGTTGTGGGTTCGAGTCCCGTGTTAGGCATGGGTGTTTGTAAATGTATGTTGGCTTGTCTAATGACGAAAGTTTCGGCGCATTATAGCCCTCGTGTTGCTGACGGCGCCAGATAATCTGAAAACAACCAACCAACCTATTGCTGATAAATAGCGCCAATGAGGATTGGCTACAGAGTATGAACGCGACGGCTCTACTTAATATAGAAATGCGATACATTGTGACTAAACCTAGTTACAACCTGATCAGACTGGCAGTTAACATAACTCAACTCAGGCGCGGATGGCTCGTGTATCGCTAAAAAATTGTCCTCTTAGAATTGAATATTTTTAAAAGGTGTGTGACATTTAAGCAAATAGCAAGGACTTCTCGATTTGTCTAGCATTTTCATTCTAAATATTTCACATTTTCCTTTTTAAACGTAGATTTTGTACCGATTTCTTTATATAACTTATGAAGCCTGTGTTGTACTTTTTTTTATTTGTTAAAAATTCGTTTACAAATTCAATAGTTAACATAAATATTTATTTTAAGCTAGCTGCGTGGTCTCGCGTTGCGAAGATCTGTCATTGTGTATAGGTCCCAGTTTTTGACGCTTCTTGAAACAGATTCGCTAAAAGTTCATGATTCCGCACACATACTAGCTTCGCTCGCTAAAAGTTTCATTATTACGCAAGTACAGGCGCGCCGATAGACTCTGCTGCGCAAATATAGGCTAACTTCGTTCACTGAAAGGTTCGTTGATGCGCAAGCACAAGCTCAGTACAATGTTAATTGCTACGTAAATCCTTATTATTAGAACCTCCTCACCCCATCGAGACACACACATTTCTTTCCATTCATACAACCCTACCCCTTCCAAGAATATTTTAACGTTCTGTTAGTGAAAATGACCCATTGGAAGTCGCTTAGTATAAAAACTTGAAATATTACAAAAGGAAAATAATTGAAAAAACTAATTCAAATTTTAACATTCTGCAAGTCTATTGTCCAATTAAGAAGGCCAAAACTACTTTTGTTGAAAATTTCACAGCACTTCGAATATTGGAAGTCGCTTTCTATAGACAAGACTTTTTGTTTTATTACTATCGATAACATCAAAACTGTTCCAATGATCAGTAATTTTAGAACCACAGTTTTCTATGTGAGCTTTTTTTCCCCATAATAGCGTCACTTTCTCCTTCAAGGTCATATTTTGTCCTTTTTTAATTTCTTTTCACAACTTAGAATATCTATTCAGAGAAAACCATCGTCGTAGATTATAGATCATCAGCTCCTTCCAATTCACGCACAAAGAACTACATACATACAAAATAGAGTGAACTTAACTCCCCAAAAGTTCAATCTATGTAATTCGAAAGCAAATCATTAAAATTGATGTCACAATTATTGTAGCCAATCCAAAATACTATACTGCATACAATTGCGCTATTTATGATGTTCAAAGAAACTCACTTTTGTCGAGTTTTTACTGTGATTACGTAAAACTAATGCTCTTTCTTCGAAGAGGGTATTATGTTATTTATTTTCAGAATAAAATGAGTAATTTTTTTATACAGCTTAATAGCATGATACTTGGCGATATTCGAGGAATACCACAAGAAGGTGACCACATACCGTTTCCACACACATGTGAATTCATTTACCTACAGAAAATAACAGTTGCATATATATATATGTGTGTGCGCTTAATTTATATTAAGATTCAACACTAAACGTTTCGATGTTTGCATGTTAAAGGCTTCTCTATCTAAACAATAAGAGATTAGTTCTTTTAATCCAAAACTTAAAATCTATTAATTATTTTTGTGTAACCACAACAATGAGTTTAACATTAGTCAGAATTGTTAACCTAGAGCAAAATAATTTTTTCAAAAACTAATACGCGGGTTTATTTTTTATTCATTATGTGTAAAAAGAATGGTAAATAGAAAGAAAGAAAAAAAAATTACGATTTTTTGACGTATAACGGCCTAATATAACCGCTTTATTCCAAAAATTGTGAAAATCAAAATTGTGCTAGTCTGCCCATCCCTGACCCTGGAATTATACTTTCCAAAAGTTTGAAAATATTGAATTCATTTCAGTAAAACAGGGTACAGCTCTCAGCTAGTTCAGGGGTAAAACTCTGAAAGTTTCAACATAAGTATATTTGACAGTCTAACTGAAATTTGGATTAATTAACAGAATGTTAAAATTTCAATTATTTTTTTACAAAGCAACTTCCAATAGGCGTAGTAGAGGCTTTCCAATAGAGCTCCCAAATGTGAAGATTCTCGTAAGCGGTTATGGTATTTAATTTTACTTATGGCAAACACAATGTCAAACTATTCTTTTAGAGGGGTGAGGAGGAGTTGTATTGTTGTATTATCAAGGATCCCCCCCTCCTCGATAAGGAAGGGATTCTGACATTAACGATTTAAGTAGCAATTAATCTTTTAGCAGGTGAAGCAAGCTTAGGCTTGCGCAGCAATGAACGTTTCAACGACAGTGTGCTTCTGCAGCAATAAGCCTTTCAGCGAGCCTATTCGCAAAGTGCCAAAAGCTGGGACCTATACACCAATGACGGGTCTCCGCAACGCGTGGCCGCGCAGCTAATTTATAAAATATAGGAAGTTGTCTCTTTAGGAGACATTTGTCGTTTAGCTGGCAACAGACAGTGACAACGAATGTTACGAAACACGTTCCCGATGAATATTCGTCTAAAAATATATTTATCAATTCTGTCAGTTCACGCATTTTTTGTTATCTCACAAAAAGCTAACATGCGTTTCTATTTTATTTTTAGATTTTTTTTCCCTAGTTGAAGCTTTTTGGGGCGACACTTAAATAGAAACAAAATATACACGAAATTCTCCTTCAAATCCAACTTTTTTCAATAACGAATAAAAAATGTAGCAATTAACGACATAATAAATCCGCCAAAGAATTATGCTAGAAAAAAAATAACATTAACTTTTTGTTGATATCTGAAATTAGCAGCTATTCATTACGAAATATATTATTTATTTCATCCAATAGAACATCAGTTGGCAAAATACAACTTTACGATTAGCTATCAATTGAGATTTAACGAATTAGATGTTTTCTTCGCCTAAACCTGTTTACAAAGGAATGACTATAAGTATTACTTGGGAGGCTTTGAAAAGAATTTAAACAAAAGAAATGCGGACGAATAGATCGAAAGTCGCATTGCTCATTTTTAACAAGTTAAGGTATGTGCCTGCCTTCGGAGCAATTTTTTTTAAATAAATGAAAAACTTTTGAACCATGTATGTTTTTTGTTAGAATAGAGTATAAAACTAATAATCCATATGTAATTTTAAAGGAAATTATTTTTATTTTTGAAATTTTGGTAATTTTTAGTCAAATTTAAGTAAAAAATAGGTTTACGCTAACCTTCCTCTTCGAAAAATTAATAAACAAATTATGTTTTTTAAGACATCATTATAATATCATGAAACCCTTATCTGTGTTATGAAGCAAAAGATTTAAAGTTTCTGAAATATAGGCCATTTTGTATGTACAAACATTAATCGTAAAACTAAGTCATTTTTTCAAGTAAAAATAGCTCTAAAACAAATAGTTACATACTTTCAGATTAGTTTTTGCTTTATAACACACCCATAGATGAGCCTCACACTGGAAAAGTTTTATTTCAATTCCTTAAAAAAATTAACACTACAGTAAATGAAAACTACAGTTTTCCAGTAAAAGCAAATGAACATTTTAATGTAACACAAAAAAAATTATATACATTCCTCACACTTAAAAACTCGCCATATCTATAAGTCAGACCATCTTTTGCCTCATTTTTAAATGATATTGACTTTCTTTTGAATTAGAAGATGTTTTAGGCAATTTTGTAGTGGGTCGCCTTGATTTTTTAAATTCGCTCAATATCAGTTTCTTTGTATTTTTCCAAACTTTCTAACTCGCATGGGATTTTTAACTCTTTAAAATCTATTTGAAGATCTGTATACAGGGTTTCTGCCAATCTTAAATGTCCCAAATCCCTGACTTTTCATGATTTTCCATGACTTAAGCAAATGATTTTCCATGACTCAAGAAATCACATTAAAAACATTGAACCTGACTCGAGAATTTTATTATTTTACTAACGCAACCTAGTAAATAAATTATTGTATATGATTGTAAAATGATTACTATAAGTTTTATATTGAGTAAAAAATCCTCGTTTCATGTAAGTAAACTAAGCATAGGAAAATAATACAGTAAAGGTGTTTAAAACAGAGCGAGGTGTGTAACAGAGCTATTAAGGGTAAATAAAACCGAAAAAAAATCTGATGGAATCAATTTGAAATATTAAGGAATTTAGGCTTCTAATATATTCTGTTAACAGAAAACACAAGGCAAGAAGAAAAATATTCATGTTTGTAAAGGGTGCAGTTAGATTGAAGTTGAAGAATTTCTTTTTAACAATATGGATGCGAGCTGCCGCGCTGCTAAGTTATAGAATAACTAAAAATCTAACAGAAATAATACGTAAATAATTAGGGTTCTCATACATACTGTTGACAAAAAATAAGTTTAAAAATAATCATGCTAGTAAAGGATTAAGTCAGATTGAAGTTATACGAACGGCAAGTGTAAGCGACTGTCGGCAGAACAAAGGAGCGGCACCGCTTGCGTTAATGTGTACATTGATTACAACGGAAGTATGGGTCCGGCCGGCAATGATGAACATGAGCGTCTGGGTGAAACATTTTGCCGCTACATCTTACCGCTACCCCCAAACATTAATTTTCGTTCACCGTCCTTTCTGTTTCCGTAGCCTTCGTCCGATAAAAATGGCAGAGAAGAACATAGATCTCCGTGGCTTTGATTTCAGAAGTTCAATACATTCCATGTTTATGGAATGAAGCGCGTTAGCTAGTTCAAATTTTATGCAATTCCTTAATTTTTCCAGAATAGTGAAATTCCCTGTTCTGTCGCCACCCTAGATATCTGCAAGAGACTTTTCCAATAAATGCAGAGGAATAGATACTCACCAAATAATCAGTAACGACGATACGTCGAAACCAGAAGAAACAGCGAAAAATAATTTTCCATTCTTTGATATTTCAGATGTTAAAAAAGCTAATCAATCTTTAATAATAAGTAAATATTTGAAGAAGGAATAAGAAAATATAAGTAAATTAAATAATCAAAAATCAAATGTTTTGGTATGAACAATGTAAACCAGTAGCATACGGAGTCAAACCAAAAGTAAAGATTATGAAATTAATTTATTTCAGTTCTTACATTATGAATTTTTTTTTCACCGAGACCTACTTGTGTGATGTCATAAGTTTGGAGTTCAGAAATTCTTTTCATTGGCCGGAGTTTTTAACTGTAACCGTTGTTTCTATCAATAAAGTAAATAAAAACGCAGATGAATCTATGATCTATGAATCGTCGAAGTAACAACGAATGCGATCATGGTGTTTGTGACGTCATAGTCACGTGATTTTGCGTAAAATTTTTAGGAATCCATGCAATTCACTGTTTTTCCATGACTTTTAGGCTTTTTTTGTTCAAAATCCATGACTTTCCATGACAAAATTGACCCTATGTCTAAATTCATGACTTTCCATGATTTTCCCTGACTTTCCATATGCGCGGAAACCCTGTGTATAATAAGAATTAAAAAGTATCATAGCTATATGAGCACCTAATTACAAGGTTTGTAATTAAATGACATTTTCTTTCGGCACTATGTGCATTTTGTTAAAAGACTCGGTATTGTGTTGTGTCAAGCCATGAAGCACTTTGGTAACAAACTGTTGTCAGAAGAGTCCAAGTATGTATATAAATTATCTAGGAGTAAAAAACAGCTGTTTGAACACATTGTTAGCATTAAATGGCTTTTAAAATAGGCACTTTTGGTTTGGGAATTGATCATTTTCGGTCTACTATATCTTTTGTTCTACTCATTTCAGTAACAAAAATAAAACATTTTTAGAATTCTAAATGTATGGGGTTTAAAATACACTAATAAAAAAAAATCGTGAATTTCCACAAGTAAAACGATTTTTTTGGTAGGCACATGGCACAACACTACTGATTGATGAGCGAGGGTGTTTTTTTTTTGGGGGGGGGGGGGGAGTTTTGGGGTCGGATTTTGTTTCCCATACATATCGGCTACTAAAACTGAAAATATGATTGTTTTTTTATTTTATAATACCACACAACAGCGTCATCTATAAACCAATATGATACTTAGTTGAATTGTTTGCTATTATTAAAATAAGCACCATCTACAGTGATGTAACTGACGGGCCCGATATCCAAAGGGCAGCGGGAGCTAACAATGCGAGGATTAAGATAACTACAATAAGAAAAAAATATTAGTTCCGAAAATCAGAGAAATTATATATCGCAATTTATTTCAATAAAAATCATTTTAAAGTACCGTAAATTGGGGTGAATAGGAACAGCGGGGTGAATCGGAACGAAATTTCATGAAATTACAAAGAAATTATTATTTTACACAAATACAGCAGTTTTATTAATTATATATTTTTTTATTTAGCTAACGTTTTTAGAATCTTGGAACATACTTTATGGAATTTGCAACACTGTCCTCTTTTTTAAAAACTAATAATTCTGAAACAGCGTCATACAATCCAATGAATTTTAGCCTCTCCAAAACTTATCGCGTAATTAACAATATGTACCATCTATAGACTTAACTAATATATTTTTAGATACGTATAAATATCCACAACTGCATGCCATACTTAATTTAACTTGGTTTTAAAAACTTCTTATTTTACGAATTTTTATGTTTTGCCTAGTCTCGATTTTGAGATTTGCGGGGTGAATCGGAACACTTGAAAAGTGATATTAAAGAGCTGTTTTTGTCAAGATTTCCACACAAGATTCAACGACTGAAGAAGAGTCTAATTACTCCCTTCAAGACAGTAAACAAGATTACAAGCTTGAATAAATGTCAGAAGAGGAGCCTAATTTCCGCATGGCAGAAAACCCGATTGTTCCAGTGTTTTTTTTTTTCTTTCTCTAAATGACTTCGTTATCTTTAAGTTATATGGAGAAATGTATAAAGACTATGTGAGCAAAGTTTTACACCTACAAGTTTATTGCTATGTAAGTGTGTTTTACAAAAAGCGCCCATGAACGAAGAGATTTTCTTTAACAAATGAGGATGCTTTTCTCCTTTCTCAAGATATTTTAAGGAATTTGCAGTGAAAGTCCTAGTATTTTCAAAATTTTTTGGGTTGGTCCTCAAAGAAGGTAAGACCCAAAAATTCGTTCCTAAACGCAGGGCCCAATTTAGAATTTTTTTTACTGTAGGCCCAACATTCAGAGGGGCCCCCAATAGCAAATATTTATTTCCTTACGTCACAATATTACCAGATCAAGCTACATTCGTTAAGACTAATTTTTTACAATTAAAACTCATAGTTTACTTTCACACGATTTTTTTGTTATAATTAGTAAGATCTTGATTCCCTCAAAACTTTTGAATTAATCAAGACCCCCCCCCCTCCCCCATGAACACTGATTTTAAAGCACACTTTCCTGTATTTGAAACTTACATTTTACCACAGGGTCCACAAATTATATAATAATGAAGATTACTTAATTTTATAACAATAATTGTAAATAATACAAAGTAACCTTTCCACTTTTTCCACGATCTCACCAAAAAGGAGGGCCAAAAAAGTTAAAAAAAAGTCCACGGAAGAGCCTGCAAACCAACCAATCACAAAGACTCATTTCATAATATAAGAAGTTGTACATGGTTGGTTAACATCTCTTTACAAGAGGCTTGAGAAGGAGAACTGCGGCGTAAAGCCCTTGTCTCCGTGTACATATGAAGAAGTTGTATATGATTGGCTGAACCGGAAAGATTTGCTTAATTAGGTTAACTTATCTAACTTAACTCTCTGTGACTATAAAAAAATATGGAATTTGCGGATGTGTAACTAAAATTTTTTTATTATTTTTGTTCAGTACTTCCCATAAAAAGACCATTATATTTAAAATTTTCAGAAAACTTTCAAAATTTGGAGGCCTCTAGGCCCGGGCCTAATGGTAAATCAGGCCCTGCAAACGCTTATTACCACCGATTTTTACTTTGAAAGTTGAAGAAAAATGTTACGATTCGCCCCATTTTACGGTACTCTAAATAGGCTCCCTAATAGACTCGTCAATTTAAACAGGGTTCATACTCAATCTATGATAGTAACATTCAGAAGTTACTGAGGAGTTTTTCAGGACTTAAGTACCGTAAATTCGGGAGTCAATGGGGGAAAAAAAATTACATGTCCTCTACGCGCCTGGTTGTCCAGAATCGTGGTGCATTCTGGTCCGAAGTTTTCTTTCTTTACGGCTGTTGTGACGAAGCGTATGCGCAGTCTGAAGTAAGGTAAGAATTTCAGAGATGTTTCATCGAGTAAAAAGAAAAAACGGTATGTTTTAAGGTTCTGTTAATCTTTTTACCCTTCGATGATAAATTTTAAGGAGATAAAAAGATATATCAGGAGTAGAAACACAATTTTCAGGAGTTATAAGAAGGGCCCTTAATTAAAAAAAAAAGAAAAAAAAGCAAATTTCAGGAGTTTCAAGAGGCGTACGAACCCTGTTAAAATAGGGGCGAAGCATGCAGAAAATTGGCGACATACAATTACTATACGATATTCGTTTTGGTAGAGAGAAATCGTTTACATTAAAATGTTTAAAAAATAATCTATGAAATATTGGCAATACGTCGTTAGGGCCTTCAACAGGCCAATGTTTGTCTTTATTCTAAAATCCCCCGGAGAAAATCGGCCTAGTTTCAACGGAAATAAACGAGGAGGGGGCTATCCCTGCAATACATTTTTAATGCACAAATGTGTTGCCCGCTTTAATAAACATTATTTATGCAGATCCCAACCTGATGAACGCCATCCAGCAAATGCAGCTACAAATGAACTCGTTGGAAAGCGAGAGCCAAAGGCAGAACTCAAGAATCCAGGATGTCCTGAGAGCCACAACAAGGTTGGAGGCACAAAGACAGGAATTTATAGGCATTCTGGACCGATCAGAATCGCATCTCACACAGCGGCTCGAAGATGTCAAGGGGGACGTTAGGAAGGTAAATCTTTTGCTAAAAGATCTAGCCACAAAATACGAATTTTTTTTTTTGTTATTTAAGATTATTTATCGACCTTGAAGACAAGCTGAAGGTTGGAAAATATTTTTCCATGTATGTTTGGAATAAAATATTTAAAATGAAAGAACAAGTTATCATTTAGTATTTTGCTAAAAAGGAAATGGTGACTACAGTCAAGCTTAAATTATTTTACTTAGTAGGAAGTTAAATATAAATATTTTTACTATAATTAAAATAAATTTCAACATAAATTGCGTTTTTTTTTTTAATTAAACTTCATATATTTGAATAGTATACTTACAAAAATGCACCATAAAAAGTATTTATGTAGCACTGAAAATCCATCCTAGACCAATACTTATTTTAACTTAAAAGTGGTATATTTTTACTTTTGGTCTTACTATTAAAAATTCAGAAATAAGAAAACTTTTTTTTATTTTTATTACACTAATTTACAAAAGAATTAAAATATCCTTTAGTTTATATTTTAATTTTTAATAGTTGCATTTAACAACTCAAAAAAAAAAATTATAATGCTAATTGCTTAATATAAGAAACAGCTTAAATTATAAGTAATTTTTGAAGAAAAGTTAAAAATTTATGCATCACATAAATTGCAATTGTTGCAAAAAAATGTTCTCAATATGAATACTTTTCTTCCTCCTATTTGCAAGCTATCAAATAGTAATATTACCTTAAAATATAAAGAAAAATGTTGACATAAACAAAATTGAACTAGCCTTATGGCGAGTTCGATTGCAGATAATCTCGAGACAAGACTGAAAAAGCATATAAATACTTAAGTTCAACGTCAAAAAATGCAAAAGAGACATCACACTGAGACTTTCATTTATTGAGCACAAAACATTTTGGTGATTAACAGGCCATCCACTTAAACATGTTCTGTCGCTTCAATAGCACTTCACAAAAACAATTAACAAAATTGCATTATGAAAACCACAGCTTTTTTTTTTATCATATTAGTTTAAATTTTGATTAAGAAAAAAAAACTTGCATAACTTATCAGTCTTTTCTGACCATCCCCAATCCTCTTTAAGACAAGTGGAAGGAATGCTGACCCTCATTGATAGCAATCTGCAGTTTCTCCTGCATAATCTCAATGCTTGAATAGTCTGGAAGCTTAAGATAATTTACACATGTCATGACAGACGGCAGGTAGCTGTCAGAATTGCTTTCATCATCGGCACCTTTTCTCACAATAGTAAGTGGAGGAGACAAACTCTTCAGGCCACCGATGGGAAGTCTTGGAGATCCGGTGATAAACTGGATGAACTGCCGCTGTTGGCGAGCATCATAATTGCACATAATTTCGAAAAGGAATTTAATTGCCTGGCTCTCATGGGTGTAACCGTGATCTGGGCGGCAGCTTTCGATTAAGACCTTCAAATCCCATTGATTATGTACATTGCCACAGAACAAAAAGGCAAGCTCGTCAGGGTAGAAGACCTGCAGGCGATTCAGCGAAAATACGGATTCAAAGCCTTCCTTGAAAGCTCTCATTTGTTTTGAGACTCCTTCAAACATTGTCCAGTACTTCAGAAGTTTGAGGTAGTCTTCCAAGTTGTGAATAGAGACAGGTGTGTCCTTGCCTCCCTTCTTCATTTCTATCCTTGAATACCCTGGCAGAGTGAAATCCAAACTGAGGTCGTCTATGGAACAGCCATCGAGGGTAATTGATTCCAAGCTGCGTTTCAAAGACACAACATTCAAAGACTTATCATTTTCCAGTTTCTTCTTCTCGACAAGGATTTTTTCGAGCTTGGCAATGTTGCTGGCCAATGCTTCATCAACATGCTGCAAATCAGCAAGAGATAGGTACTTTTCTTGATTCAACATCCACTTATAAAACACCAGACTTAGAGGAATATCCACCAATCTAGAATCCATAATAGCTTTGGCCAAAAATTTTCCTAATAGTTTGAATTTGTTACAGACTTTAGTCATACAGCTAGTTCTGCTATTACGGGAGACTGGCATTGGAAATAGGCCCGACGGACTGTGCACATAATTTACACTCTGCTCTTTAACCTCATAAGCCACCAATTCCACAGCATGCCACATATCTAAATCAGCTCTCTGCAATTCTCTTGAAACCAAGGCATAGAACTCCAAAGTAGGACCAAGTCCTGTCCCCACTTCATTTTTATACTGTATCTCAAGTAATGCTTTGGAATCTCCATGGTCTTGCAAGATAGTTTCAGCTTGCTTCAAGAGGCTGTTTCTGGAAACAGTCCTCTTCCTTTTTTCCAATCTTGGAGTGATTTTTTCGGTGTTGGTTAGTTCAGGAACAGTATCAAGAAGTCTTTGCAAAGCCCTTTCTCTATCAAATGATGTAACATAAAACAAAAGATGCCTCGTCTCAAATGGAAACAAAAATGGGAAATTGTAAGCAATATGGGATAGCCAACTAGGTGTATTGCCAGTCATGATAGCCAAAGGATCTTGAAGCTGGCGATTTACCTTTAACGTCAGCTTGTTGTTGATAAATGCAGCTTGAGGAATTAGGGGAGACCAAGCATTCTTTTGATAAATCAATCCCCAGTGGAAACTCAATCCATGAATTACTCTAAGTAGAAGAATAACTTCCAAGGAAGGATCTTTAATCGAATCAAAACCTGCAAGTTTATTGACAAAGGAAGACGGGTAAGTGACTTCAGGTACAGTGCCACTGTCCCACAATGCATCTTTCTTGCACTTTGAAGACTTTGTTTTGTCTGATCCGCTTCGAGGGGAATGACCACTTCGACTAGATGAACTTTTCTTCTTTGTAGTAGAGCTTACGACAGCATTAGGGCAACTGGTAGCAGCTCCTTCAGACTCTTCAGGTGGAATTGGACGATACCAAATGGTGTGCGTTTTCAGCCAAACAGAAGCATATCCTACTGGAAACTCACAGTCAATATGCTGTCCAGCAGTTGTTGAACTCTGCCCATCTCCACTCCCATACTGCCTTACAGCTTGGTAGAGGGTCATATTGTATGGCAGAACATTCTTGCCAATTAAGAATTGCAACTTTGGAGTACCATGTCCATGGTCCATTCTGATATCTGCAACAATTAATCCGCCATCTTCATCAGAGCTGTCATCGTAACTCAAATCGCTCTCACTTTCCTCATCTTCCCTGAGAGATCCAAATCCCTGGTTAACTAGATATCTATCAACATTATGGATTGATGCCAAGGGATCAATCATAACTGGACCACTGTGCCATTGTCTCAAAGTTGTGCACGAAGGGTGACGTTGAAAGAGACACTTAAGTTGATGCATATTGAAAAACTTCATAATGCTAGCTCCAGGTCTTCCAGTATTGCCATTGGTAGGCTGGTCATACACTTTGACTGGAAACTGTTCCAAGTGACTTACACAAGCATTCAACTTTGTTATTAAATTTACTAGAGGTGTTGAATCAAAATCTTCTACTTGAATTTCTGGCACCAGCGAAACTGGACTGCCGACAAAGACATGCAAAAATGTTCTTAAACGTTCATCAAGAGCTTTGGATCCAAATGATGATGATTCACTTTGTGGAGCTGATAGATAAGATTCAAGCTTCTTGACCAATCCACTGTGAATTAGTTCAAAAGATGAAATATCGTTCTGAGTCACCACATCACGGATGGCAATCAAAGATTGAAGTCCACAGTCGTCCATGCATTCCAAACCTTTCACTGCATTAGTTAGGATATTTAGCACATTTATCACAGGATGTGAACTTATTTGTTCAATATTAAAATATCTATCATCAAAAGTCTGGGACTGTTCTTTGATCCAAGCATTAATCTTGATCCTACTATCAACTGTAATGGCAAAATCAGCCCCACATAATGAGCCAATATCTTTGTCACTGGCACCAAATGTGCGCTTAATTGTCATATAACGTCTTTTTAAGGCATCCCGAATCTTGGATGCAACGTTGGAATTGCTGCCATCATCATCTTTTTGCATAGATGAAGAGGGCTGTAAAGTTGCAAAAATAGGATGTGCAGAAGCAGTAACAGAACTACTTTGCCCTGCTTCGGCTTTAGAAAATGGCTGAGCTTCACTAAAACAATCAAAGCCAGTTGCCTGCGATGTACTAGCACTAGAGGGAGTACTTGGTTCAGGAGTAGTTTCGATTTGCCATGTCTTAGCATCGATTTTGGCCAGGATTCGGACTTCGTGCAAAACACCTTCTCTTATGAAATGCACTTGGAACTCAGTAGGGAGTTTTTGCATTAAGATTTCAGATATTTGAAGAGCAGAAATAATAGTTCTGAACTCTTGTGAAGCCAACATAGCAGCTAAATGTCTGGCAACGCTTTGCTTTTTCAGAACTTCCTGAAGGACTTCTGGAGGTGCATAATATACCATACGTAACATTGCTCTTAGACATTTATGTTTCACAGTTGATCCAGCAGAACTGTTATATATTTCATACAGTACAGGGAACAATAACCTAATACTTGTGATAACCAAGCAACCATTTTCTTTAAAGAAATCCCCTCGGGTATTCTTCAACTGATCTTCAGAACTAACCACATGGCGTCTAAGTTGCCTGGAGCTTCCAGTTCCTTCATCAAACTGTTCCATTGTTTGCAGATCTACATTCAGGGCAGCTCGATCAGAAATGTAAAGCTTAACATTGCCACGCTGGTAGGCCTCCTCCATATTTTTGCTGTCATTCTTTTCATGAGAATGCCAAAATCCGGTATCATCTTTCCATTGCCACACAACTGAATTGGGAGGAGATATTTTTTTCTTAGCTTCCACAATAAGAGTATTAACGCTAAACAAATGATCTGCAGGTAGACATGGCATTATTTCACATATCAGTGATGAAAGCTCTAGGAACTCATGAGGACTTCTTCCTACTAGTTCTATTTCTTTATTCTCATCACATGAATTTGTTAATAAATACTGCAAAGTCTCAGCAAAGTTTTGCTTCAGGAGGAAGACTACAATTTCAGAACAGGAAGCACATAACAGGGCTAACATGTGTATGACAGCCGTGAAGATTTGAGAACTGATAATTGGAGGAGAGACCACTAATAATTGTTGAATGTTGGTCAGAAGATCATTGCTACCAATTTGCATTAAACTGTCATGATCATTCTGAAAGCATTCTACAAGCCCTGCAAAAGCCAAGCAAATGCTTTCTACAGATTTTTCATCCTGATGTGTAAGCCATCCACTTAAAACAGAAAGGGAGTCTTGGACTAGACTGAACTCGTGAGGTAATATATTTTGACAACAGTTGGCAATGATGGCCAGCGCAGTTCGCTGCGCATTGATGGAAAAAAAGTCTAAATGCATAAGACATGCAGACACACCCTTGGCTTGAAGGATGGCCTTACTGTGCCATTTAGATAACATCTTCAAGGCAGTCAGAGCCTGCTCTGCAACATCAATACATTGGATAACTTGAACCTTGTTTAACAGGACAGGAATTGCTTCAACAACTATGGATGATGATCGAGGCAAAGCTTCAATCAAATAAGTTAGAGCTCGACAAGCTTGGTTCATCAACTCAAAATTATATTCCTTCAAGAGGAGGTTAATTAAAATTGGAACTATTTGCTTAACAGGAAATCCAATGAGTGTGTCTTCATTACCCATGACTAGTAACTGGCTGATTTCAATTAATACTTGCAACTGGTGTTCATCATCTTCAGCAGCTTGCAACTCTTGTAGTAATTGCTGAGCACGATTGCTGGTTGCAGTCCCCATTGACTTATGAAACAACTGTTGCATGCGGCTCTCAAGTGCCCCAAATAAGCTTAGTGGTATACGCCTAGAATCCATAAGAGCTTGCAATCGTCCTATCTCTCCATCAATAGATTCTGAACTGCCAACTGCAGCGGCACTACTGGCTGAATTGATCCCCTGGGTAACTGAATCCGTGTCCATAGCATCAGGAATGAAAATTCTTCTGGATATGAAGGGATTGGAGATCTCTTCAGCAGGTGGCAAATCCATTTCTTGTTTGACTGCAATGAAAGCACTATTATGGGCACTGTTGGAACCTGATCCTGGTGGCTTATGAAATGATTGCTGAGCTGAGTTATCTCTTAAGTTGGATGTCTTGCTGAATTTGCATTGATCTTTGGCAGTTTCATCATCCTTCTCCATTTTAATTCTGAGGACATTATGAATTTCTGAACCACTACTTCCACTAGGTCTAGAATCGGGAGGAATTTCAGAGCTTTTACTATTGTTGGGTTGGCAGTTTCTTGTTCGCTGCATGGCCGACATAAGACTCTTTTGAAAATCGCTTTTAGTAATTAGCTTGCGCTCAGAAATATTTTTCAAAAGATCATATTTTTGCTTTCTGGCATCATTTGACAACTCATTCTCATTATATGAAAAATGGGGCAGTTGGGCTTCAGCTTGAGTGAGTCTGGAACATGCAAGAAGAAAATCTTGAACTGGAGGATTCAAGCAAGAATCAATATTACTTTCCAAATTTAGATTATTTATCGTTTCATTAGAAAGTATGCTTGCATCAACCAGATTGGGATTAGAACTACAACTTGTACCTGGTGGACTACTACTCTTTGAACTGCTTGCTGAAGAACCAGAATCATTCTCTACAGACACTTCCTGCAAGTTGGACACTTTGGACTGATTTTTATTTGAGGATTCTTTCGAGTCATTCTGCAACACACTAGAGTCTTTCGACTCTTTTTTAGGAGCACTCATACTTGTTGACTTAGCTTTTTTCGAAGCAGGGCAAGACTTGACCCTCTTAGCAACACTTTCCTTCGAACTCTCACCTGCTGTCTTACGCTCTGGATTTACAGAATGCTTCCTCTTCAAGCTATCGTCAGGAGGTGTCTGAGAGGAATTGTCCATGGAGCTTCCAGCAATAGCACTAGCGTCAATATTTTGTAGGGCGAGGCTGCGACTCCTCGACCGAGTGAGAATGGGCGATCGAGAACCACTCTGAGGAATGCTGCCAGTGGACTTGCGTGTTTTCTTGGCGATTTTGTTATCGTTGGAGGCAGAACTTCTACTTCTGAGATAGATGGAGCTCTCCTCTGCAGATCTGTTCAATCTTGATAAGCGTTCTTTTCCACTTTTGCATTGAGCAGCCATAGACTTCTTCGGCATAATCTAAGATATCCTTCCAGGTGACTTCAGAAATACTTCAAACATTTTAGAACGTCATCAGGACTCTTGCATTTAAATGGTAGATATGGCAGATCACTTACTGAAAGGCTATGAGGAAAAAAAGGGTATATATATAAGATGACACATAATAAAATAGTATTGAATTGAAGTGGTTATGAAAATTTATACTTTTTATTAGGGTTCATAGTCATTTTCAGAAAAAAAAATTCCCCGAGATTTCCACAGAGTCGTGTTTTTTATCACGGAGTTAATTATTTTTAGCCACATAAATATAGTCAAACATCAATTACATAAATACTTCCGATAACTCGAAAAAAGTCATTTTTCTTTAAGAAAATTTTTCTCCAAGACTATGTTATCAAAACATTCTGTAACTTAAATTCCTCGAAAGGGTTAAACAAATGAGTAGGATTTTTTTCCAGGTTTTAAGAGGGATTTTTATCTTTTCTCTGAGAATTCCATGAGATTTTAAGGCTTATTTTTTTCCCTGAGGCCTATGAACCCTGTTTATAACAAGTATATAAAATATAACATAACTTTTCACAAGCTAAAAAAGAGTTAACAAAATGTTCTTAAACAATTTATACAAAAAATAGGCTGGGAAAGCTTATTGGAATAAACCTTGGGACCAGGAGTTGCTGCAAAACTAATAAGGGTTAATAAGGACTAATAAAAACTAATATCATGACCATTCATTTGATAATCTACCAAGACTATAATTTTGCACTTCTTGCTAAGGATGCAGCCATAATATACATTAAAGGCGAGTTACATTAATTTGGTTCTAGGTATAATTGATTATATACTCCCCTCTTATTTATTCAAAGCATTGATTCATAAAATAAATTCATTAAGTCACAAAAATATTTTTTAAATATATTTTTATATATTTATTTCTATGTTAAGGTGACACAATGTATACAGTCAAAAATTTTAAGTACAGAAATGCAATGATTTCCTTGGAAGAATTTTCAAATTTTTTTAATGAACATATCTTGCAACCCATAGATTTTTGTTTTTCTGTAAATCTAAAATTTTATGTCACCCATGACTCTTAATTATTTAGTAGAGTTTTAAAATTTAAGAAAAGTAAATTTTCTGATAAAAATAAAACTGTTTCAATATTAAATTTTTTTTAGTTACTCTTAATGAGTAACTATCATTAGAAGAGCATAACTCATCTATAAACAAGTACTTTTAAATTAATAGTCATATACAAAGTTTATATAAATGTAGCAATATTTTTTGTATAGAAGTAACATTAACGTATCCAGAATTTTGTTAGTAATGAAAAATGTAACATTAAATGTGCCAGATGTCCTTTAAAAAAAAAAAAACTATGTACCCTGTCCTGGGATGTTGGAAGAATATTCAGATTTTTCCAAATTTGATTACTATTAATTTGTAAAAAGTTTGTAAGGCTTTAACAAACCACCATCAAATGATAAGATAAATGATTTTTGTGTTGCACAATAAACACAACCTGAATCCTGATTTGATAATAAATAAAAGATTTATTCACTATGTATAATTTTATTTCAAAATTGAGCAGGCAATAAAAAATAATGACAATAGACAAAAACATCGATTAGAACCAGAAAAACTGCTATAATTTTTCAAATACTGCAAAAATTCATAAAGTTGCATTCATTCATAATCCAGATCCATTTTGGAAAAACTTGCTAAAATGTACAAATATCTTGCATAATATTTAAGGTAGTGGTCTAGTAACTTGGGTTGAAAAAAATAGATTTTTTCTTATTTATTTCGAAAGTAAAATATAATAGAGAGTATACTATAAAAATCTTAAGACCCAAATTCAAAAATTGAGAGCATCTTGTTGTTTAGCCTCTGTTTTTAAAACTTTAAATCAAATGTTTTTTTCTTTTCTCGAAATAAAGTTTTTTCGGTAGGCCACGAGTAAAAATAATTCTGTTGAATCGATTGCTCTGAAATTTTTACATGTTATGCGACACATCAGTAGTTCTCGTCGGGATACTTTTTTCTCATCCCTAACTTTCCATTTTACAGTCCGATTTCTACCTAAAAAAAATTACTTTTATTTTTGAAGTCCGTCATTGTTATTTTCTGATAAAATTTAATATTCCTAGTTCCAATGAGAACGACAATTTTATAGATTAACAATCAATTTGATTTTTGTTATTTCAGATGTCTTAAGGGCCAAAATGACAGGGCCAGTCAAGTAATTTTCTTTAGGCAACTACTTGGATCAATTATAATAAAACATTGCAAAATTAATTAATTTTTTTTTGTTGCATCTATTAGATGTCAGTAATAGCATAATACTAAATAAACCAAAACCATTGAATTTTATTTTCCCATAAAAAAAATTCATGATAAAGACATAAAAAAATGTGCAAATTACCAGACTACTAAATTAACAGTGAAATATATGTCTAAAAATGTTATTACATGTAGGTGGCCATATGCAAATATTTTCAAATATTTATCATAGCAAATGGTAAATTTAACTGTTTTTCTAAAATTGATCCAATGCATTTTGAAGCCCTTTTTAACTTTTCTTTATTACGCTAGTCACAAAGAAATCTACAACATTTCCCATTTTATTTTTAGATACTAACCCTTCAAGATATCATTAGAGAAGATGTTGACAAAATAGAGCAAAATCAACTTTTGACAAAGGCTTGGATGCAAGAACAGTTTCAAAGCATCACACATATATCTACAACTTCAAGATCTGAAGTGACACTAGACTCAACACTAGCTCTTGCAAATACAGACATCTTAACTAATCTACAGGTTCTACAGTCTGCTATGCAAGGGTTAAGAAGAATGGCTGACACATTGCAGGCTAGCATCAATACAGTGAAAGTCAACTTAACAGATTTAACAAATCTCACTCGGTAATTACTAAATCTTATTAATGATATGTAAAGCAAAAAAAGTTTGTTGATTAGTCAATTTTAACAAAGACAGTCCAAAACGTCTCAATGGATTCCTATGAAACTTGTAGCACATTATTCAAATATCCTCAAGATGAACATACATTAAAAATTTTGCCTTTTAAAAGAAAATACAGAAAATTTCTTGATTTTATCCAATTTGTTTACCGCCTTTATTATTTAAACTTGTTAAGATTTGTTATTTTTTTTCTCTTTCAAGGCACTGTAAATATAGAGATTGAATTCTTTCTCATATACTATGATAAAGTCGCATAATTTTAAGCTGGTAAATTTT
Source organism: Linyphia triangularis (assembly GCA_963978545.1). Classification (NCBI taxonomy): domain Eukaryota; kingdom Metazoa; phylum Arthropoda; class Arachnida; order Araneae; family Linyphiidae; genus Linyphia; species Linyphia triangularis. The sequence goes on from OZ021731.1 coordinate 41,243,464, forward strand.
ATCTTTTATATTCATAAATAAACAATATTCTGATTTTACAATAAAATGAAACTGAAGTGCACAAACATCTATCACCATTTTTTGTTATTTCAATGAAACAATAACCTTAATTTTATAAACCGTGTTTTTATCTTTTACTTGCCTTTAAATATACACAGGGTTTCTGCCAATCTTAAATGTCCCAAATCCCTGACTTTTCATGACTGAAGCAAATGATTTTCCATGACTCAAGAAATCACATTAAAAACATTGAACCTGACTCAAGAATTTATTATTTTACTGACGCAACATAGTAAAAAATCCTCGTTTCATGTAGGTAAACTAAGCATAGAAAAATACAGTAAAGGTGTTTAAAACAGAACCAGGTGTGTAACAGAGCTATTAAGGGTATATATAAAAAAAAAAAAAAAAAAAAAATCTGATGGAATCAATTTGAAATATTAAGGAATTTAGGCTTCTAATATATTCTGTTAACAGAAAACACAAGGCAAGAAGAAAAATATTCATGTTTGTAAAGGATGCAGTTAGATTGAAGTTGAGGAATTTCTTTTTAACAATAAGAATGCGAGCTGCCACGCTGCTAAGTTATAGAATAACTAAAAATCTAACAGAAATAATACATAAATAATTAGGGTTCTCATACATTCTGTTGACAAAAAACGAAAGACAAGTTTAAAAATAATCATGCTAGTAAAGGATTCAGTTAGATTGGAGTTATACGAACGGCAAGCAGAACAATGGAGCGGCACCGCTTGCGTTAATGTGTACATTGATTATAACGGAAGTATGGGTCCGGCCGGCAATGATGATCATGAGCGTCTGGGTGAAACATTTTGCCGCTTCATCTTACCGCTACCCCCAGACATTAATTTTCGTTCACCGTCCAGAGTCTTTTCTGTTCCGTAGCTCTCGTCCGATAAAAATGACAGAAGAACATTACAAGATCTCCGTGACTTTGATTTCAGAAATTCAATACATTCCATGTTTATGGAATGACAACTATAATGATTTTAAAAATATTGTCTTGATTTTACATTAATTCAAAAATGTTTTATTTGGACGTATAATTTGAGAATTTTGGTTTTAGATATATCATTTTGTAGATGATAATCTCTTAAAATGAAGCGCGTAGCTAGTTCAAATGTTACGCAATTCTTTTATTTTCCCAATTTAATTAATTCCATTTTAATAGTGAAATTCCCTGTTCTGTCGCCACCTTAGATATCTACAAGAGACTTTTCCAATAAATGCTGAGGAACTCACCTTATAATCAGTAACGAAGATACGTCAAAACCAGAAGAAACAGCGAAAAATAATTTTCCATTCTTTGATATTTCAGGTGTTAAAAAAGCTAATCAATCTTTAATAATAAGTAAATATTTGAAGAAGGAATAAGAAAATATAAGTAAGTTAAATAATCAAAAATCAAATGTTTTGGTATCAACAATGTAAACCTGTAACATACGGAGTCAAACCAAAAGTAAAGATTTATCAAATTAATTTATTTCAGTTCTTACATTATGATTTTTTTTTCACCGAGACCTACTTGTGTGATGTCACAAGTTTGGAGTTCAGAAATTCTTTTCATTGGCCGGAGTTTTTAACTGTAACCGTTGTTTCTATCAATAAAGTAAATAAAAACGCAGATGAATAAATGAATCGTCGAAGTAACAACAAATCGCGATCATGGCATTTATGACGTCATAGTCACGTGATTTTGCGTAAGATTTTTAGGAATCCATGCAATTCACTGTTTTTCCATGACTTATAGGCGTTTTTGTTCAAAATCCATGACTTTCCATGACAAAATTTACCCAATGTCTAAATTCATGACTTTCCATGATTTTCCCTGACTTTCCATATGCGCGGAAACCCTGTATACATTAAACACAAATGCTTACAATATAGTATCCAATTGGTTTGCTAAGTGAAAATAAATGTCTTTGGTGAAAGGTATGACTGTAGTGTGTACAGTCGCTTATCAATCTTAATCGTAGAGAAAAAATTCTGTTTTACTTAAGTTATGTACTCTGCTTTACGTATAAACATTACTTTTGAAGAGGCATCATGCTACCAACTTGGAAATGCCCACTTTTCCAACTGATTTCCCATACTTTTTACAGATTTTTCGTAGTCTTTATGGATATTCTTTCTTTTGCCAATACTTTTAAAATTCTGGCATACTTTTACGTTGTTTTTGCTGATTGTTAAGCTGATGTAGTAGCCACTATTGTACCTTTTATTCATTCATTGCATTAGCAATGACTGAATTGTAAAAAGCTAACCTGTAAAAATTACAGAAAATCCGTAAAAAAGTTGGTTGGTATCTATAAAAAAACTTTGAGATAATTTGGTCAATGATTGATGACGTATTTTAATGATTTTTTAAACAATTCTGTCATATGAATTGCCAATAAGAATTGAGATACTACAATTAGACTAATCAATTAGTTTTTATTACACACACAAAAAAAAAAATTCAATTTTTTTGCGAATAATTTCAAAAAATTCCTGCACACTTTTGCTAATGCTGAGATTTAAGTTTCTCTGTGTGTCAAGCTGATTTAGTAGTCGCTACTGTATCTCATAGTCATACTGCAAGAGTATTGGCAGTAACTAAATCGTAAGAAGTAAAAATTCGTAAAAACTATGGAACATCCATAGAAAAGCAGCTGGCATCTCTGCAACCTTTGAATTTGATGAGACAATTTTGAAAATACATCACCAATCAATTTCAATGATTTTTATAACAATTCTGTCTTGAATTGCCAATAATCCATGGTTGTCAAACTAGCAAGACTAATAAAATTGTAAAGCAGATCTGTATCAATTTCAGAAATTATCAAAATTTTAATAAAAAAAAAGCTGAAATCAGCATTTCAGTTTAACTGTACCATATCTGACACATGCAAATCTTTCCTCTAACATCAGCGACTATTATATCGGCATAACATCCGAAGAAAATGATCATTACGCAACAATGTAATTCTCGGTGAGTGTCCGCAATAGAAAAATATTCCCCTCTGAAGTGGATTTCAACATTACAGGCAATTCGATAATTCCATGCATTTTCCAGCGATGATTTGAGAATCCTATGCGTTTTCTGGCAATGAGGATGAATCAACTGGTTTCCTCGCCAGTAAGAGTTATGCCGCGGGGTCAAACATATTTTTCGAAAATTTTCTTTCGAAAACGGAAGATTTCTTTTCTTTACATGAATTTTCAGAAAGAGCAAAAATCTGCAGTGGAGGAAAAAATGAAAAATTGCCGAAAAAAAAAAAAGGAAGTTAAAGATAAAAAAAGCAGATTTTCTCCAAAAATTCTGCCAAAAAGCAGAAGAATATCATCCCTGAAAGTAATACCCATTCTAAATAAATGTTCACATTTTACACATTTACCTCATACAAAAATAAAGCCCTATTGATTAAGTAAAGACTATTTTTTAAAAGAAATGAATTATTGATCAGAAATGTTGATAGACTAAATACTTTACTTAACCGGATAAATACTTTATTTCAGGTCAATATCAAAATATGAACAAGAATACCTAGTGACAAAGAATTACTTACAATCAACTTTTTTAACAGCTACAAATGAGAAAATGGATCCAATTATATTGGCAGGATATCTAAATCCAAGTACCAATCAAGGTAAAAAAAAATTTAAACAGTACAATTTATATAAAATATAGTATGTAAATTTAATCAACTGTAACATTATAAAAATTTAAATGAAAACAAAATTATTAGATTTTAGAGATTTCTTTATTGTATTAATTTTGTAATACTTTTGTAAACTTGCATGCATATACAGCAGATTAATCAAATAAAACAAAATTTTAAAATGCACAGCTAATGAGAAACAAACATCTATTTTTCTTAGCATAAAATTAAACTTCTATATTTTTGGTTTTTTTTTTAAGGAAAATGTTTAAGTCAATCACCACATTTACTTCAAAATATTTCCTAACAAGATATCCAAGACATTTACAAGCTCTATCTCTTTCTCCATATCTTGCATGCTTTTTATATCCTTTCAATATTATTTATTAATCATTGTAAAAATAAAAAAATTCCACTTACTGCAACTAGTGCACTCTTGTACGGAATATATTCATTCAGAATTCTACTGGGCATTTGTTCTGTCTTCTCTCTGAAAAATAAAATCTATCAAAAATTTGCTTTTTAAAATAAAGGAGATTATAGTGATGAAATATCCTTACTAACTTTTAGAAAGAGTTCATAAAAGATAATTCAATGTCAAATCAATGCTTTAATTAACAAAATTGTCATCGCATGTTAGAAAGAATGGACTAGATATTAAATACGAATCATTTTTCAAATACACATGCTAGAATGTTGATTTGGGATTGTTCTATTCACAAGAAATAGAATCAGATATCTTCCCATTAAAGTAGAGAATTAAATTTGGCTCTTTGGAAAGTGAAAAAATTAAAGCTTGCATTTAATTTGTCAAATTCTTGTATTTTTTAATTTAATAATGTAGGTCAAGTAATTTGACTTTCCATATCATGAATACAGTACTTTTTTTTTTTTACTTAATGGTTTAGTTATAAGTTGCTTAAAAATCAAATGGGAACCACCATAAAATGTTTAGTTAGTTTATAAAATACAACTTTGGTTTATTATACTTGCTTACAAAAACTCCCTCCCAATCACAAGATTAAGTAACAATTACAGTTAGTTTAGGAAAGTTACCGTCACTAAAAAGACACTTCTACAAGTTACTATTGAAGTATACAAGGTCGTAACACCAAAATGGGATTAATAAAATATTTTTTAATATTGTGCTTTATCAAATTTGACCTTTAAATAATAAATACTACATCTAGCTGCAGTTATTCAAAAACAAAAACGTTAATTTGGAGAGTTTGATAAAAAAAACTTTAAAAGATAACTTTTTAAGTCCTAATCAATCTTGTATCTTTAATTGGAGCACACTTCTTTTTTTTTAATAAAAAGTTGCTTTTAAAACTTACTTTATAATAAACAACAAATATAAATTCTTTTTGTAATTTTGATGCATTCACTATAGGTTCACTAAGTCCACAGAAGTTAAGTCACTTAAAATGAATGAAAAAAAAAAAAAAAAAAAAACCTACTCTAAGGAATAATTTATTTAGATGCAATAAAGTGTAAATATATTAATTTGTGACCTAACATTTGAGATGAAATAAATATTAAGACAATAACAGGGTTCATACAATATTTAAAATGCAAAAAATAAGTAGTTCTAATGACTTTATATTTTTCCCAAGAGGTCTTATAATTTGTAGCAATCAACAGTTCCACATTAAGGAAAGTATTAGTTTTCATACCCACAAATTCAAAATACTACAATATACTGTTTGTCCCTTTGATAAACAAAATTGACAAATAAGTAATTCAAGAATGCAATATTTCCCAATGATACCCATAAATAGGAATAGACTCATAAATTACCAATTTATCTCAAATATACCCCCACCCATTTAAATCTCAAAAGAAAAACCAAGTCCATAATAAAATCAACAAAACTTCTTACCATCAAAATTGGAAGAAAATTGTGTGCTAAAATTGCTGTATTTTTAAAACTAAATAATACCTCAAAATGTCTGCAAAACTTCAGATTAAAGCAAAAGTGCACTTGATTCTTAAAATTTTTGGCCTCCCATACCTGTTAAGAATTCAAGAATATCTATAAATTCAGAAAAACTACCTTAAAGCAACAACTTGTATGTACAGAATTGGGAAGCGTCACTGAAAGCTAGCGATTTTCATGAAAACTTGCTCGTATACTACTTACGAGTACTTAATGCTCGTCTCTAACGAGGGTTCCCACTCAAATTACAGAATGAAAATCAAGGACTTTTAAGGACATAAATAATGTTTTTAAGGAACTTTGAAAATTTGTTTTCAGGCATCATATCTATAAATAAATTTTTAATAAAGTGTATTCTACCAAAAAAGTTACAAGTTAGTCGTAGTACAAATAGGTCAGAGAATTCAGATATGATGTACAGGGTGGCTACAAAATTCAGGAAAAAAGTTCCCTGATTTCCATGACAGATTTCTAAAAAATTCTCTGATTTTAGGGCAAACTTTTTTTCAAATTTCCACAATTTTCTTAGGTTTTCCAGATGTCTAGACACCCTGATCAAATAGAACATGTATGCTAAAGAGATAATATGTAGGGATGGAAAGGATATCCGGCTGATTTTTCAATATCCGAAACCCCGTCGAATATCCGATTTGAAATACTGGACATCCGATAATTTCATTCGGATATCCGGCTATATATCCGGCCACCAGGTATCTACAAGAAATAATTTTTTGCAAAAAATAATGATATTTTTCGGACAAAGGGGACACCGTATCCTACACTTTTTTTTTTTAAATTTTTTTTCTTGGACATAAATTGCAGTTAAGTTACGAAACGAAAAAGTTCCTTCGTGAGAACTATGCTTTCTAAGCATAAACAATCTTTTCAAGCGTCCAATCTTTTTCCATACACATCCTTCATACATGTTTTGCAATATGTTCTTTTCATTCCAAGTTTATGATCTGATTAATTCCAGATGTTATATTTGAATGCTTCTCCGTAAAATACGAACCGAAATACTAATAAATAGTACTTTTTTTCCATAACATAAGTTACTTGTTAAGAATTTTAGTTATTCTTACTTCCTCCTTTTTTTCTGACATTTGCTAGCGAGTAAAAAGCAATAAATAGCCAATACGCACTCCTCTATGCTTTTTTTTTCGTTTGTTCTATCGACGATAATACCCTACCCCTTTATGCTGTGAATGGTATGGTCTAATTTCTGATTTTTCATTGGCAGAAGTTGAAAGCTGGCATATTTTTTCTGACGTAAAATGAAGTATTGTAATTTTTAGGTCTTTAACGTAGCGCCACAATGTGGAATTATATTTAGCTCTCTAGAATGTCTTGAATCATAGTTTTCTCCAATTACAATCCAATTTATAATTTTTAATAATGGCTCATTTAAAATCACCCATTTGGAAGCATTTTAAAATTAATGGAAATGACGAAAGCTAAGCCCTATGTGTTACTTGCTCCACAGAATCGTTTAAAAAATATATTGTGCGCGACAGAAGCCCAAAATCCTTTTCCACAAAACCCTTATGGAACCATTTAATGAGTGTGCATAAGGAAATTCACGAAGCTTAAAAGACTCACTAAATGCATCAAATATTGATGAACAAGAAAAAACAATTCATCAAAACAAGAAATGCACGCAGACAACATTGGAATCGACATTATTTGTACCAAAATTGTGGAGTTTAGATGATCCTAAAGCAAAAGCCTTAACCACAAAAATATGTAAGTACTAATTCTGTTTGTTTATATTAAATATATATTTTAAATATGGTATAACATAATGTTGATGAATTTTGGGTTCGAAATTTTTTTAAGTTTATATTTAAAGACGGGATATTCCGATAGATTCAATTTATGTTTTCTATGAGATTTCTTTAAATCCGTAATGTTTTAGGTGCATTACAAAAAAAAATAGACTTCAATTTCATAAAATATTTAAAATAAATCTTTTGTTATTAACAAATGCATCCGGTATAATTTTGTAATCATTTATCAATTATAAACAATGCATGAAGTAAATTGATATTGAATCAATTTACAAACGTATTTCTGAAATATTTTCATCACATTGCAGAATGTTTGGTACAATTTTAAGTAACACACAAACAGAATGGTGATGAAGTTTCAAAATTGTTCAGCAAGTGTAGGTATTTGGCATCACTAAAACATCGTTTCATCAACTAAAGTTTAAATAAAAAAAAATTAACTCAGTGGCGCGATAGCCCATGTGGACCAAGGCCTGCTGGGCCCAGCTCAGCTTTCTTGACTGTGGCACTTGTGTGTCACATAGCAGATGTTCCGGTCAGATGGTCATTCTGACGCCAAACCCCAGTGTTTAGTTCTCAAGCATACATGGTCCTCCTCAGTTTATTTCTTTCAGGTATAAACAGCTAAGTCAACCTTGCCGAGTCCGCAAATCAAACCATGGACCTGTGGCATGCAGTGCGGTGCGCTAACCACTAACTATAATTTACTTGATACTTCATATCATGACCATTTTTTTCGTATAGCATATCGTATAACTATCGTTTTTAGTATATAGACCGAATATCCGGTGAAATCCGTTTCGGATATCCGTATCCGGTAGACATGGTACCCCGGATATCCGAAATCCGGCAAAACTCACATCCGTTCCATCCCTAATAATATGCAATTTTAAAAAAAATAGTTTTGCTGGTAATGAAAGTTTAAATTATTCCGTAACATTAAACTTCTAATGGCTTACCACTACAAATCTCTGTAAATAGCGCCAAAATATGGATAAACGTGCCTTAAACAATACAAAATTTTCCCGATTTTCATGAAATTTTTAAAACTTCCCTGACATTTCCCTGATTTTTTCCAGAATCAGAAAGCTCCCTGACTTTTCCCTGATTTCCCAGTTCTGTGGCCACTCTGATGTAGATAAGTGGAGGTCACGCGGGAATAGCAAGTCTGAGTTGTAATTTTAGAATTTTTGCAGTTGGATACACAACATCTGCAAAAATTAAGGACTTTTTAAAGACATCTAAGCATTTTCAAAGACTTTCAAGGCCTTGAAAACAAGTTCAAAAATATTAAGCACTTTTAATGACTTTCAATGACTGTGGGAACCCTGCTAACAAAATCAAGTGAGAGAAGGAAACAGCTTACAATTCCAAATTTTGTAAGGAAATTATCGTAAGTCTGCCAAACACAGAAAAGAGAAAAATGCAGTTTTGCAATGATGAAAACTTCCCAATTAAAAAGTTATTGAAAAAAAAATCAAGTGGGGAGTTTCGTACTGATATCAATAGCATTTAGCAAATGTTATTACTTAGCAAAAATGGAAAAGGAGATTGGTAAAGATCATTTTAGTTAAAGCAGCTATAAATATGATTGCATGAAATGCAAAATTCGTAAATTTAATGAGATATTTGTAAAACTGTACAAAGTGTTTTACAGGTTTCCCACTAAAATGACAATGAAAATCATCGACTTTTCAAGGACTTTTAAGGACCTAAATAATATTTTTACGGACCTTTGAAAATATGTTTTCAGACATGTCTTTAATGTGTGATTTTACAGTTGCTTCGCAACTAGTGCCAATATCAAAATCTTTTTTGCACAATCTGCATTTTACCTTATGAACAGACTTTGATGATGTTGCAATCTATTTTTCATATGCACTATACTTGGGCCATAGCACATCAAACATGCACTTTCCAGGCATAGAGAGTACTTGTAAAATGCTTCCGCTAAAAAACCAAACTACGTATAAGTTGACGTATGCAAAATACACCACGCAATTCCAGGTCAGTGTGGATAAGTGGTGGTCTCAAGAGAATAGGCAAATAAGAGTTGAAGTTTTATAAATATTGCTGTTGGGCACACAACATCAGCAACAATTAAGAACTTTTAGGGAACTCTAAACATTTTCAAGTAATTTTAAGGCCTTGAAAACAAGTTAAAAAATATTAAGCACTTTTAAGGAATTTTAACGACCCAAGGAACCCTGTTCTACAGCTTAATCATACAAGTTGGAAGGTCCAGAAAATTAAATAAATTGATAACCTTTTGATAAAAATTGATAAACCTTTCATATAAAGTTTCATGTTGAATTCTCAAATTGTAAATATATTTATAGCACAATGTTGCAATTGGATTTATTAAAAAAAAGAGAAGAAGCCATTTCTTAATACGAGTCACTACTTACCACGTGATGTTAAAAAAAACTGTTGCTCAAATTTTTTTTTGGCCAAAATCTTTCCAGAAAGAATTATAAATAACAGGTTTAAAAGTGCACACGCAACATCAACAAACTAGAACTTAGCAGACACTATTACAATTCGCAATACCAATCTACCAAAAACAGTACATCCACACTTGAAGTAAGAAGAAATGACTGTGTTCCAGACAACCCTGTTGAAGATGTAAGACAATTGTATAAATGGGCAACGGGAAAATTTATTTGATCAACGTGCTACGTTAAAAAGATGTTGCAATCGAAAATTAAGGACATTAGGTGCCCTTTCAAAAGGGCTTTCCAAACATAAGTAGTTCTTAAAAACTTTTAAGGACAGTGTGAGCCCTAAACAGGGTTCCCACTCAAATCCCAGAATGAAAATTAATGACTTTTAAGGACCCTTGAAAATTGGCTTTCAGACATCATGTCTATAGATAAATTTTTAATAAAATATATTCTACCGAAAAAGATCAAAGTTGGCGCATGCGCAGAGCCCGATAAAATGTACGTAAGCCCGTATGATGTACGCCAGAAATCGTCATATCCCCCAGGAAATTAAAATCTAAAGTCGTTTTTTTTCTTCTAAATGCACCAAACAGATGGAACGACATTCCGGCAAGAGTGACATCGTTCCGCAGGGATGTTATTCCCTTAGTTCCCTACCAGTTACCTTCTAGAAAGAAGGAGAAAATTCAGTTAGGTAGGGCGGGGAAGGGAGAGGTGTTGGTTGACTCACATAACTCTGGGAGGGGAGAGGTTAAGGGGGAGATGCTATTCCCCATATAGTTCCTCACCAGTTCAATTACTTCTAGAAAGATGGAGAAATATCAATTGGGTAGGGTGGGGAAGGGAGAGGTGTTGACTGCCGTAACTCCGGGAGGGGAGAGGTCAAGGAGGAGATGCTATTCCCCACCAGTTACTTCTAAGAAGGAGATATTCCAGTTAGGTTGGACGGAGAAGGGAGAAGTGTTGACACCTGTAGGGAGAGGGGGGAGGGGACTTAATTTCCTGATTTTGGAATCGGAATCTATTGAAACATGCAATTACAAGTTTTTCTTTTACTGTAACTTTTTCAATCTATTTAGATCTTTAAGTTTTTGGCATTTGAGAGTTTATTTCCTTTAATCTTCTTTTGAATTTGAAAGAATTCTTGTTATATTTCATTGTAATTTAAAAGAAACCAAATTTTTCTTTAAAATGAAAAGGAGCTATCCAAGCAAGATAAGGAAGATAAAATGCTGTATTTGCAATGAAGAAATGTTGGAGCAAAACTATTCCCATCATTTAAATTGAAAGCACAAAATTGAAAACAGTTAGGAAAGGAGGCATGATGGACAAGCATCAATGTTTGCTTTCGTTTCACAAGCTTAACCTTGAAGTCAACCCAGTAGTAATGACCCTAATATTGAAACTGAAAATTTGCCATTGGAAACCAATGTTTATCCTGCAGAGTCTGATGCTTCCAAAATTAATGCCAAGAAGGTTTTGAATTAAACAACTTGAAATCTTCAATAGTACGTAAAAATTAATTTTCTTCAGCTGTATAATTTAAAGCGCAGACTCGAAGGAAATTTTTGGTAATGGTATTTGGGTAAGCAGGAAGAAAATATTTTTCTGGAAGCCTGCGCATGCGTAGTAAAAATATGTCACTGAATTCTGATACGGTGGGTGTAAGGTTTCTGAATAATGCGGTTGCATTTGTTTATTATGCAAGATTCCAGCCACGGGATAACAAACAGCTTTTATAATTTTGTAAATGTTGATACACGAGAGAGTATTTTAATTAAAAAAAATTAAGGAAATGTATTTGGATTGTATCGTTTTTTAGTTTTCGATAAATAAAGTAAAGTGGCAGTTCGTTGAGAACTGGATGTGGGTTTCTTGAATTTTTTTCCTTCTAACATAAGTAAAAGGCAGCAACTGACATTTGTGCGGGGAAACCGATTTCGATAGAAGGGGAGAAATGTTTGCGATTAAAGGAAGCAAGAAAGAAGATTTAAGGTGGGTGTTGGAAGAAATGGGCGAAACACCAAATACTACCGCGAAAGTAGTGGACTTGCAGAAGCATATTGAGAGCAACCAACGCTATATTGAAGATCAGGAATTTTGGGAAGTTTTTGATTACAATAATAGAAGAACGGAAAGCTGCTATAAGTGAGAAATGGAGAGAAAAGGAGGAAATGGAAAGAGAAAAATAGAGAAAATGAACTGCAGATGGCGCGATTGCAGCAAGGACAAGTAACGACAGTGGGGCGAATGATTATACTAATAGAATTGGCAATGAAGGAGAGAGAAGTTCGATTGAAAGTTTTGTTAAAAGTATTCGGGTATTCACAATGCCGGTTCCGGCAAAAGCGAAAAATTGGGTATTATTCTTTCAATCATTAGAACGTGCATTTGAAAATAAAAAGGTACCACCTGAATTTCGATCAGAACTTATGATTACCTTATAAGGTGAGAAGGCGTTGAATGTACAGACTTATCTCAAACAGGGTTCCCACTCAAATCACAGAATGAAAATCACTGACTTTTCAATGACTTTTAAGGACCTAAATAATGTTTTTAAGGACCTTTGAAAATTTGTTTTCAGGCATCATGTCTATATATAAATATAATAAAGTATATTCTACCAAAAAAGTTACTAATTGGCGCATGCATGATACTAATATGTCAGAGAATTCCGATACGGTGCAGATAAGTGGCGGTCACGCGGGGATAGCAAGTCTGAATTGTATATTTAAAAATTGTGCAGTTGGGCACACATCTGCAAAAATTAAGGACTTTTAAGGACCTCTAAGCATTTTCAAGGACTTTTAAGCACCTCTAAGCATTTTCAAGGCCTTGAAAACAAGTTCAAAAATATTAAGCACTTTTAATGACCGTGGGAACCATGTCAAAGGAGAAGATATTAAGGATTATGATACTGTGAAGAAAATGGTGTTGCAAGAATACAAACCGTCTCCACAAGCGTGTTTGCAGAACTTTACAGAGGCTAGGCGATATGCTAATGAAATGTTCTTTCAATTTGCATCAAGGTTAAATGCTTTGTGGCTGTACTATTGTGAACGGAAAAAAGCACAAGAGTTGCAGACTGTAAATGATTTAACCTTTAACTGCTGTAAGAGGTCTGACAGACCGCAAGTCATTTTTTGTGGAATGTTTCCACCCCCTAAAGTATCTCATCTTTGACTTTTATATAAATTTTTCTGATACTATGTTTCTTAAACTTTAAATTGATGTTTACAAATTTATTTTACCCAATACAGACCATGTGTTGCTCTTGCACCAAAAACCTCAAACCACCTAACCACAGCAGTTAAAGGTTAATAGTTTCAGATCAACTTTTCAAAACTCTAGACCCAGAAATAGCAGCGTTCATTAGGATTTAACAAGGAGAGAATTGGTTTAAACCTTCAAGGTTAGGTAAGGAGTGTGACATCTTCTTTGAGTCAAGGGGGAAGTCATTAATTGGTGGTGGAAATCAATATCACATGAACAGAAATCGTAAAAAGGCGAGTTTTGTGTGTAATAATGTAAGATACAGCCCACCATTGCATCGTAGGGGCAGTTATAGAAGTGAAGATTTCAGAGGAACAAGACCACAAGCATGCTTTATATGTGGACGAACCTAGCCAGGAATTGTTTCCAGAAATGTGACAACGACAGGGGATCATAATATGAGAGTAAAAGAAGCGATACAGAAGAAGATAAACAAGCCAGTACGAAAGTAGTTACAGCAAAAGTCGGTGGGGAATTAGTGTCAATAAAATCAACGCAAACAAGCAGAAGACTAAAGATGGCACGGTGAATATAGTGAAGATTAAATATGGGCAAAAGTTATTGGAAGCAATACTGGATTCAGGAATACAGATTACAGTTTTTAGAGAAGACTTGTTGCAAGAACAAAATGATGGAGTTAAAGGAAAAATTCAGTTGCAACCTGCATTTGGCTAAACAAAAGAAGCAAATCTAGCAGAAATAAAAATTAGTTTAGTAGAAGAAGGTGCGGGATGTATCACTCCAACTATCACAGCTTTGGTGATGAAATGTAAAGATTTGAATAATGACGTTTTGCTAGATACGGAAGCTTATAAAGCGTTAATGAATAGAGCCAAAACTTATACGACAGGGTGCCCAGTATATATGACGGAATTAGATGTAGAGGATATAATTGACGAGGAAGCAAATGAGGTTGACTCCTTAAAAGAACAGATATGTTCCGAAGAAGAAAGAGGACAAGAATTTAGGAATGGTACGGATTGAAGTCAAAAAGGGAAATAAGTTAAAAGTGAAGCTGAGAACTTCAGAAAAGAACAGCTATCATGTGCAACATTAGTGAAAGAATGGAGGTTTGCAAGACAAGGAAAAGGCAGATTTCTAGTTGTGGGAGGTTTATTGTACCATAACGAAAAGATTATGGGGCAGCAGGTACAACAGTTGGTGTTGCCTCTAGCTAGAAGGAAAGCAGCGCTAGGTATAGCTCATGAATCACTGTTTGGCGCACATTTAGGAGCAAAGAAAACAGCAGAAAGAATTAAATTCTCATTTTATTGGCCAAACATGTATAAAGAGATAAAGGAACATTGTAGTTCCTGCCATAGTTGTCAGATGCGGAAAGTGATTTGCTCTACTGATAGAATACCTATAGCTTCGGTAAATAGTCCGGAACTTCCATTTCAAGCAGTGAATGTCAATTTAATCAGTCCAATCGATACAGCATCATCGAGAGGATACAGATATGTGCTCTGCCTGGTTTCAACATTCGAGGTGGCCAGAGGCAGTCCCATTAACATCGCTGACGGCAAAGACGACTTGTTCAGCCCTTTTACAAATATTTTGCAGGAAGGGCCAGAGGCAATTGTCTTAGATAATGCTACAAACTTTACATCAAAATTGACCAAAGAATTTTTGGAGAAGATGGAGCTTGTTCACGTTTTTGCACTCCAGGGCATCCGGAAAGTAACGGGGTAGTAGAAAGATGGAATCAAACATTCAAGAATATGCTACACCATGTAATTGGAGAAGACAAGCGAGACTGGGATCGTCATATTCCTTTCCTATTATGGGCTTATAGAGAGGTTCCAAATTCTACAACCGGAGTACCACTGTTTCTTTTAATGTATGGAAGGGAACCAAGAGGACCCCTAGATATTCTAAATTGCACATGGACAGGAAAAATGGCTGTACCTTATAATCTAAGTAAGTCGAGCACCACATTCCTGTAGGAGCTAAAGGCAAGACTTGAAATAGCAACACAACGAGCGGAATTGATTACAAAGCAGCAACAGGAGAGCTATGTGCATCATTACAATCTTCGGAGACGCTACAAGGAATTCAAAGAGGGAGATCTTGTAGTGGCTTTGATCCTTGATTCCACCAACAAATTATATGCAAGATGGACTGGTCTAATTGAAATTGTGAAGAGAAAATATCCAGATTCGTATTACGTGAGAATGCCAGAGAATAACTTGAGACTTTTACATGCCAATAAACTCAGGGAATACGTAGTTAGAGCGCAGACCGTGGGAATTGTGTTCGAAGATGATGAAGAGTTTGGAGAACTGTATGAAACCCACGTATTTAAGGAAATCAACAAAAACAATTATCTAAAGGAAGTAGAGCTAAATCATTTGGTAGAAGAGAAATGAAATGAAATGATTAGATTGATTGTGGAAAATGAAGATTTATTTTCTTGGGAGATTCGGAGAGCTAAAGTAGGAAAGCATACTATTTGGATTAAGGGCTATAAAGAAGTTATCAAACCCAAGTCTTAACCGAGTTCCAGAAGCATTAAAGCAGAAAGTTGATGAGCAAATCAAGGAATTATTGAAGTTAAATCTCATTAAAGCTACACAAAGTGAGATTGCACATCCTATAGTAGGCGTTAACAAAAAGGACAGCCAGTCTGATGCAGAAGGTAATCTCCATCCTATAGCATTTGGTAGCCATGAAGCTCAAAAGAAATGGTCCACCATTGAACGAGAGGCTTTTGCCATCATATGGTCTCTAAAGCGATTTGAAACAATACTGTTCGGAGCGGAGATATTCCTAATGACTGACCATAATCCACTTGTATTCATGTCAGACTCGGTTCCTCAAAGTCCTAGACTCCAACGTTGGACTTTAGCTCTTTAACGTTTAAAGCTTAAGATAACTTATGTCAAAGGTCAGAAGCTGAGCAATGCTGATGCCTTATCGAGACTGTGAACTAGAGACGGTATCTCATGTAATGACTTTCAAGGTGAACTAATTATGTTGCTTCATTTGATGTTGTGATTCAAATTGTTTAGCTTCTTTTTACATAATTTTTTCTTATCAATATTTTGTGGGTATTCAGGGTGTTTATGGTTTGGTTATTTTAAATTATGATTTAATATAACTCTTGGGTAGAGGTGTAAGGTTCCTGAATTAATAATGCGGTTGCATTTGTTTATTATGCTAGATTCCAGCCACAAAATAACAAACAACTTTTATAATTTTGTAAACGTTGATGCACGAGAGAGTATTTTAATTTAAAAAAAGTAAGGAAATGTATTTGGATTGTATCGTTTTTTTAGTTTTCGAAAAATAAAGTAAAGTGGCGGTTTGTTGAGAACTGGATGTGGTTTCTTGAAATTTTTTTTTTCTATCATAAGTAAAAGGCAGCAACTGACAGTGGGGATAAGAGGCGCTAACATGGGGATAGCAAGACCGAGTTTATTTTTATAAATTTTGCATTTGGGTACACAACATCCACAAAAATTAAGAACTTTTAAGCATCTCTAAGCATTTTCAAGACCTTGAAAACAAGTTAAAAAATATTAAGCACTTTTAATGACTTTCAATTACCATGGAAACCCAGCTAAATAAAACAGGTTCAAGTTATGTTAATCAGAGTTCCAGACTTAATCTCCTTAAATGAAATTACTTATTTCTAAATTTTAAAAAGATGCAATGCTATTAAAGAAGAGATTATATTTACTTCTTCTACAGGATTAAAAGATATGGGCTTTGATATCAAAATATGGTTTAAAAAACGAATCAGTAAATAAAATATTCTTATCACTGGCACTAAGGAATTTTAACAGTACATTATGTTTTTGTCTGGTAATAGTACCATTTTTTAGACCTTTTTCTTCTGTAATTTAAAAAAAAAAAAAAAAAAAAAAATTAAATACAAAACCTTTCATTTTCTATGCTATCATTGCATGGTATCTGCTTTGGTGGCATTAAAAATAGCTAAACAATTGCAAATTGTATAAGAAAGACATTCGTAAAAATAATCTAATGTTAATTTTACACATCAAATTTACACTTGTGTTGATTGAGATGTCATTGGTCAATCTTAATTATTATATTATTAGACAGTCGAATTTCTGAGAGAAAAATGTGTTTGATAGTAAAAGCTGAATTCACATGCTTATAACAATTAGGTGCTCGTTATAGAAATGTTTTTCAAGCTGTATAGTTAACCACGATTCTTAAAACAGTGACAACTTTATCATGTGGACAAGTCTGTGGTATAACTTTGAAAAGTTCCATTTTTATAATAAGAATAATCTGGTAATGCAGCATCAGCAAAAGTTCATCGGCGTGGTCATAATATATCAATCGACATAAATCTCATGATGTAGGGAACTGTCCTGTTACTTTAACAAAACCAAACAATTCATATGTTTTACTACACTTTACAAAAGTTATCTTTTAGGACATCATTAATATTTTTACTTCATTATAGGAATACGATTTAGAATCTGAAATTATGACATA
Organism: Linyphia triangularis; assembly: GCA_963978545.1. Classification (NCBI taxonomy): domain Eukaryota; kingdom Metazoa; phylum Arthropoda; class Arachnida; order Araneae; family Linyphiidae; genus Linyphia; species Linyphia triangularis. Next base: position 41,261,039 of record OZ021731.1, read on the forward strand.
CTTGAATATTTCCACATCATGAATGCAATTTGTAATGAACTGCAGTAGTTTTATACTTATTTTCATGTCCAATATCAAATTATGTTAAAAAGAATTGGCAGTAAAAGACTTCCCTTTCTAACTCACGAGAATACAAGCTGCAAGGTGATGCTATGGGAATACTATACATATTGCTCAGCACGCATGCTTGCGGGTAAATACCTTTTTTGTTTTTGCAGTTCTCTAGCTTCTTCACATAATGTACACACAGTCTACAGCTTTTATTATATTATTTATTATGTGATCTTTATAATTAATTTAATTGTAAGCTGCGAAATTTAAATTTCTTGTGAATAATAAGCAAAACATATGCTTGCAAAGATAAATGACACACAAAAGGCTAGGAGCTTAACACCAGGGATAAAATAAACAAAACTTAAAAAAAAAAGAACAAGATGCCTTTTGTTAAAAACAAATTAAATTATTTGTAATTACTTACTAAATGCCCCCAGGCCAAAGCGCGATTCTACACTTTTAGCATGATTTGCAATTTCTGGCAATGTATTTTGATCCTATATAAAGTAAAATGTAGTTTTAATCCCTTTCTTTTTATAGATTAAGAAGTGTTTTTTTAAATTTGTGCTATGTTGTGTTACCTTTGTTGTAAAAAATAGAAGTAGGTACTTCAACTTAGCAATTAGTCAGAACAAATAAATAATACAGGTACTTATGTTTACGGGTTCAATTGATGTCAGCCATCTTGGAAATATTTCCTTGTTTAGCATCAAAATAGAAAAAAAAAAAAAAAAAAAAAAAAAAATCAACAAAAATAAATCAGATATCCAATTCTGAACTTTTACCAAGACAATTTTACACAGGACTCATTCAATCCCTGGCATATTAATAAAAAAGGTATAAAAAGATTAAAATTTCTCGAAGATAGCAAAACTAAACTGCTAGAGGTGTAAGGGGTCGTTCAAATATTACGTAAGCATGTTTTTGGTAATTTTTTACCCCCCCCCCCGTTGTCAGCAAAAATAAGCAAATCGCATACCCCCCCTCTATAATTACGTAAGCATACGGTAACCCCCCCCCCGCTCCTGATTTTTTTTTTGTAACGTTAATAATCTAAAAAAAGTTAGGATTCAATGCAAATAATGAACTTTAACTAGCCTTAAAAGGGAAAAAAAAAATATATTTTTAAATTTTTTAAATCTTAAGTTTATCACAATTCTAATGGCACATAAATGTAATTTTCATAATCAATTAAGTCTATCTAGTCAGATGTTATCCAGGGTTGCTCTAGCCAGTTTTTAATGTCTGAAATTATAGGGTTTCTGGCATCTGATGTTATTGCTTCATCAATTGTTTCGCACAAGGAATCTGGGCAAACTTCCTCTTTGCTTATCCACTCGGTACCTTCCATGCCTTCTACATAATTGATGACGCACATCAGTTCATTTGCTCGACGAGCAGCAATTCTCATAGGCCGAACTAGGCAGGCTCTCTGGCTATTTTCGCCATGAACAATTTTCTTATGACAAATTGTCGATTTTAGTGAAGCGTGGTACAAACCACATTTAAAACAAGTCCTTGCAGACAATTGTGATTTGATGGACAGACAAAAATAGTCATATGGCATTTTCTGTAAATTATTCATAAATTATCTGTATAATTAAAGAAAGAAGATGTCAATTTTAACACAATTACGTATTACAAAATCTAGTATACTATACTTATTTTAGTTTTCGCTACATTTTTCAAAATATGTAAATAGTCAAAACCAAGGTGAATATAAAAAGTTCTGATAAAATATACTTAACATAAATTTATCTTAACATATTATGAATAAATTGTTTATAATTACCTTTATAAAATAATCAAGGAGAAGGGATTTTTTTCTAGTTGCCTTTCGCAACTCTTCTTCGACTCTTTTTAACACCAACACTTATTTGTCATTTTTAGAGGCATTTTTAAAATGACGCCATACCTCATTATTTATATCCTGAATATCTTTCAAGGGTTTGTTTGATGTAGACTTTTTAAAAGCTTCAAACAGCTTTTTATATAAAATTTCACGAAATGAAGACATATGTTGTTGTTTTTAAAAAAGCAAACAGAAAGCAGAGCAACTATATTTGCTTAATCTTCAAAAAGTTCAAGAAGGATTGCAGTGGAAAAAGAAACTTGTTCAAAACATAACTCAATTCGGAATCTTGAACCTTAAACCAACTACTGTTCCATCTTAGGCGCCCGCCAGTCGCCAAGCGAAACAAAAATTGTCTGTCACATAAGTTAGGTTTAATGTAGGATTCACGTCTCCAAACACCCAAAAGAGGGGAATCCCCTTTATTCATTTTGAAACTGCAGTATTTTGCATCATCAATGCTTGATTGTAATTGGCTGAAGGCAGAGTACGTCACTCTTATGTGACGCAAGTTTAAATCCCTTAGATCGATTTGAATGCAAAGTCGCCTATCCTAGAACTCGGTGCACAAAAGTGAAATTTTTTGTAAGTTTAAGCAAATCGCTAACCCCCTCCACCCCCTAGGTGCTTACGTAATATTTGAACGGCCCCTAAGATATCAAAGCTTACAATTACATTAAAATACTGATTACTTCTAGGAAATCTGAAAAGGATAGAAGCAATTTGCCATTCCATTCTCCATACATTAATTGAAAAAAATTAAAAATCTGCCTATCCCACCAGCTTTAAGTAAACATGGCATATGTATATTATGTAGTAAGGTTTTCTTAATTTTACTTGGTTTGTACACTTGAGGAAGAAAAAAATTCAAGGACTTTTTAAGGATGCGGAATACAAATATACATTAAAAAAATTCTACATTTTTTATTTGGCAAATGGTGCATGTTCAAATCGAGTAAATGCAAAAATGTTTCTGAGGTTTTAATAGAAGAAAACGGCAATACAGTAACCCCTCGTTATATCATGCTTTTGTTTTGTCCCCCATTTTCTTATCATATAGAACTTCTTATAGAACCTAATCCACGTGATTTGTGCTTTTCGCATGGCTTTTTAGATGACTTTATTTTCAATTGTTACTGTGCTGCAATTTTTGGCAACACAAAGTACACCGTGCAAAATGCAGATTCAACATTTAGGAATCATGAATTACGTTCCTGTGTTTTTAATCAGCTAAAATTGAAAATGCATTTTCCTGCCCCTTTTATAGTGTGCAAAAACAAATCGGATATCATGTGATTCGATCGGATTAAATCAATTTCCAGACATGTTGCACCGTATTGTTCATTTGCAACACGCGCCGCACTGCGAAAAGGGAAAGCGGGAAGATAGGTGCAATCTCATATGTTCTTATTGTTTCCTGGTCATTGATTAACCTAACTAAATTCAAAGGATTTTGCTCATTGTTAAGTAAATTTTCTCCAAAAGACTATATTTTTAGAAAATAAAATGAAATTCAAGCACTTTAAACACATTTTTTAAAAAATTCAAGGTTTTCAAACACTTGAAAAGGAAAGTTTTTTTTCAAGCACTTTTCAAGGTTTTTAAAAACGTATGAACCATGTTTTAGAACAAAGTGGAGGTTTTTCTTTATCTTAAACCACAAGAAGAGCAATAAATAACAATTACAAAAAAACAAATAGTTAGCAACAGCAACGCCCTTCTTGCACCACGTCCTACCTCATTTAAAACTTGCCATCATTTTTAAAAGTCCACATGGTTAATTGGTTGTTTTCAGATTATCTGGTGCCGTCAGCAACACAAGAGCTATAATGTGCCGAAACATTCGTCATTAGACGAGCGAACATACATATACAAACACCCATGCTTTACATGGGACTCGAACCCACAACCTTGCGGTCTAGAAGCTAGCACGCTAACCATTATACCATTTGATCGGCTAACGGTCCCCATGAATCATGATCAAGGAGACAAAGTTGATGTCAAATGAAACTTGTATTTGATAGTTTGAATTAAGCCTGTTTGAGCCAAGGTCCCAACGATTTTTTTTTTACAGTTACAGATTACTTACTTTATCATTCATGTAAGACAATATTGTTTACTTGTATTGCTGCTTGTTTTAATAGGCCACAAATATAAGTTTAATTTATCGGATAGTTGGAATTAAGCCTCGAGTACAAAGAATATCAAAAGTAATTCGATCAAAAAGTAATTTGTATCAAACAAGTTTGAATAAATAAGGTTATACTGCATAAACTAAATCTCATAGAAATTGATATTATACAGGGTTCCCACTCAAATCACAGAATGAAAATCAATGACTTTTAAGGACCTGATTGATGTTTTTAAGGACCCATGAAAATTTGTTTTCAGGCATCATGTCTGTATTTAAATTTTTAATAAAGTATATTCTACCAAAAAAGTTATAAGTTGGTGGATGCATAATACAAATGTGTCGGAAAATTCCTATACAATGCAGATAAGTGGCGGTCACGCGGGAATAACAAGTCTGAGTTGTATTTTTATAAATTTTGCAGTTGGATATCTGTAAAAATTAAGGACTTTTAAGTTCCTCAAAGCATTTTCAAGGCCTTGAAAACAAGTTAAAAAATATTAAGCACTTTTAATGACTTTCAATGACTGTGGGAACCCTGTTAGAAGTTTAGCAAGTAAAATGTTCTATGGCATTTCTTTGAATTCCAAACTTGCATTAAACTTGGAAATAAAAGAACACACATACTTTACAAAAATATGTTTTGTCTAATTTAAAACAATGATTTGCTAATTACAATGGCTTAAGATTAAAGCACTTAAAAAAGTTATGTATCAAAAGCTTCAGACATTCCCTCAAAATGCAAATCATGACATGATTTGAAGAAATGTCTTTTAATGGTAAAATTGTATTCAATAAACCTTGTATTTTGTAAACTTAAATACAAATTCTAACTATACAATATCTAAATTCAATGAGGGAAAGATAATATGATCAGTTTCCTTCAGTGTACCTTATCCCTTAACATGTTTTCTAGATCTCTAAGAAATAGTTTTTATCAAGCCAAAGAAAAGTAAGATTGTAAATAAATATACATGAGAATGTACAAATGCTTTCTACAAAGTAATACCAAACCAAGTTAATATGAGTCACATGTGTCAAATAACTGCCCAAAATCCTTTACATGTGCTTCGATTAGGCTATTACCAGAAATGGCTTTCAAGCCAACAAGTCTGATTTAATAAATAAAACTAATAAAGTGAAATAACTCTTAAACAATGATTAAATAAATACATTTCAAGTATAGTAACAGATTACTTACCTTATTCATCAGTCATAATACATGCTATATACTTTTAAAAGAAATAGGCCCAAATAATTATTTTAAATACTATTTAAGCATTGAAACATTTCTTTACTTTAAGTTAAAAGGTATACTTCTATACAATCAATATTAACAGAAAAAAAAATTGGCACACATGCAAAAAAGTTAAACTAAAACAAAAGTATTAGTATCAGCCAATTAACAACTTATTTCCAATTTTAAACCTATTGCTAAAGAAGTCACTTAAGTGAAAACTAAAAAACTTTTTTGAAATGCAATCAAACTTTAGTTAGCGATTAAAATCCGTGCGAGGTAACACTGCAGTTCGCATTTAAGCAAAATTCAAAACAATATAGTAAATATAAACAGGGCAAAATTTAATAAATACATCAGAAACGATTTGTTATTTCTGCTTTCGAGCAAGCTTAGAACTATAAGTGCTTAAACCTAAGATTTTCTAGTATGTTCGATTGTTCGTGCTCGAATGTTCCGACGTTACAACAGAAGGCATTTGAAGAAAATATTTCTAAAAACATATTATAGCTAGCTTTTCTGAACAAATACAAAATACTTACCAGTTTTGAAGTGATTCTAAAGTTATTCAATCAATTTCACAATCTGGTTCAACTTAGTATTAGACTTCGATCAGCAACTAAAGCGTAGTTCGTAATAAATTCGGTACGATTGAAAAACGATTCGATTTAATGTAGAAACCAAAGGGATTCACACAAAACACATAATAGTTAAAATTAAAAGGCTGCTATATTATAAACACGAAATTACATATTAAAAATACAGCTATCCAAACCAAAGCAAACAAAAGCCGAGACCATTTTTGTTAGAGGGAAATACCAGTACATGGTAAATACAACATCCTACATGTTCTAACTCAAAGTAAGAAAATAGCAAATTATTTAGAGAAACCTCATGTAGCAATTAAATTTGAAAATAATCATTAAACAATACTCACAGGGAACGAATTTAGCTAGACAGCTTTCGTGTATGAAAAAATATATCATTTCATTATCATTGATCACACATACACATCAAGCAAGACAGTAGGATCAGGTTCTAAACCACTGCACGGATTTCACCAGAAGCAACTAATCGGACTTAGTAATGGGAGCGTCATACTCAACTGCTACACGAAAGTGAAAGCATATTTGTGATTGGCGAAAATAACAATTTTCTGTGTACAGCTATTTAAAGTTAAATTATTATTGGTCGAAAAAGTAAGATGATGTTTGCCAAATATGTAAAAGAATTGCTCGCAGAAAGTTCTTTGCAATGCAACCAATGTTGACACAGAAATAAATCCCCATATTTTCTGGTGAAATTTTCCTTTTCTCACGGAAAGGGAATGGCAGATATTTAAAAAAAAAACATTTACTCTTTATTTCAACTATTTTTCGAATTTCATTCATTTGAATAAAATAGATCATAAATAGTCAACAATTCAACAAAATAGATTGTTTTTTGTTGGCTTTAAAAAGGCTCTTTCAATTACGGTAGCTGGAATAATGCTCAAGAGCTTGTATTCCTAAAGAGGATTTTTTGAAACATGCTGATTCCTAAAATTTTATTTTCGAAACATTGAAATTGTTAAAACACTTTCAACGTCTCACAACTATACGTCAACAATATAACACCGAATTACACTACTATGCCGATCACTTTGCTAAATGCATATATATTTTGTTTGTGAACTTACTTACCAATTTGGTACATCAAAGTTAGTATCTGGTGACGTTTTGGGAGAAAATTACTTTAACGAATCTCGCCGAGTTTAGAGATGTTTTTCAAGAAAAAATAACTTTCTAGTTTTATTTTTCGCTGATAAAATCCTCGGTATAGATAAACAACGGCATAGACTGCTCCGATGACAATGTAAGGGGAAAAACGCACTAGTGGTTGATGATGATGGGTGGACGATTAACCAATCACAGTTCACTTTTATAGTAGCCTGATGTCATAATAATCACTGTATTATATATTTGCAGATACATACATCACTGTCCTTCAAAGTAGTTCCCGCCGTCTACAATACACTTATGACAACGTTCGTACAAGTTCTTGAAACTTCTGAAAAGTCCTCCTTTGAGACTGTCTTAAGTTCCTTGGCAACAGCAGCTTGAATGTCTGAGAGTATTATGTAAAAAAGTTGTGTTATGTTGAAAAGTATTATGTTGAAAATCGGTTTCCCTTCAGTGCCAATTTCAGTTGTGGAAAGAGGAAAAAATCTGCTGGCGCTAGATCAGGGGAATAAGGATTGTGTAATAACTCCGTAACCTGTTGCTGCGCGAGAAACCGTCTAACACACTTGCAGTATGAGGGAGGGGCATTATCATGCAACAGAAACCACTTGCCTGATGCAGCAAGACATGGCCGAACACGACGAATGCGAGCCAGGAGGCGCTTCATAACATGGCAATAAAATTCACCATTAACTGTTTGACCTTCCGCTACGAATTCCTTATGGATAATTCCCTGTGTATCGAAAAAGGTAATCAACATTGTCTTAACCTTTGATTTTTCGAAACGAAACTTTCTCGATTTCGGCGATGAGGGACCTTGCCACTCCATGCTTCGGAGCATCAGGCAAGTGGTTTCTGTTTCATGATAATGCACGCCCTCATACTGCAATGTGTGTTAGACGGTTCCTCGCGCAGCAACAGGTTAAGGAGTTATTACACCCTCCTTATTCTCCTGATCTAGAACCAGCAGATTTCCCCCTCTTTCCACGACTGAAATTGGCACTGAAGGGAAACCGATTTTCAAGCATCTCAGATATTCAAGCTGCTGTTACCAAGGAACTTAAGACAGTCTCAAAGGAGGACTGTTTCAGAAGTTTCAAGAACTTGTACGAACGTTGTTATAAGTGTATTGTAGACGGCGGGAACTACTTTGAATGACAGTGATGTATTTATCTGCAAATATATACTACAGTGATTATTATGACATCAGTCACCTTACTTTTCGGTCTCACCTTGTTTATACTTTGTGCTTACTTATATAAAACTTGGCCATATACGGTGCTATGTTGCAATGCTTTTATTTACTTTCACAACAATTAGCTAGCATAGGCATATTATTGCTTACAAACAAATTACAATCCAAACTTTGGCATTTTGCTTTTCTCTTCGACTTCATTTTTAAACTTTTTGTATGATACACTTACATTTTTTCCTTTTTTTTTACAAAAGAAAAAACGGAGCCACCCCAGTTACTGTCAAAGGACCATAAAATATGACTTCTGAAATATTCTCCATGTCAGGTTGTTTTAACCAATCATTTTGATTAGCTTCTATCTTGTGAAGAAATTTGACTTCATATTGATGCAAGTGTTTTGTATCAACTCATATTGCTTGTATTTTTTCAATGTAGCAGGTTCTTGTATAATATACACCATAATAAGATGATATTTTAATGGGAGAATTGTATTCGCATGTTGAATTCATCATAATGTTTTGTTGAATAACTATCAGAGATTTCATAGTATTTTGAAAATTATTTCCTTCTACAGCAGTTTCTAAATTCCAGTTCTCTTCGTCATTATCAGACATTTCTTTCATTTAAATTTCAAAACCTTCATCTTCCTCTTTTGCTTCAAATTCCAATTGGACTTAGTTTCTTTTCAACTTCAAATATGTATGAAGAGTTAGATTTTTTTTTTTAGTTACTAACACAGAAAATTCCCAGGTAGCACAGCAGTATTGGCCAATGTCGGAAACCGGAGCTCTGGAAGATTGGCCAATCCTGGGTAATGTCGGAACGGCCAGCACCGAACGGCTAACATTTTTGCAATATTGGCCAATATCGCAGTGCGGTTTTGGCCGATCTCGAGGAGCAGTTTTGGCCGATATCGATGCGTAGTTTTGGCCGATATCGAGGAGTAGTTTTGGCCAGTATTGATGTGCAATCTTGGGCAATATCGATGAGCATTGGTTTAAACCAAATGTTTTTGTTTTTTTCCCTCAGAAAAACGAAATATTTTTTTAAGAATAATTTAAAATTGTATTTTTATTTATAATTAGATTTTTTAAATTATTTGATGTTGTAGATGACTTTTATTTTTAGTTGAAATACAATATGTTCTAATGTATTTTAAAATAAATCTTCCAATTAAAAACTATTGAAGTTTTTATAAGTATCAAATGAATCGAAGGGCAATATTCTATGTATTATGTAGTAAACAATTACTATTGTATATATTGAATTTAAAAAATAGTACCTATAAATAAAATATTAAAATTTAATATGATTTGAATGTCCCCATAAATAGCAACAATTGTTTATTTACTTAGTTCAAATTACTTTCAAAAGGAATATTCATTGTTTATAAAACATAAATTATTCTTGTTTATGTTAAATTTTATTTATAAATATGTATACATGTAATTAGAAAAGGATAAAAAAAAAAAGACCTCTGTTTAAACCAAAAAAACATGTTTTTTTCCAACCCTGGAAGAGCAATTTTAGCTACTATTTTTTTATTATATCACAGAGCAGTTTAGGGTAAATTTGCCACTCAACATATCTGAACTTTCTTTTTGGTGGAAGAAGTGGTTGCAAATGATAATTCTTATATGCGTTTAGATTCAATTTTGAGCTGTTCAATGTTTAATAACACATTGTTGCCCAAAAACATTTAATAATTTGTTAAGTTATACTTAAACATTTTTAAAATAATTTTTTCAAATCCCCTACCAAAAAAAACCATTTAGATAACAAAATGTCTGACATTCAAGGATTTAGAAAGATACATGCAATTTTAAACTAGAAAACAGTAGAATTTAAAATCCCTATTGGTCAATCAATACTCATTGAACTTTTTATGCTAAGGTTTCATAAAAATATAAGGTTGAATTTTAAACTTGTGAAGTATATTTTTTCTGCACCGATCAACTTCATTTATGAAGTCCCTTTTCATTTTTAAAACATAATTTTTCTCGATGCATTAAGAATCAAATAGATAGTAAATAAACCTCATTTTAATGCTTTAGTTCATTCACTTCAATCATAATATTGTAAAAATGTAAAAGCAATAAAGTGAATTAAAATTGCAGACCCCCCCCCCCCCCATTGAAAAAGTTTTCATCCAAAAATTGTTTGACAAAAACATCTATTATTTAAAAAAATCCACAATAATATTTACATGAATACTCATATAATGAATAATTTTTCATACTTTCATTCCTATTTTAATTGCATTTTAATGACCGATAATTGAAACCCAATATAATTTAATTGATATTTTATGGCTTAAAAACCATGCACTCTTAAATTAATTGTCACTTTCTGCAGTGCATATTTATAATAAAAACATAAATTTAATACAAGCTGTTTATTATAATACATATTTTATTTTACATATTTTATCTTCCTTTGAAGTTTCTACCTCGGCGAAGAAAACGAACCTGAAATATAAAATTGTTAATTTCTGTTTGCATTAAGATTACATTAAAATTTAAAAATCAAATTATTGCATCAAACTTTTTCTAATCTTAAGCTCTTTTTATTTTGTCCAAGCTCTTTTTGTTACGGAACTGGAATTTGTTATCAATAAAAGAAATCATGCAGTGCAGCATTTACTGCCCATTAAAAAAAAAAAAAAAAAAAAAAAAAAAAAAAACAGAATTGCAAAATGAAAAACACAATTTTGCACAAAAGCATAAAATTATTAACATTTTGTTAAATTGTTACATCAGAAAACATTTTCTACTAACATTTAAGAAAATCATTTTAAACTGGTATTTAAATTTCAATTGTATATATTGAGCTTGTATGAATTTAATTTATATAAAGTTCTCTGCAAATATGTTTGCACCAACCTCAACCAAGCACACAAAAAAACTATCAATCACGAAATAAATGCTAATTCTGTTTTTTTTTTATAAACTCGTTCATTTTTGGCTTAAGCCGTTTAAAATTGTAATAAATAATTTATAAGAGAGAAAAATCTCTTTTAAACTGTTAAATTAACCACCAAATAAAATCAAAATAAATAGTAAAAAGTGTTGTTGAAAAGTCTGTGATAAAATACACTGTTGCACTTGAAAATTTATAGGAACTAATTTAGAACGTAGTGTTTTTGTTGTTTTTTCTACTGAACTAATTTCTCAATTATAAGCATATGACAAAGGTGATTTGTTCAAAATTGTTTAAAGAAACAGATAATTTTTTTTTATTAAAAGACCAGAGATTCTCCATTGCTTATTATATTTTAAAATATAAATTATTGTAACATCAAATTGAAATTGCTTGGAGCGTTACCTAATTGATTATCATATATTCTTACCTGGTAGAGGAAGTTTTCACGCTTTTTGGTTCACAAACAAGTTTTTGCTCGTTTCTTTGTGGGATTCCAAAGAAGGGGGATCGTCTTTGAAACGGGCTGGAATATTAGTTCGGCTTTTCTTGGTTAATAAATTTTCATCTTCTGAAGAATCGCTTCCAATTGAATGAGCAAGCTCAGCTTTATCTTATGCCTGTTAAAATGAATCTAAATAGGAAAATTATGGATATATGCTATCTCAAACTAGTTGCAAAACTTTATATACAATTTATTTATACAATTAAATATCTTATTTAAAGCACTTATAATATCACTCACTAAAAAACCAATCTTCAGTTTGAGAAATTAAAATAGAATATTATTTAAATCTGTTAATAAATATCTGTTATTCATGTCCACCATTTCAAAAATCTATACCATCAAAACTTGAACTGATAAGTAGATCAATGACTTATGAAACATTATTTGTGATACCTTGAACTATTTGTATATACCCTATACAAAAATTGTAATTTAATTACTGTATGTACAATAGATTTTAAAATTAAATGTTTGCCATGTTATACTTGAGGGCATATATTCTTTAATCATGTTCATTCCCCCCTTCATACCAAAGACAACTTTTGTCTGAGATGAACCAAGATAAAGGAATTACTTCTACGGGTTCTCCATTTCCATCAATGAACCCTACAACAGTATTGTTGCACAAATTGTCTGTATATATTGTAAATAGTGACGTATTATTTCAAAATTCTATTGTAATTTATTTTTATCCAATTTTATTTAGTAATTAATAGCGATTATACAAGTTAAAAAAGGTGGCAACACCTGAAGTAATCGAGACGTTTCGAGAAATTTCTTTCCGATGAATTGGCTGGAAATTTCGAGAATGTCTCACGCGCTTGTTTATAAAAAGACTGGAGAACGGGAAAGTTTTCAGATGTACTTCGGATTTCGTTGAAAGCTGATTGCTTTGTTGACCTATTGGAGTGCGCTTGTATAATCGCTGAATTCGAAGTTATTTTTGTTGAAGCTTGTGTTGAAGCTTGAGAGTAGTTAAACTGTTGCCTGTGAATAGATTTTGTGAGTTTTCTGAAGAGAGAATAAATACTTTTAAACCGTGAAAACTGTGCCATCATTGTCTCAGTGGAAAAATTCATAACAGTGGTGTCAGAAGTGGGATCTCGTAATTTTGAATGCCGACAACTAGAGGAATGATGGAAGACCAAATAAAGCAGTTGATGGAAATGATTGCTGGAATAAAAGCCGGACAAGAATCCACGGCCGCTGAAATGAAAGCCGAAATAAAAGCCGGACAAGAATCAACCGCCGCTACAATCGCCGCTGGTCAAGCCCGTCAAGAAACGACAAATGTCGAACTCGCCGCTACAATCGCCGCTGGTCAAGCCCGTCAAGAAACGACAAATGCCGAACTCGCCGCTACAATCGCCGCTGGTCAAACCCGCCAAGAAACGACTAACGCCGAACTCGCCGCCGCAATCGCCGCCAGCCAAGAAGCAACATCATCGGAGATTAAAGCTTTAGCCGCCAAGTGTGAAACAACATCTGCAGCTGTGAATGAAATCAAAGAAGAAATGAAGATAGAGCTAGCCTCAATGGTGGAATCAACCATAATAGAAACTACCTCAAATGTTCTGCTATCCGTGAAAGAAGAAGTATTTAATGCAGTAAGAAAGGAAGTTGATGAAAAGTTTGAGGAGTTTAACGGAAAAGTTTCCATCGTGCAAGAAAAAGTTTCCACCGTGCAAGAAAAAGTTTCCACCATGCAAGAAAAAGTTTCCACCTTAAAGGAAGAGCAAGACAAATTCATTGACGTTGTAGAAGAAAGGCTGCGAAAAATGGAAACGCGTGAAGCTCTGGCCATAGCGTCACCTAATTGGGATAACGCTTCCATCCCCTTTATGGCGCCGCGCTCTAACATCACTTTTGATGGGAAGTCGTCTTGGCGCGTTTATCAAACGCAATTTGAAATGATTGCGTCTGCGAATGGTTGGGACGATACTTCGAAAGCATTCCATCTCGCAGCATCTCTTCGAGGTGAAGCTGCTGACATTTTACAGACACTACCTGAAGAGAAGCGGGGAGAATTCGTGGCGCTGGCAAGTGCGTTGGAATTAAGGTTTGGGGAGCAACATCTAAAGGATTATAACAGACTGCAACTGAAAGTGAGACAGCAGAAGGCCAATGAAACTCTTCAAGAATTGGCATCGGATATAGAAAGACTGTCGCTCCTCGCTTTCCCAGACTGTCCCTCGGACGTACGAGATAACCTGTCTCTTCAGTATTTCGTGGATGCCATCAAAGATCCCGACATACAGCAAGCTACCAGGATGTCAGACAGCAAAGATCTAAAGTCCACCCTCGTCTATGCCATGAGAGTAGAAGCCGCACAGCAAGCTTCTAGAAAAGACCGGCGTTTCGTACGTGGAACATTAGCAGACAATTCCTCTGAACTTTTCACGAAGAAGTTTCAAGAACTGGAAAATAAGATGGAGCGAATTATGAGAAATATTCCTGGCTCAAGGGATCGAAAAACTAGAGTGGTTTGTTGGCTCTGCAACCGGGAAGGACATTTCAGACGTGATTGCCCTGAATTGGACAGGAGAGGGGACAGACCCTCGTCCGAGCCTCAGCAGTTAAACTAAAGAGCGGCTATCTCGCGAGGCGGAGGTCGCCGTGTAGAGCAGGTGGTGCCCCACTCAGCCTCTATCACATCTCATCCCTTCAAGGAGGAAACCATGGTTTATTCGTGGAGGGCAAGATCAATGGAACTCCCTGTCGTCTAATAGTTGACTCAGGGGCAAATGTAACCATCTTACGGACGGATGTAGCCCGGCGCCTGGACAGCCAACCTCTTTACACTGCGCCTTCAGTTTCACTACAGACTGTGACTGGTGACAAAATTTCTGTGCATGGGAAATTAAATGTCAACATCTCTTTTGGATTTCACACCTACACTCACACCGTTTACGTCGCTGAAATTATTGACCCATGTATTCTTGGATTAGACTTTTTACAGAGAAATGGAATTACTTTGAATTTCGAGAAAGGCGAGCTTCAAACGGGAAAAGAAGAAGTTCCATTGTTCGGTTTGGACTCGGAAGAGCCGTGTGCATATCGAATAGTAGCTCTTGAAGACATCACCATCCCTTCCATGACAGATTTGGTTGTAAAAGGTTCAACAGAGCTCCCGAAGGCCTTCCGATTTGGAGTAACGGACTTCCCATCATCGAATAGCGTCCCGAAAGGAGTGGTAGTAGGAGCGACGCTTGTGGATCTCTCTCAAGAGGTGGTGCATGTGAGAATGGCCAACATCGGTGATTCTAAGAGAGTTATCAAGAAAGGAGAAGAAATTGCCACTTGCACACCTGTTACAAGCATCGAACGAGGATCGAAGGAGCTTCCGACCGCGCCACCCGCGGATTTAGTGGACCAGCTTCTTGAGGATGCTCGGTTGGAAAGAAGGCAAGAGAAGATTGTCGGAAACCTTATAAAAGAATTTCAAGACATTTTCTCCATGTCATCGAAAGATGTAGGAAGAACAGAGCTTACTCAACATCGAATCGATACTGGGACCCATTTACCTATTAAACAACATCCTCGAAGACTTCCGTTCGCAAAACAAGAGGAGGTCGGGAGATTGTTACATGAAATGGAAGATAATAGAGTTATCGAACCCTCCTCAAGTCCATGGGCCTCTCCAATCGTACTCGTTCGAAAGAAGGATGGTTCCACCAGGTTTTGTGTGGACTACCGGAAGCTGAACGAAATTACGAAAAAGGACAGCTACCCTCTGCCAAGAATCGATGACACTTTGGACACTCTATCGGGGAACCAGTGGTTTTCGACTTTGGATTTGAAGAGTGGATACTGGCAAGTGGAGATACATCCCGACGATCGTGAGAAGACTGCCTTCACTACCGGCCAAGGATTATGGCAGTTTCAAGTTATGCCGTTTGGCTTGTGTAATGCACCGGCTACGTTCGAGCGACTAATGGAGACTGTGCTTAGAGGACTTTCCTACGAGACCTGTCTGGTATATTTGGACGATATCATTATTACCGGGCGGAGTTTTGATCAACACTTGCAAAATGTGAAGAACGTGTTCTTGAAGCTTAGGGAAGCCCACTTGAAACTTAGCCCATCAAAATGTAAGCTCTTTAGGCGGAAAGTCAGTTATCTCGGACACATCATCTCATCCGATGGAGTAAGCACAGATCCAGCCAAGATCCATGCTGTGCAAATTTGGTCTCGACCGCAAGACGTTCATCAATTGCGAAGCTTCCTAGGCCTGTGCACGTATTACCGTAAATTCGTGAAAGGTTTCTCCAAGATCGCCAGACCCTTGCATCGACTAACAGAGAGCAAGCAGAAGTTCCTATGGACTGCCGACTGTGACGACTCCTTCAATCAACTGAAGAACGCTTTAACATCCGCGCCTGTTTTGGCTTTTCCCGATGTTAACAAGGACTTTATTTTGGATACAGATGCCAGCAATGAGGGAGTGGGCGCCGTTCTTTCCCAGGAAATTGAAGGACAGGAGAAAGTCATCGCTTATTTTAGTAAGAGCCTGTCAAGATCCGAGCGGAACTACTGCGTCACAAGAAAGGAGTTACTGGCAATAGTAAAAGCCGTTGAGCACTTTCATCATTACTTGTACGGCCGAAAATTCCTTTTAAGAACTGATCATGCGTCTCTGACTTGGTTGCTGAACTTCAAGAATACAGAGGGACAAATAGCAAGGTGGATTCAGCGCCTGCAGGAATACGACATGGATATCCATCACAGAAAAGGAACGTTCCATGGGAATGCAGACGCTCTTTCTAGAAGACCATGTCCGGAGAACTGTCGATTTTGTTCCAATGCCGAGTCTAAGTTCGGGGTTAGCACATCGGCCGTTCGGAAAATAACTACCAACTCAACTACTTCAGAATTGGACCCTTGGAGTGACCGGAATGTTCGAAAAAGTCAGGTTGAAGATCAGGACTTGAAACCTCTAATTGAATTCATGGAAGCAGCTACCGGAAAACCCAGTTGGCAGGAAATTGCATGCTATAGCCCAACAATGAAGAGATATTGGGCTATGTGGGACTCTTTGCACTTGAAGAATGGAGTACTCTACCGTCTATGGGAGTCCGATGATGGCAAAAGCTTCCGGTGGCAATTAATCCTTCCAAGTTCTAGAGTTACGAACGTTCTAGAAGAACTTCACAGCAGTTCTACTGGAGGACATTTTGGTGTCACGAAAACTCTTCAGAAAGTCAGGGAGAGATTCTTCTGGGACAAAGCAAAATCCGACGTGGAGAAGTGGTGCAAGTCCTGTGATGCATGCAATTCGCGGAAGGGACCGAAGACCCGAACTCGTGGAAAGTTGCAACGTTACAACGTAGGAGCACCATTCGAAAGAATTTCTTTGGACGTCTTAGGCCCTCTACCTCACACATCTAATGGCAACAAATACATCCTAGTTGTCATGGACTACTTTAGCAAGTGGCCAGAAGCATACGCGATTCCGGACCAGGAAGCCACAACCGTAGCAGAAGTCCTCGTACGGAATTGGATCTCCCGATTTGGCGTACCCCTGCTGATACATTCCGATCAGGGGACGAACTTCAACTCTGCCGTCTTCACTGGGCTGTGTGACTTGCTCGACATGGAAAAGACTCGTACAACTCCCCTGCATCCACAATCCGATGGAATGGTTGAACGATTTAATAGAACGATTCTGAATCATCTCTCCTTGTTTGTTTCCAAGAACCAGCAAGATTGGGATCAGAAACTTCCACTGTTCCTTTTGGCCTACAGAAGTGCTACTCACGAGACCACCGGATATACACCATCTCAAATGATTTTCGGAAGAGACCTTAGACTACCCTGCGACCTCCTCTTTGGACGACCACCGGACACCCCTTCCTCGCCTGTCCAGTATCTAGATGATCTCCAGGCACGTTTGGAAGCCGTACATCGGTTCGCCAGAGAAAGAATCAACATCATGACAGAGCGCATGAAGGTCCGCTACGATGCCAAGGCCACGGAACGTTCATTCCAGGAAGGTGACAAGGTGTGGTTATGGAATCCTAAACGTCGGAAAGGACTCTCCCCTAAGCTCCAGACGAACTGGGAAGGGCCGTATGTGGTCCTTAAGAAGATCAACGACGTCGTGGTAAGGATTCAACGGACACCCTCCTGTAAACCTAGAGTTGTACATAACAATAGACTAGCCCCATATTATAGTAGAAGTGATTGAATTGCCTTTCCTCTTAAGGACTTCACTGCCCGGGACGTGCAGTCTTTAAGAAGGGGGAAATGTTGCACAAATTGTCTGTATATATTGTAAATAGTGACGTATTATTTCAAAATTCTATTGTAATTTATTTTTATCCAATTTTATTTAGTAATTAATAGCGATTATACAAGTTAAAAAAGGTGGCAACACCTGAAGTAATCGAGACGTTTCGAGAAATTTCTTTCCGATGAATTGGCTGGAAATTTCGAGAATGTCTCACGCGCTTGTTTATAAAAAGACTGGAGAACGGGAAAGTTTTCAGATGTACTTCGGATTTCGTTGAAAGCTGATTGCTTTGTTGACCTATTGGAGTGCGCTTGTATAATCGCTGAATTCGAAGTTATTTTTGTTGAAGCTTGTGTTGAAGCTTGAGAGTAGTTAAACTGTTGCCTGTGAATAGATTTTGTGAGTTTTCTGAAGAGAGAATAAATACTTTTAAACCGTGAAAACTGTGCCATCATTGCCTCAGTGGAAAAATTCATAACAGTATATTTCTTTATTTTAAACTGAACAGAATAACAAATTAACTATTAAAAGGCCATACTGGCAATTTACTGCCGAGGGAAGGAAGGCTACAACTATTACACTTTTCATTCCAAGACAGAAAATAGCACTAACAATAATACTTGATTACAATATTTGATGTTTACTTTTCAAATGGAAAGTCTTTTCTTTAAATGAACAAAACATTTTTATTTTATAAAAACAACATCTTTGCATAGTGTGTTTAAATTAACACAAATGAAGTTAGGCATTCAAAATATATTTTTGTAGATATTTCAAAAATTTCCATTCATTGCTCTTTTCTGAGAAATCAATATTTGCACAAGACAGACCTTTTGAATAGGGGAATGTACATATACAGTAAAACCCTGTTAACGCTAAGTCGATCTGGCCACTGAAATTGTTCGCTTTAACTGAATTTTGTGTTAAATAAATTAACGTTAAGTTTTAAGTACGAAGAACTGCTTTTCCTTCGCATTAAATGTGATTTTATGCTAAGCACTTTTGGGTTAACAGGGTTTGCTGAATTTTTTCAAAAATAGGAGGCATAATAACATTAGTTATAAATATTGTTAAAATTGACATTTTTTAGAACATTTACTTTTTATGCCAAGCGGTTGATTGAGATAATGCACCCTATTCCACACCACCTTTGAGATTGAGTAATAGATGTGTTTTAATTTAATGTGGTTTCCTCAATATGCTCAATTCACAATATATTCTATTAACAGAGCTAATCATGCTGGAGCTTGGATATTGAATTTTATAAGAAGCAATATAAACTAACGATAACAAATATGATAAATAGGAAGACAAACTAGAATGTAACATGTAGTATAAGTATAATTTGAAACAAGCAATGGAGGGGTAGGGGGGAATGGCTAAATGAGTATTAGTTTGTATCCGTGTATGGATGAGATAATAGCTCGGATTTCCTAAAAGCACTTTTAATCTTGTCCAGATGACATAAAAGCTGAAAATCTTGTTTATATTTTAAACAGCAGCATTAAATAAATAATTGAAACCAACTCGATTCCTAATCAAGTTTAATGTGAATATCAATCACCTTTGTCAACATCGCTTTTGTAGATCAAACCAAGTCGGCAATCAAGTATCGTTGAAATTAACTAAAACCAACTTAAACCAATAATGTAATACGTAGATACCCCATGAAATCGACAAATTATTGTGACAACACTTACCAGTAATAAGTTTTCGATCCAATTTTAATGTTACAAATAACCGTCGCGCCGGTGACATAAATAAACTTAGTAAACACACATCCGGGCACTTCAGTTCCTTCAGCCACTCGGTGGCGATTCTTTTTGAGAAATTCTGCGCATCGTTTTATATCGGATTCGGCCAGTTTTGGCCGTAAGTCGAGATCGTTCCAAAATACATGATTTTTTTAAAAATGCTTAAAACCGTGGCAAAAATATCACAAAACATATTAATGCAAACCTTCCTTTCTTAAACATAAAATATTTTAATTTTAAAACTGTCGATCAACCTTTCAAACTTTTGAGTATCGTCTATCCAATATTGGGCGAGATTGGGCAATATCGGCATCGAACGGCCGATTTTGCGCCATTCCACATCGGGATTGGCCAATGTAGGGCTGATATTGGCCAATACTGCTGTGCTACTTGGGTTGGGACATCACCTGCTGTTTTGTAAAGTAGTCAGAAACACTCAACATTTTTGTTCCATTTAAATCTAAAAGTACCTTCATTGAATGTACTAAACTTTCCGAACAAACTTTTCAGCATGTTTCTTCTCCTTACATGAAGGCGGTGTTATTTATAGGACTTTTGCGTCAATGTCAACTATTGCTTTTCTTCCTCCATTTCCCGACATAAATAGTGGGTATTTAATCAGACTTAACCAGTGGAATTTCATAGCTCTCTTGTTTGTTAAAGGTTAATGAGTATGTTATATTAGTTGCGTTGGTCTTCATTTTTTTACATAATATGTTTTAGCTTTGTCCTTTGGACTTTGTTACTGATAGTACATTTGAGTGTTGTTCATCCAGTACATGATTAATATCTAAGTTCTTGATTGAGTTAAACGTTGCTGTACATTCCACTCAAGGCTAAACACTACTAATCTTTGTTTCCTAGGTTGCTTCTTTTGGAGCGGCTTCCCTTTGGAAAAATCTTTAGAAAACGGTTGTATGATTTAAATTTGTGCTTGACATCTTCTATCTTTATGTCAGTTTTCTTCCCATGTCCAATATCATGATAGTTCTAAAATGTTATTCCTTCTTAATTCTCTAGGTTAAAAGAATGGTATGACGATATGTTTTTCAAAGTGATTTTATCTATAGAGCCTACGTAATGTTAAATATGAACAACAGAGTATTTCACATTTCTAATGATGCCATTAGAGAGAAGAGCTTTATATATCTCTTGTGATGAGGAAGTATCATGGTCATCTTTGAAACGCTGTGGTTCGTTGAATTAACTGCGTATGATCTTCAGCTCCATTTCTTGGCTTATGGTCGCTTTGCAATTACTTTTACTGTGCTACAATAACCAGCATTGTCATTTCTATCGACAATTCTTATTCATACTGCTCCCACTCAAAATTATGAATCTTATATCATACTAAAAGATTCCATCAGAAAACTTTAATATCTAAAGGATAAATACCCAGGATGATTCTTCATAACTTTTTAGTAGTATCAATAAAAATCTTTTTATTTTTTAAAAAACTTTAAGCAGGTGTCAAAGTTAT
Organism: Linyphia triangularis; assembly: GCA_963978545.1. Taxonomy (NCBI): domain Eukaryota; kingdom Metazoa; phylum Arthropoda; class Arachnida; order Araneae; family Linyphiidae; genus Linyphia; species Linyphia triangularis. Next base: position 41,282,122 of record OZ021731.1, read on the forward strand.
AAAGCCTATTCTGACCTTTGAATGGTTTTATGAAACAAAAAATGAAAGAAAACTCTTGGCACAAGTTTGCAGCTCACTTCATCAATGAAAATGGCATCGATCAATTTTGCCGTTTTTGAACATTTTGACCATATTTACATTGTTATTTCATAAAAATGAGAAGAGGTGTCAAAAAACAGATGATGGTAGTGTGAAGTACACTATAGTCACTCTCTGTTAGCACCATCACATTATTTTAGAGATACTGAAGTTTTGAGATTTTTGGCCTTAAATTAGGCCTAAAAGTCAAAAAATCCACATTTCGGACTGACTTGACTGGAAACTTCAGATAGGTGCCAAAGGTTTTTTTGTGCTAAAGTATCATATTAGTGGTGTACTGTCACACAACAATGCCAAATGTTTGGCCCATATCTGAAGTCAGCTAAATTTTGGTTCTTAAAGTAGTAAAAAATAGTGAATCGGACATATTTTTGTCCGCTATCTGCACCAAAACTTTAGCAATGTGCCAAAAAATTAGCACTAATAACAATTAGTACTAGTAGTCTATTATACATTTTGGCAATCAAAAGTTTGTCACATACAGAAAATTTGGCAAAAATTAATTCTAATGATAGCGTTTTTCATCAAAAATGCTATAAAACGCGCCTCCCTTCTTCTACAAAACCAACTGAAACATGACAATGGAATGGAACTTTGTAAAGCGGTATTCAAATTTGTAATCAGCATAACATAGAGAACATTTGCTGAAAATTTCATGGAAATCAAAAATTAGCATAATCACAGCCCAATGCTAAGTGTACCCCTCTCTCAGAAAATCACTCTTAAAACTTTTTTTTTTTTACATAATTAAGTGTTGGAAAGAATCTGGAGTTGTGTCAAAATTAACTGCACTTAGACGATGGCACAAATTTGAGTGTCTATCGTGGATCTCAAAGTAAAACCAAAGATGAACATGAAGCAGACACGTGCGCAACTCTTCTGGTGCAAAGAGAAGCTCATCTAGAATCTTAAGCAACATTTATCAAAGGCATCACGTTTTAAACGCCAAACCCAAACATTTCCTTTGTCAATAGATATTTGGAAAAAAAAAAAAAAAAAAAAAAAAAAAAGATTCATCTCTGAATAAAACTCTTCCCAGTCTTCTCTTTGCACCAGAAAAGTCACGCTCGTCTCTGCTTCATGTTCATCTTTGGTTTTACTTTGAGGAATCGCGATTGAAACTCAAATTTATACAATCGCCTAAATGTAGTTGATTATATCGTGATTACTCCAGATTCTTTCCAACACTGTTTGATGTAAAATACAGTTCTAAAGCCATTATTTTGGACGATTCGTTTTAACATGTTCATTTTAAACGTTTATCTCTGGCAGTTGTTGAAAGCATTTCACCACATTTATTTCGGTTACTTTTTAGTTGGCCGGTACTTCTATAATTCCTACAAAATCTTCGAATCCGTAGATTGTGAAACATTCATGTAGGGATGCTGAGTTTGAAATAAAGTCTTCTTTTTAGCATGAACATAGTTTATTTAACGGTGTCTAGAGGAATTTCAAAAAAAGCTATTGTTGAACATTTGGTACATCGCTCCGAAGAGCTCTTACAAATACGTCTTACAAATTTAGTTACATAGCGTGGAATGAAAATCAAACAAAATGGCTGGCAGGAAGCAGCAACGTCACGCAGTGACGTAGTACTGCACCCAACCAATGCGATCCGAAGTGCTCAAGTCGGGGGGGAAATCCCACAAATCGGCCGTCCTGACATGTCGCTGACCACAGCGGCGTACTTAAAACTTAAAAAAAATTAAAATACTTATCAAGAGCACTGCGAATCGTTTACAAATACACATAATTTTATAGTAATTATACAATTGAGCATTAAATTGTGCATTATAAATATCGTTATGAATATGAACACATTATTAGCATATAAGAATACACAAACACAATTATACTTAAGATGAAAAAAAATAATTTTTTTTTAGAATGTGCTACCCAAATGGTTTCATGAAGTCAGCTGAAGAGGTGGTTTGATTTGGGCCTGCATGATTCCCTATTTTAGCTACCTCGTATCTGTCCCTGCCATTAACTTTGGTGACTTCGTATGGGCCGAAGAATTTGGGTCTTAGCTTCAGTCCTGTACCAAATTGAGTTCTTTGGATAGCTACTAAATCACCCAGTTTATACATAGTAGCCTTTTTGCATTTTCTGTCATGCTGTTTTTTATTTTCATCTTGGATTTTAAGGATGTTTTCTTTGGCTTCTTTTCTGAGTTGATTCCTTTGGTTATTATAGTAATCCATCATTTCTTCGGTTAAAATTTATTTTACAATGAGATCTTCTTTGTTCCTCATTTTAATACCAGTTAACAATTCAAATGGAGTGTATTTGGTGCTTCTACTAACTGAACTGTTTAACACTCTCTGTACTCTTGAGACATACTTGAACCATTTTGTGGGTTCATCGAGAGCTAGTTTAGCTAGGACAGGTATTAATGTTCTATGGATTCTCTCAACCTGACCATTTCCACGAGGCACTCCAGTTGTAATTTGTAGATGCTGAATACCTTCAGTATCACAATATTCTTTAAAGGCATTTGATGTGAAAGCGGAACCTCTGTCAGAAATAATGCGAAAGGGATTACCAAAGGTTTTTTGCTGGAGTTTAATCTTTTCCAATGCATCTTCAGCTGATACCGACATTACAGGATAGAGCCAAACGAACTTGGTGAAAGCATCCACTACAGTTAGTATATGCTGATACTGTTTGTTCGTGGAAGTCATCGGTCCAATAAAATCCACATGATAAGTATGCAAAGGCGAATCTTCTTTGGGAATCGGATTCAACATTCCTTCTTTCTTGCAGCTTTTCTTATTTGCCAAGATACACGGTATGCAATTGGCAACCACTGTTTCAGTCTGGGAATGAAGATCAGGAATGAAGAAGTCTCGTTTTGCAATTTCTTTTGTTTTCGCAACTGAAAAATGTCCTTTTTCGTGGGCTGCTTTAATCAATTCAGTCTGCATCCCTTTTGGTGCTACCATTAATTCTCGACCATTTTCGTATTTATACAAAATGTCATTCTTCAAGAAATATTCTTGGTGGCTGTCCTCTTTTACTATTGATTTCAGTGTTGTTATGTAATCATCTTTGCATTGAGCAACTTTCAATCTTGCAGTTACAGTTTCATCAATAATCATTACTGGATTTCTACTCAAGGCATCAACGTGTTTCATTCTTTGCCCTGGTCTATGAACTATCGCGTAATCGAATTCTTCTAAAAGTAGAGCCCACCTTGCAATCCTGGTTACTAGATCTTTTTTGTTCATTGTCATCTGAAAAGCAGAGCAGTCTGTCACGATTTTAAATTTGTTTCCCATCAGATACACCCGCAGCTTTTTTAAGGCTTCTACAATTGCGAGAACCTCCAATTCATAACTGCTATATTTCTCTTCCGCTGGACTGGTTTTTTTAGACATGAAATGGACTGGATGTAATTGTCCATCGTCAGACTCCTGAAGAAGTACGGCACCAAAACCTTCTTTGCTGGCGTCTGTGTGCAATTCAGTTTTTCGACCTGGCTTAAATAGATGTAAAACGGGGCTTGTGAAGAGAAGGGATTTAAGTTTCTCGTAGGCATCCTTTTGCTAAATGGACAGTCCTTTCGAAGGAGATCACTAAGGGGTTTTGCGATCTTCGAATACCCTTGAATAAACTTCCTGAAGTAACCTGTGAGGCCAAGGAAACTTTGTACTTGCTTAACATTTGTTGGAATAGGAAATTTTTTAACTGCGAGTGTCTTCTCACTCGATGGACGAACTGTTCCATTTTCAACAATGTGACCCAGAAATTCTACAGAGTGCTTTAAAAACTGACATTTCTTTGTCTTTATTTCCAGTCCATATTCGGATGCTCTTTGAAGAACAATTTTCAATTTCTCTACACCTTCTGCTTCATCGTTTGATGGAATTATCAAATCATCCATATAAATAACAATAACGCCTTCTTTCATTAGATCTCTGAATACACTGTACACATATCTCTGGAATACACTTGGACTTGTACTGAGTCCAAAAGGAACTTTTAAAAATTCATACTGTCCATCCGGAACAATGACTGATGTGTACTTGCGACTGTTTTCTTCAACTGGCACATGGAAAAATCCATTCTTCAAGTCTAAGGTGCTGAACACTCTGGCATCTTGCAACCGGTCAAGAACATCTTCAATCAAGGGCAACGGAAATCTATCCTTAACTAGCTTGCGATTTAATTGTCTGTAATCCACGCAGATTCGTGTTGTGAGATCTTTCTTCTTGACAAGTACCACAGGACTTGCATAATCTGATGAACTGGGACGAACAATTCCATCCTTCAACCACTCGTCTATCTGCTTGTTGACTTCTTGTCGTTCAGAAAACGACAGTCGACGGGCTCTTTGGTAAACTGGTATTTCATCTTCTAAAATGATTTTCATTGAAATATCAGTGAACTTAGTTTTCTTCGGTTGGTAAGAGGTTACAAGGTCTGCTACACTTTGACGAAGATTTGCTTCTTTGATGTGATTAAGATCCAACTCATTTTCTGTTCCATCTTCCGTTAAGAATATCCATTCAGCTGACTCATCCAAGAGAGTTTCAGTCTTCTCATGAAAAGGACAGGGAGCATGAGCTAAAAATGCTGACCCAACGATGGCTTCAAAATTGAAATCCTCAACAGGGATAGCTTGAAAGTCAAGTCGGCACACGTGTCCGTCAATGTCGACTACTTGCTGGAACGATCCCATGGTTCTAACTAGACCTTTGCTTAGGCCGGTCAAAACAGATGTATTTTTCGACAGTAAAGGAAGGGGCTTAATTTTTCTGTAGATGTCATCTCGTAAGATATTACGTGTACTGCCTGTGTCTAGAAGTGCTGTAGCGGTTACTTCACCCAATTTGATTTTCTTCACAAATTTATTAAGATCGACATTCGGATAATCTTTGGGTTCATTTGATTCTACTGCAACTTGCACCAGGTGTGTTTCAGGAGTTTTTTCACGATCTTTCTCAGCCTTGTTGTTCTTGTCTCGAACGACTTTAGGACAGGAATTACGCAAATGTTCTGGAGAACCACATTCAAAGCAAAGGAGCATCTTCTGTCCGTGAAACTTGCGTTGACCAGACATTGGTCTGTTGTTTTCAGTTTCAGACTTAACATGCCTCAATCCCTTGTAGCCTGAATGCTCTTGACTTGTGCGATTTTCACTAAATTTTCTGTAAGGTTTCCCATGAAAACTTCTCTTTGTGAAACTCTCCTTCAAACTTTCAAATTCATCGAACATTTCAGTGAGATCGTCTGGCTTTTTCAGATTTAACCATTCTTTGAAAAAGTGCTCTTTTATGTCTTCTGGAGCTCTAAATTTTAACTGTTCAGTAATGAGCAAGTCCACTAAGTCTTCAAAAGAGTCGACTTTTAAATCAGCTATCCATTCTTTGAAATAGCAGCTCAGCTCATGTGCGTAGCTCCTCCATGTCTTATCTGGACCTTTGACATGTCGATAAAACAAGTTCTTCAATTTTTCAGAGGTTAATTTGTATTTCTTCCAAATTAACTCTTTGACATAATCAAAATTGTTTGCATTTTCAACCGACACTCGAGCAAGCATGTTCGAGATATCTGATGGCATTACATTAAGTAGGTAGGATACCCAATCTTCCTTAGGAACTCTAGCCATTTCTGCGCGTCTTTCAAAGTTGATAAGGAACAACCCCATTTCGTCTTTTTTCTCATCGAATTTAGGTGTTATCTGAGCAAGCGGGATCTTCTGTTGAGTTTCTTCACTTCGTCTTGGAACCACAGCAGCAGTCTGCAGTTGCATGCGCTGAACCTCCAAGCGTTGCATCTCAAGTCGAGTTTCCCTCTCTTCACGTTCTCGGGTTCGTACCTCTTGCTCCGTCATCTCTTCGATGATTCGATTCAAAATTATACGCGTCGTTTCTTCATCATAGCCATCACTTTCTAAAATCAGTTTTCTGATATCTGCTACCTTACTTCCATCAGCCGGAGTCAAACCCAACTCCTCAGCGACCTCAACTAAGTCAGTCTTACGACCCTTACTTAAATAGGACATGATAACTTTCGAACAAAAACAATGCGAAAATATTAAGCTTTTAATAATTTTCAACTATATTTCACGTGGGTTTAAACTTTAAATAAGAATGAACCGTTACAAGGAACTTTCAGCTTATTGACGGTTCCAGGGAATTTTAATTAGAATCCTTAACTGTATTCAATTATTTCCCCAATCAAAACAGCAGAGAACAATTTATACCCACTAATTAATCTTTACCATTAAATTAGACCTTGTCAATAATACTGTCTAATAAAAATTAATATAGCAATTCTTATACAAATCATTACACACATAAATTATACTGCAAAATACAATTTATCAAACCACAATTGATTGCATAGCAACTTCAATTTTCTAAAAAATATATTTTAAACTAACTCCCAATGAGTAGCTAAATCAAATTCACAGAAATTCTAAAGTTTTCTTTTCTTAAAAAAACCTACACCCAATATTTCTTAAACAACCTTTTGGCTCATGCTTTAAAAATACCTTAACATTCAAGTTAATACTGCTCGACGACAGTAAAAAGCATACTAAAGAAATATTACCACCAGAATTTCTCAAATTAATCAAACTCTTATTTTACGACTGCAAATACAGATTTCTAGAAATTCTAAATAGTTTTCTTTTCTTAAGAAAAACAATGTCTAATATTCCCCAAACAGCCTTTTGGCTTATGCTTTTAAAAACATTTTAACTTTTCCGTTAACACTGCACGACGACAGTACAAAAGCACACAAAAGAAATATTAACACTAGAATTTCTAAAATCAATTAAACTCTTATCTTTTATAATGTGGCATAACAACAACTGCTATTTTTTGATACCGGATACATGAAACAATCTTATCAAAATATAAACAATACCACAACGATTCCACAAATTTATCATTTACATGTACCATTAAAGAAAATATCTTTCCAAAAACTCTTTTCTGAAAAACATAATTCCAACTAGTTCAACAAAAAATAAATAAAACTTCAGTTGCAGAGGCCATATGATTAGGGGAAAAAAATAAGACAACACAATACTTTTTTAATAAGCAACCCTAAAAAGAAAAGATAAAAAAATCAAATGGCAAATACAGCTGGTACTTCCTGTCTATTTTAAATACTCGAAACAGAATGATCAACTTTTTTTTTTGCTTTCTCTATTTCAAAATCGTTAATACATAACGTATTTTAAAACGAAACAATTTTAAAGAGCACATTCCAAAAAAATAATTACTAAGTGACAAAATAATAATAAAGTATTGTTCCAACTAAATATTAAAGTTCTTAATTATCACTAAAATTAATATAAAATATTTTGAATAAAGTTGTAAATGGCTTATCTGGACTCCTATTTTCGCTGCAATTCCAAACGTCTTTCCAGTTTCCAGCAGTCACTTCACGTCCGAACAAGAACTGGACAGGGGATTTCAAGTCCAAACAGGAACTGTTCACTTGAATTTAATGTCCAAACAGGAACTGGTCACTGAAACTTAAGTCCTTTCGAGAACTATAGGCTTGACTGGACAGTTCTGAACCAAAATTACGTCGTTGAAGTACTACTGGACGGTTTGGAAGAGGCACACTTCTGGTTGGGGCACCGTGAACAACATCGGACACTTCGGAATTAAAAAAACTTCAGGTGAAAGCAGGTTTACAGTTTGATGCAGATTTGTTGATCTGTTACATTCGAAAAGTAAATCTTGAGAAATCAATCGCGGCCGAACGCCCAATTTGTAGGGATGCTGAGTTTGAAATAAAGTCTTCTTTTTAGCATGAACATAGTTTATTTAACGGTGTCTAGAGGAATTTCAAAAAAAGCTATTGTTGAACATTTGGTACATCGCTCCGAAGAGCTCTTACAAATACGTCTTACAAATTTAGTTACATAGCGTGGAATGAAAATCAAACAAAATGGCTGGCAGGAAGCAGCAACGTCACGCAGTGACGTAGTACTGCACCCAACCAATGCGATCCGAAGTGCTCCAGTCGGGGGGGAATCCCACATTCATTTGAGCCGAGATAAATTGTTGATAATTGTAGCTTTAAACAATGATAAAATACGCGATTTCGTTGTTACAGAAATATCACATTGACGACTCATCTCCATCAAAAAGACTAAAGTAAGATTTTTCGAGAGCCAAGTTTTATACTTGTGGCAACCAATCGATTTACAAGTATGCAAATATTTTGTCTGCTTCTTAAATTCATATTGAATGAATGGGTTATTCTAATTTTCTGACCTGGAAAGCATGTGTCACTCTTATAATTTGCATATATTCATTTTACACTAAGCATTGTCAGCATTTGCTTAAAAAGTTCTGTTATTCTACTATTTTGAATTTGGGTTGTACATTTTACGGCAGGTAAAATGTATACTCATTCTGATATCCAATTTCTGCCTTTGCAGTAATTTTTTTAAGAATTCAATTTTTTTTACTAGTATTGATGAGAAGTATTCGTAAACGATATGCATTGAAATGAAATCAGAATATGGAATCAAGGTCTGATGAAACATACATAGAACAGTATTATATTTTAAAGAGATATGTAAGAATAATTATATTTAAATTTTCAATTTTACTTTAAATGTTTTGGAGAACATTTTCACCAGTAGCACTACAACTTTAGCCAATATCGGTCGACATTGGCCAATCCAGATGTTGAACGTTGTATATCGGTTGTTGGATTTCGATATAGGCCAATCTCTCCCAATACTGGATGAAATATTTTAGAAGTTTTGAAATGACAATGAACAGTTTTAAATTTGAAATATTTTATTTGTAAGAAAGGAAGGAAGACAAAAATATAATTTGTTAGGTTCTTGAAAAGTTTATTTTTTAACGATGCTCGAATTTGCGATGCGAGAAATGGCCAATCTTCCAGTCCCTTGTTTCAGATATTGGTCAATATTGCTATGTTACCTGTTTTTCTTTTTTCTTCTTTATTTTTATTTGCTTTAATGTGTTGCTTTTTTTCACCAGAACTATCAGAAAAATTGCCAAGAGATTGTTTCCAAGTGCAGAAAGACGTGCAAAACGAAACTGGAGTGTACAGAATTCAGCCAGAGGGTTCAAGGGGACCTATTTTCGCTTTCTGTGACATGGAAACAGATAGTGGAGGTTGGACAGTAAGTGGTAAATTTCTATCAGGTCTATGAGGTTTTTGGATTTATAAACTATATGTTATTGTAAATTATTAATTTTATCAATTATGAAATCTTAAGATCTCGACCAAAAAATATTCGTTTCTAAAGAGGTAAATTTGATTTTTCAATGTTTGTAAAACATACGGGGTTTCCAAAATATGGAATAAGAAAACTTAATTAATTAATAACCATGAGAAAAAAAAATATAAAAATAAATAAATAAATAAATAAACAAACAAACAAACAAACAAACAAACAAACAAACAAACAAACAAACAAACAAACAAACAAACAAACAAACAAACAAACAAACAAACAAACAAACAAACAAACAAACAAACAAACAAATAAATAAATAAATAAATAAATAAATAAATAAATAAATAAATAAATAAATAAATAAATAAATAAATAAATAAATAAATAAATAAATACCGCATTCCATCCCTAGTAGCAATCACTGCATGGCGTTTCGTCGGCCAATGATCGGAATTCATCAAAGTCATCGGCGATTCCCCAGACTGATATATAAACACACCCGTGTATTTCCTCGTCTGCCGATGACCCTAAACTCATCGGCAAAAGATATCTTCCCAACATCGGTGGCCGGTAGAATTTCTGATCATCGTTTTTTTTGATCGGCAAGATATCGGAACCACATCGACAGGCGATAAAAAACTTATGTTTCTTTTTCTTGCAATTCCACTGAATTAGAGGCGATCCTTGAATGTATTTCAAATTTAAATCAAGTATACAATTTGCTAAACATTTCGCTTTGGCAATAAGTGAAAAATATTTTAAAAATAAGTGTACGAAAAATTTTAAATGTAAAAATATATTTTGAAAAAATGTAAACCACATAATTATATATTGCTTATCTAATACGTCAATAAAATCCATAAATAAAAGTTTTTATATAGTAAAAAAATATAGGAACAATTTTCTAAAATTAAAAATAAATTCTCATTTCAATTTAATATAAAATAAAAATATAGTCCTTGTTTTTAAATAGTTTTCATTATAATTTGCTAAACTCATTTTGGTCCGTTTTTTAAACATCTTTTAAGTAAAATAAAAATATGTTTATATGTTTCAAAAAGTTAATAAAATTGGATATAGTTTTTTAAAAAATTTAAAAATTAAATATATTTTTTTAAATGTCAAAATTATTAAGTAAACTCTTAAATTGCGTTTAAAAAAATATCATAAAATTTACTGGTCAGTTAGTTAAAATTTTACAAAATAAATGGCGACACTATTTATTTGATTATTTTTTTGCTATAATAAATAAATTAATATCATTTTCCCAAATTTATGGAAGATTTGCTATTTTCCGAAAATACCCCATATATAAAAAAAAAATGTCGGTCAATTTCCTTGCAAAGTCTGTATGATAGTAGAGTTTTGTACTACAATACAATTGCTATACCAAGAATTGCAAGTAACTATAGTCCACTGGCCATGTCAACGCACTCAGGCGATAACCGTCCTTGGTTCGATCCCAGGGTAAGTAATTTAGACAATTCTGGTGTGAGTAATTTGGTAGTGTTATAACTTCGATTTGTACTCTTAAAATGTCACTGGAAATACTACCATATAAGAATTACGCGCTCTTGGTAAATATTTTAGTTTTGCATTATTTTAACTTGTCGTTTTTAATATTCAATACTTACATCTTTATAATTATTTAATGTTTATTAATTGATATTTTCGACAAAATAACGACCATTGTTTCGATATTTCTTGAGAGCAAAATTTTCCTCGGATAGTGCTCGTATTTCCCCCTTTTCCCTCGGCCTTCGAACTAATTCTTGTCGGCTTCTGCTCGAATTCGATCAGTTTCCGGACATTCGCCAATGGCCGGCCACGGGGACAAAATGGATTAGTTGCCAAGGGAAAGATAAGTTTAGGGTGAGTTTCCGGTGAATCGCCAATCATCGGCGATTCACCTGGGGATGGAATTCCGATCATCGCCCGAGGTAAAATTGCTACTAGGGATGCTCTAGCTCAAGGAACTTTTGCCTGCTTGTTAATTGCTTGTGAGGCATTATGAAAAGAGCGTTTTTATAATTCATTACGGCTATAATGTGGTGTCCATTACCGTAAAATCAAGGTGGTTTCGTAGTTTATTAGGTATAAAACCAACAGATGTTATCAAATACGAATACTCTTAGGCCGAGTGTTCTATTCTGCAAAACTGTGTAAAGGGTAAACTATCACACGCCGCGTATTCTGTCCAAGAAAAAGTCAGTGTTAATTGGTTTCTCCATTATCGGTATTTTTGGGTTTGTCACTTTTAGGTAAATTGCTTCTTCATAGACAGTTACTATCAAACAAAAGTACAAACAATTGTACATTTAAAATTGTTTCCAACATTGTAACGTTTAAATTAATTACTTAAAATATGAGATAAATAATTTTATGATAATTATTAATCATGTACTTAGATTTCATGAAATTTTATGATTTTATGAATATTTTTTTTAATGGTTTATTAGACGTGTTTCATTCAGAGGTGGCGATTGGATTTCATTGTGGACTGAGAGGCGACTGAAAGTTTATATACATCATTGTACATCATTCTGAATTTTAAATGCAACGAAATGTTAGTAGATTGTGAATCCACTGGTCTGCCGGGGCAAAAATGGCTGCAACCATTCAAAAATTAATTTTGAATGAGTTTTACTTAATCCGATTGCCAAATAATGAATATTCTTTTTTATATGATAATTCTTTTTTATATGATATTCTGTTTTATATGACGTAATATTTATTGTCAACTTTGGTTGTAGATTACAGATCTGGCGCCAGGAAAAACAAATCATCTGTCAATTTTCTCATTAAAAATTAAAGTACAGTGGGTTACCACATAAAAAAGAATGCTCATTATTGGCAGGTTATGACATATTTTGGCAATCTAATTTAGTTCCACTCATTCAAAGTCAATTTTTGGATGGTTTCGGCCATTACTGCCCTGGCCGACCAGTGGATTCATGATCTACTACTAACATTTCATTACATCCTATAAAAAAAAAAATCAGAATGTACATCATTCTGAATTTTTACGATGAGGTATATAAACTTGCAATTGTCTATTAGACTATTCCGTATTGAAAGGGGAAAGGAGAAGAGGGGGGGGGGGGCATATTGAACAATTATCGCAACCAAATACACTGAAAGTTAAAAAAGTGAAGACACACCTGCCATCCTCTTTCCCTGAATCACCGCCATTGGTGTCATAAATTATAATCGCAATAAACCCAGCTTATGGTATGTTTTTCATTAAATTCATCCTTAGATATTCTTTCATATCCGGCACAAATACTTCTTTTTTAAATAAAAATGATTGTCGAAATTTGAATTATTGATCCATAATTATTTCCATGAGAGGTATTAGTTTGAGTAGTGTTACTTTTCTTTTGAAAATGAAGTGTAAAATTTGTAATTTATATTTTAATGCAATTATTAAAATATATATATTATATATATATATATATATATATATATATATATATATATATATATATATATATATATATATATATATATATATATATATATATATATATATATATATATATATATATATATATATATATATATATATTAATAGGTATTTCAAAGACGTAGGGATGGCTCTGTCGACTTTCTCCGGGAATGGCAAGATTATAAATATGGATTTGGCAATGTTGGAGGCGAGTTCTGGTTAGGTAAGCTGTCATTGTAGAACGGAATTTTCGACTACCCGTGCATAATATGACTTTCAGTATTTGAAGAATACATTGATTTAAAATATTTGCTCCTTAGGAAACGAAAATCTTCACATGATTACACATCAGGATTTGTATGAACTTCGTATTGATCTGGAAGATTTTGAAGGTGGTAATGCTTTTACAACCTACGAGGGATTTGCTGTTGGCAACGAAAAAGAAAAGTACATGCTGAAGTTGCTGGGACCAATAAAAGCAGGGGATGCAGGTACGAGTATGTTACGATATTTCTCTAAATGAGGATGGTATTGACAGTTTGGATCAAATTTGGTAATGCTTCATTGAAATAATCACTTTAAGCTAAGAAGGCTAGGACACAGCTCTTGAATGGGAAAGACGAGGCAGACAAACATTTGTTTTAATAATAAGTAAACTGAATTAATTCCTTAAATGATTTATTAATCAATCTCTCTTAGAAACTAAATCTTTTCCAGCTAACTTAAAGCAACCAACATTTGCTATTCAATCAGCAATTTAAAGCAGCATATTTTAACTGAATAAAATATTGAAATAAATTTTTCTTATTTTACAAACAGCAATGGACCTTTAGGTCGTAGATTTTTCTTTGAAATTTCATTTTATATGAAATTTCTCAATAATAATGTATTTTATACTGAGCTTTTATACTACTAAATGCGTTATAAAAAATTTAAATTTTTTCCCCAATCCCCAAAATTTGGATAAGTTAAAAAATGTTTGAAAATCTGCACTCAGTAACCACTTAACACTTTCACAATCGATACTGCTGCACCCAGTACAAGATTTTAAACAATGTTTTAATTTTTGTGTTTATTGTTTCGACAAAAACTGATCAGCTTACGAAATAACTGAAAATCTCACTTAACATTTCCGCAGGTGATGGAATGACCTACCACGCGTCCATCCCCTTCTCGACAATCGACGTTGACCACGACCGATGGGAGGGTGGTCACTGCGCCAAAGACCACACTGGCGGATGGTGGTATAACCAGTGCGATGCCAGTAACCTCAACGGAAGGTATCTCAATGGCCTCAATCCCAATGAGTACCAGGGGGTATACTGGCACGAGTGGCATGGGCCGAGCTATTCACTTATGACCACTAAGATGATGGTTAGACCCATAGGCCGCAAGAGTTTGAAGCCTTCGACACAGAATACTACCTTATTGGCCATCCCGCCTTCATTTTAATTTTTATGTTCGGGAGATGTTGTTTTGTACGCTTTTGACATTGTCATTAGTAAAGGCTTTCTTTCTTTGAAGGGTAGATAACTAATAAAAGTCTTTTACTACATCTATGAGAAAATAAACAGATCAATGATTATTTAATGGCACTATAACTACGGAATGTGTAATAAAACTGTCTTGGTATTTAAGAAGGTTGATGACAAAATAAAAGTACAATGGAATACACACCAATAACGTAATTGAGGCGTTGCGGGAACGAAGGATGAACTCAACAAAAGGTGGTTCTCAAAAAAACGCGTTCGAAAAGTTTTCCATAAGGCAGTTAGTTTCTATGCAGTTTGATATCATTCTCAGCGCATTTTGAAAGGGAGAGAAGGGCGAACTTAACATGAAAAATATACCTATAAAATCTGTAAAAAGTCTAGATTCAGATGGTGAAATTATTATTATTTTTTTTTTTACCCAATGTTGAGTTTGCCTTTCGTATCCGCAACGCTTTAATTGAAGACAGTTGCTGCATTTGATAAGTGACTATGTTTGTGTTCTAAGCTGAGGGAGGGGGGTGATTTCAAAGAAATCATAAAAGTGGCTCGTGATCCCTCGTGGTTAGTCACTCTCTCGCTTAGAGGTTCGGTACATGAAAAACACTTGAATTCCAAAGAAATAGAACAAAAGACATGTAAAGTTTTAAAGATATTTATTTAAGATCATATATTTTAATATTTAACATTGACAATATTTAAGTATTATTTATTTATTTATTAGCCTGGCGGAGAGATGCGTATATCGCAGGAATACAAAAAGGGACTTACCTAACATCTTTATGTAGTTGGGCTAGCTTTGCACTATACACCTTCTATCTAGGTGGGTATCAGGGAGAAAAGTGGCAGATTTTTGTATAAGCTTTACTCTACAAAAACCCGCCAACAAGTCTGATTGGCTAAAACCCTAAAACTGTTTCTTTCTAAACCAATGAATTTAAATATTTACAGTTGCTAAGCGTGGGAGGAGAGCGACGAAGGTCAAGGGAATGACTCATTTCCGTCACTTGGTGGGAGGAAGTCCCTTTTATAAAAATTACTATATCTTAACCCCCTAAGGGTTACTTGCCGGATAAAAGGTGTTGTAATATCTTACAACAGTTTGCTTAGTGTTTGATATAGTGTTAGTGTAGTGAAGCTGTAAAAAAAAGATAACAATCGGTATAAATATCTTTACCTCATAGTACAATCAATATAAGCATCAATATGGTGATTTTTGTTTTAATGTAGATGTCTTAAAAGTTTGTTTCACTAAACAAATATCATAAGTCACTAAAATGAATAGAAACCATTTAGAGAAAGACACATAACTTTGTACTTTTATTCGAATTAGAGAAGTTTTCAATTTGTTTACTCTGCGTTAAAGTTAGATTGCTTAATATATATTTTATTTTCAGGTATAGATACATAAATTTGTGGGTTTTTTGTTTTGTTTTGTTTTGCTGATAAGGATTTGTAAAACAACTGAAAACAATATTTTTAAATTTCCAGACTTTTTTAAGGTAGGATATAACCTATAAGTTATATTATGTTTGAACTAAAATATAATTAGTTTCTTAAATACAATCTATTTTCCCTAATCGATGTTGATTTAAAATGCGTTTACAATACCAGCACTGGCATGATATTGCGAGTTGCAATGAGATTGTGAAGGCGTATTATTAGCAGCGATGAACAATTGTGACGTCTGCCACATTTATTTTGAATTGAAAATTTAATGGTCTGTATTAATTATAAGGGATTAATATAAATCTCACCATTAAGGGATTTCTGAAACATTTTCAAAATAGATTAATCACATTTTGAAGTAAGGCATAGAATATTTTAAGTGATAGAGTTTTAGGCAAAAGTAACAGAATATAAATACAATAATTCACAAATATTTGAGTAGAAAGACGCCATTTGCCATTTTTACACAATTTTTAAAAAAAAATTTAAGATTTTTCTTTCTGACAGAGAAACAGACAGTAAGTTATTCATCAGCTGATTGTGGTGCAAGTACTTGAGAGCCTGTACCCAATGTTATTCAACACGTTCGCTGCTGATCACGTCCCAGGGAAGTGTGTGGGATTTTGTCTTTATTAATCATCAACAACATGCTTTCTTGTTATGGGCTGTAACTTAATAATGACCGCTTCTGATCATCATGCCCCTGACAGACGACATAAGACTATATGTCGCAATAGCTGTTGTATCTGCTAGTTTTTAAAAGATAGGCGTCAGTTTTTCTTTATTATGTTTGGCATAAATATAGTCAAATTTATTTTAAAACGTCATTATAATCAAACGAACTGCGGTAGAATTTTTTTTGATGAATAATAAATAACGTAATTGAATTTTTTAATGGAAGCATTTTTCCAATTCTCCAATCCGAGTCTTAATAGCGTTTGGAATTTATAGTTGGGAACATTAGTTTTGGTTGTAACAGAATAATAAAAGTATTTTAATTTTTCTTCTTTTTTGTCTATAGAATAATTGAATTCTGTGTAACATTTTACAATGACATTGATTTTTAGAAAGTTGCAAATAATGTTTAAAAATATCTTTAGTTGAAATGCACCTAGTTATTAGAAACAAAGCATGATTTTGAAAGTTAGCCAATCTTGAGATGCTCGCACAATACAGGATGTTACAAAAAATGTTATTACGGCAATTCATTTATACTTCAGCATCAAAAAATAAATTGTTCAATATACAGAAGGGAATCACAAAAAGACAGTGAGATTTGATCGGGTAATTAGTTTTAAAGAAATAAAAATTGCTCATTAATAAAACAAATATATCAGTTCATTGTTCAGTTTGTTTAGAAAATTACAAAATCATGCATTCTGTGTTATTTTCAATTTGTCACGAATAACAGTATCTTATAATTGAAACATAACCTTTAAACACTCAAAGGGAAACATTTTCTTTTAATATTTCAAGGTTTATAAGCATAGAAAATGTACCGAAAATTGATCGCGTGGTATGTATGTTACTTTTCTGACGTAATTAGTTTTAATTAAGTCACGTAAGGACATTTCAATAATCAAAATCAATGAGTAAAGTGTTCAATGATTTTTTTCCCAATGGAACCAATACTTTGCTGGTGAATTTTCAAAAGAGGAAATCTGAATGCTCTTAGCAGTATACGGTATAGTTGATTTTCTATGGAGTACACGTTTGGAAAACATCAAAAAATATTATTAAGAAAGTTTTTCTCAAACAATTGCTATGGACGTTGAAAAACTAAATAACATAGTTTTCTAAAGATTACCGTTGGCTGAAAAGACAATTACTTCGATGACACCTGTTCGAGAAAGTGGAATGACATAATTAAACTTTGCATATTTATGTATTCGAATACTTTCAACAAGATACCAGCCTCAACTCAGCTAATGATGGCTTAATTATTCGTAATTTTATACTGGATAATTGAATAACTTTAGCAGGATTACTAACTGTAAAGCTCTAGAAGAGTCACACAAGTTTTAGTCATTGAAGAAGATATAATAGATGAAAATAGATGTATGGACGCAAAAAAGATGACACATTGCTTCTTTGAAATTTTATTAATTTAGTTTATAAAAAAGATGACACATTGCTCTTTGAAATTTTATTAATTCAGTTTCTAAATTAATGAACAGACAGACATTTCATTCAATCACTTAGGGTGTCTGAAGAAAAGCTGAACAAACATGAGATGGTTATAAAAGACGGATATGTCAACACCTTGTGAGAATTTCAACATTTAGGTTTGAACAATAAGAAAAAGGATTTTTCTAGTATATAAATATAATTAATATAGAATACAGGGCATTATAAAGTTAAACCTTAAGCATAAATATAAATTTGTAGTGAGACGCTGATTTTTTTTATTTTTATTTTAAAAACAACGTTGAATCTTTAATGAAGAAAAAACAAAGTCGAAAATATATATGTATATAATTATTTCAGAAAAAGTTATTCAAGTATAAAGTTTAATTTTTTTACACTTAGTGCCGTATAACATTTATAGTACAGTATAATTTTAAATGCACCAAATGTTTTCCGGCCAAAGTTAGCTTATTTGTCGTATTTTTTAAAAAATATTTATTTTTGATTTTTAGATCAAAAGTAATAAAATGAAAAATTGATATAAATTTATATTTATATTGGATGAAAGTAAGCTTTATTTTTCCAACTTACATTACATTACATAGAGATTCTAGTAATAAAATATTTAAAATAATTATAACAATATTTGATGCGATATTTTCCATATTTTACCTTGTATCACTGGGATATTCCTTAATGAAATTTTCAAACGAACACCAATCAATTGTTGCATTAATGATGATTACAATTTTTATCACAAATATTTTTCAAGTTATATTTCGCTGGATACTTAATATGAGATACCATCGCCTTAAAAAAATAGCTGATATTTTTATACATTCCAGCAATAAGAGGGAACTAAAAAAAAAAGCCTGTGGATAAGTGGGTGGGTTGTTGTAAACATCTTGAGGCAAATAATTAATTGCTTTTTAGAAACTAGGTCTTTTCTATATAGTGGAAAACTTGACATAACGTTTGGTCACCCTATAAAGGAACCTTTTCTCTCTATATTGTTCATAGCATTTTCGATACTCCATTTTATGTTTTTTATAATGCCTATCAATACTTTCGCAATATACTACGTCCAAGTCTGTCATAACTTAAAAGAAATAGTACAGGTCTTCTTGAATGATATACACCGGGAACGGTATTTTGATTACAGAAGCTTACTGAAATCATACAACAACATATCATCTATGGTGGGACGAATCGACAACGAACTTTCTGTCTTTATGTTCTGCAGTATTGTCTTCAACTCTGGAACTATGTACATCATAATATCAACATTTCTTCACCAAGAGCGTATGTTTGTTGATTCTGTGCTGGTATTTGTACTCTGTTTCTTCATCTATGCATTATTATCCTTTTTCGCTATGACTATCTCAGCTTGCCTGGTAAATGAAGCCATGGAACAGTTTGCAATTCGTTCTAATTCAGTCAGGGCTTCAAATGTGAGTTCTGCAATAGATCTTCAGAGGTTCCACATTTGTGTTGAAAAGCATATTAACCTTACTGGGTGGAAAATAGTGCCTATCAAGAGGAATTTCATTGCTAGCATAATTGGAGTTATATTTACTTATGTCCTTTTGCTTGACAGTTTGAATAAATAATAAACAATTGAATTTCAAGACACGAGTATTGTAAAAGATGTGCTTACATCCTATATGCTGTTCGAAAAATGTTTAATCTACATCAACTAAATTCCTTGATGAAATCAAGTTATTTACGACTGTTATATTATCAAATATCAAGACTTAAGAATTCTTATATCCAATGTTTATATAACTCTTATTAGTTGTGAACGAGTACGTGCACTTTGAGTAATAAATTACTCACTTTTTGTCTGCCACAAGAAGATAACTGAAGCAAGGTCCCATTATATTCTCTTTATATTAAAGCTATTAGGCTGTAGTACGATTTCAATGCCTTTAAAAAAATTCATATGCGTTTATCTCAAAACTATGGTTTTCAGTTATCTAGTTGTAGCATTAAAGTACCGGTATGATATTTTCGTTAGTTCACAACAGTGGTATATTGGATCGAGAAGCAAGAGTCGAACTATTCACTAATGTTCACTAAGATGATGGTTAGACCCATAGAACGCATAAGCCAAAATTTTATCTCATGATCGGCAAAATTTAATTTTCATGGTTGGGATTTGTTGTTTTGTGCTTTTATGATGTTGTCATCAGTAACGGCCTGCTTTCACTGATGGGCAACAACTAAAACAAATCTTTGACTATATGTGTGAAAAAATAAATAAATCAGTGATATGGTAATGGTAGTATAACTACGCAATGAGTAATAAAATGGTTAGGGTATTTAAAAAAGGTTAATGGGAAAAATAAAGTACCAAAACTCACACTAATGACAATTATTGCTTTTGATAACTGACTTCGTCTGTTTAGAGGGCTATATAATGTTATTAGTGTCTTGAACTGTATATAATACACTAATTGATACTAATATCTTTACCTCGTAGCAAAACGAGCCTAAGTATCTATTTGGCGAATTTTTTTTATTGCAGATTAAATCTTAACACATTAGTGATGATTGGTAGTCTAGGCTTATCACTTTCTCTGTGGACCGCATAAGGCCTCTTACGCTGACGCGGATGCGAGTGCGGACGCTTCGTCAGCTTCTTTAAACAGTTTGATTATTATATTTTCCCCCAGTGAATTATTAGTTTCTTCCATTGAAGCGTCCTAAGGGCTCTTTCAGACAATAATATGCCACCCTAGAAATACAATAAATAACACTCTTTATAGTATACAATAAAAATGAGTGAATAAGTAGTATTTGAACATCAAACAGCTAAGAGATTATCATTACTGATTAGCAGTATTAATGTATAGTCTGCAGCTTTTACTTACTGATGGGTTTCTCCTCCAGTTTCCAAAATACCAAAAAGTGGTTTGTGACTAATTATAGAGTTTGAAAGTTTTCACTCTATGCCGACGATATGTCTTACAAAAAAAAAAAAAAAAAATTAAATACTCCAATTAATTATTCCAAAAAAAAAAAAAAAAAAAAAAAAAATGATTAGCTAATTTTTGACTTAGACTCACATTGCATTGAAAGTTATGCGATGTTCAACACTTCTAGTATTGGTAAGAAATTGCAGCAATGTCTACTTTGTGAAGAATTTTCTTTCTGTGAAAACTCGATGTTTTTCTCTAAATGTGAACTATGGTTAAAAATCCTGTTACTTTTGGATCATACCCTAGACAAAAGTAAAAATTCACTGTTAGTTATAAAGTCCATGGATTTTAATCAAATTTTCAGTTAAAAGTCCAGTCAGTAGACTCTCAGTGCATTTCTCATTACGCCACTTAATGTAGACGCCGCTTAATGTGATCTCAATAGAACGAAAACGATTTGATAACAATAACCGAGTGATAAGAATAAACGAAAAAATATTCAGGTTGAAAAAAGCAAACTTTTACATAGCATGTATTAATAAATAAAGACAATGTTAATTCCGCAGAATATATAAAGCATGAAAAATATAACAAATAAGATAAATATGTAATTATATACGATTAAACAAAAACATACTTATTGACTTGAAAAGAAATCCTCATTAGTTGACTGTCTGCTATTTTTTCGGAGCAAATCATTAATAAATCATTCATAATTATATTGCTTGTGAAACTGCTCGTTTTCGGCATTTTTTTGTACACCTAGACGCAAGATTCAGAGCGCCTCCTTCATTTGAGCAGGCGTCGGATTTTTCTCCTCGTTAACACTCTCGGGTTCATCATCGTCATCAGAATAAAGGAGCTTGATCTTTGACAGTTACAGCTTCGCAAATGTCATCAGCTAACGTAGTTGCAGTTTTAATGTTGTCGTCGATCTCCATCCAAGCTTCGAAATCCTCAGCACTCAAATCGGGCGGGGGAATGAAAATGTCTTCCATTTCTTTCATCGCATCTGCATTGGTGTTTTCGTCTGGTTTCAAAAACCCTCCATGACTAAAACAATTTTGAATTGTTTTTTCCTAAACATTGTCCCATGACATAGTTAACAAATGTATGGCTTCCAGAACGGTTTTTTTTTTTTTTTTTTTGGCTAACTCATTCGCATTGAGATTTTCTGTGTCCTCCATATTTTCTAATTTTCCTTTCGATAATAGGCCTTCATCACTCGAATAATTCCTTAATCACATGGTTGGATTAATGAAGTTGTGTTAGCTGGTAAGAACACGATTTCTATTTTCTTTAACTTGACAATCACAACGTGCGCAGTGCAATTGTCTATAAGAAGGAGTATATTCCGCTTTATTTACTTGTCCCATTTCACAAGCCAATCATTAAAAATGGTGGTAGACATCCACGCCGTTTTGTTTGCGAAATAATCGACGGGTAAATTTTTAACTTCTTTGAAACATCGGGGCTTCTTACTCTTCCCAATAACTAAGTATTTTTTTAGTTCCAGTCATACTAACGCAGCACAGCACAGTTAGGCGTTCCTTTGAAGTTTTGCACCCTTGCGTACTTTCATTCTGGAACAAATAGGTGTGTTTAGGCAAAGCACGAAAATACAGGCCAGTTTCGTCTGCGTTAAACACATTGTCAGGCGAATACTTAGCAATGAGTATCAGAAATTCTTCTTTAATCCACTGGTCTGCGGCTGGCTGATCGGCATCCTTTTGTTCACCGTATGTTCTTCGGTAGAGTATGTTTTGCCTTTCTTTCCAGCGGTGAAACCATCCTTCTGTAGCTAAAAATTTTCTCTACCTAATTTTGCAGCTAAATCCTCGACCTTTTGGGGTAATATTGGACAATTAACATGAACATCATTTTCACGAACATTTGCGAACCAAAGTTTCAACACAGATTCAACTTCTTTATCTTTTCCATCACGGTTTCTTTTAGAATTCAGATTTTCATTCAAAGTGCATTTCTTTTCGATGTCTTCTCGGTTTTTCAAAATTTTGCATAAAAGCGGTTGAGAAACTTTCAATTGGACAGCAGCATTTCTTTGGCTCATTTTCGGCAATTTATCGTACTGATTTAAAATTTCTACTTTTTCTTTTGCAGTCAGATCTCTGCGTTTTCTTTCCATTGTATAGAAAATCAACCTCCAAAAAAAAATTCGAAAGTTTAAAAATGAAGCATGTCTTTCTCTGTGCGTCTTTCAATGCAGCTTTGTAGACGTTATTGCAAGACAGAACCCAGTACCCAGTCAGACAGCTTTGCGGATAATTGTCGCGGAGTTGAGAAGTGCAGTACTCGGTGTTTGATGATCTGCGCAAGGGGGGAAAGAAACTTGATAGACACAGCCAAGGTCAAATCACAAATCCGAAACACGATATCACATGTTGAAGGTCAGGTTTAAACCGGTCCCTTAGAGTACTGGCGGGAACTTTGCTCGTATAATTTCAGAAAACAGTTTACGCAAAAAGAAATACGCAATAATTTTTGTTTGTCGTGATTTTAAGGAAAAAAAAAAATTATAAATTGATAACAATAAACGAACTTTTGATTACAATAACCGGTGATTTTTAAGTGTATTTTGATAAGCGGACGGGCCTTAGTGATTTTGATAACATTAAACGATTAACCGTGATCATATTAAGCGGCGATCACGTAGTAGCATTTCTCATTATATTGTTGTAATTTAAACGCTTTGTGACCTATCGGAACTTTGAAGTCCATTTCTATGAAGTTCGTTCTTTAACTGTTGGATGGCCACGCAAGCTTATTTCTCTTTCAAAAAATTTAATATTTAAAAAAGTTAAAACCTATTTTTAAAAATTCGGTTAATTAAGTTTAAAACCAAGTTATCACACATATCATTTTAAAATGCAATTTTGTGGATGAATTATGATTTTATAAAAGACAGTTTCTTGTAGAAACAGAAGTTATGCACTTCCTAAATTTTCTTCAATTTTTTTGTAGTTGAGTCATTGTATTGGATATTTCATGGTTCAAGAAATATACAAAAATGTAAATTCTGGAGAAACATCTTTACATTAAGATAAGTTTCAAAGAGATAATGCTCTCCTGGATCGTTGATGAGGAGAGGCATCTCAAATGGAAGAAACCAAAGAAAACTTTCAACAAGCAACCTGATAAACGTCAAAAACTATCTGTAACTATCACTGATGTGTCAGTTTTAAAAGAGTTTTTTTTTTCTTTCAAATATATTATTATTATATTTGCCATAAATACAGCTATTTTAAATGGTCATTTTGAATCAAACGGCGTTACAACATTTTTTAATGAATGCCAAATAGGATTACCTCATTGTCTAGTGAAGGTACTTCCCCAATTCTCCTATATGAATTCTTATAGTAATTGGAATATACAGTCGGGAAACATTAGATCTGGTTATTATAGAATTATATTAATAATCTATTTATATTTAATTATACTTTAAAGTTGAATAATAGCATTCGATGGTAAAGTAAACTGGAATATCCCAGGTAGCATTAGCGGTGTTAGTCAATGTCGGAAATAGTGGTTTTGGGAAGATTGACCAGTCCATGCCGAATCTTGAAGATAGCTCCAAAATACACGATTTTTTAAAAAAATAAACGTATCAAAGCCATAACAAAACATACTTTTTTACACCTCCATCCTTTCTTATAACACCTATATTTCAATTTTAAAGCTCTGCATCAACATTTAAAAAACACCAGTATATTTTACCCAGCTATGGGAGAGATTTTCTATGTACCGTAGTAACGGCCGGTCTACAACGGTCTACATCGGGATTGGTCAGAGTCAAGCCGATATTGGCTAGTGGTTTTATGGTACTGGGGATTTTATGATGACGGGTTTTTTAGAGATCTGCAAAAAATGTATGAAAAAAATATCTTTTGTTGAAACACAACTATAAGTAAATTAAAAAAACAACAACAAAAAAACACGTTTTTGAAAGTAGTTTCTTCAATTTTGTGATAATTAAAACTTCTATGATAAAATGTGCTAAAAAATGTTACAAAAGGTTTATTTTCTAAAATTTTAGCATAACATTAAGTTGCTAAATGTTAGGCTCCATTAAAAATTAGTGTGTTTTTAAGTGATACAATGATTTCAAAAGAAAAAAAAAATCAGATAATTGTTCAGTTTGTTTGGAAAAACACAAAATGACGTGTCCTTTGCTAGGCAACACTTTTTAATTCATCACGAATAATAGTATTTTATTATTAATACATACCAATTCAATACTCCAAGGTTTAAGCAGAATGATCGTGTGCGACATACGTTTTTTTTCGGACGTGTTTAGGTATAATATAGTCGAGTAATAACGTTTTAATAAACAGAAACAATGTGTAAAGCTTTCAATGATACTTTTCTTTTGCAATGGAATCAATGATTTGCTGATTGGTTTTCAAAAGAGGAGGCCTAAATGCTTTTTACAGAAACGAAAAGAGGTTAAATGTATAATTTTCGATGGAGTACTATTTTGATAAACTCTAAAAAGTATTCGGCAAATAATTTTTTTCAAACTTTTGCTATGGATGTTGTGAAAATCTTAATAATTTGTTTTATAATGACCACCGAGTGCTTTTAAGAAGAGAAGCTTAAGTTTGCTTTTTAGACGCCTCCTGTTCAAACAAGTGGAATAACGTATATAAACTTTCCATTTGTATATTACTCGAATGCTTTCAAATAAATTACAGCTCCAATGCAGCCTATGATGGGATAATTAGTTCTACTTTAACATTGTATTAATGAATAAATTTAGCGCGATTACTATATAATAAAGCTTTAGAAGTGTCACTCATGCTTCAGCCATTGAAGAGGATGTATCAGGAAATAAGTTTTTTCTATTATAAAAATATAATTATCGTGTGATGCAATAGAATAAGACATTATACACATTCAAACAAAAATTTAAATTTCCAGTTTGAAGCTGATTTTTGGATTTTTAAAGTACCGATGATTTTTCAATAAAACAAATGCGTGTGGAAAATGATTTTGAACTAACCGAATAATATCAGAAAAAGTTATACAAGTATAATATTTTTCTTTTTCTATAGCTACCATTCATAGTAGACTATAACTTTTTAAAAGAAATGATTATTGGTGAAATGCATTTAAATTATTTTTTAATCAATGTTAATTTATTTATCACACTTATCAAAAAGATGAATGCTTGAATTTTAGATCAAAATAACAAAATGAAAAACTGGTATAGTTTTATATTTATATTGATGAGAGTAAGCTTTATTTTTCCAACTTTTAATTCACCACATAGAGATTCTTGTAAGAAAGTAATAAAAGTAATTATAACAATGTTTGACGTAATAATTTCTACAGTTTTTTCTGCATCATTGGGACATACCTTAATGAATGTTCCAAACCGTCATAAATCAGTAGTTATACTAATGACCATCACCACTATAATTACAAGTTCTTTGCAAGTTATTTTTCGTTGGACACTTAATCTGAAATCCCATCGTCTTAAAGAAATAGCTGATTTTTTTGCAGGTTCAAACAAAAAGAGGAATCTCAAAACAAGCCTTTGGATGAACGGATGGGTTGTTTTAAGCATCGTGATGCAAATAATCATTATCTTTTTACAAACTAGTGCTTTTGTTAACGGTGCTATAGTAAACTTACCGTTTTTACAACCTATCAAACAGCCTTATTTAACTATTGTGTTATTAGCATATTCAGTTCTACATTTTTTGAGTTTTATAATGCCTATCAATACTTTCGCAATATTCTACGTCCAAGTCTGTCATGACGTTACTACAGTAATACAGGCCTTCTTGAATGACATACAAAAAGAGCGGTATTTTGATTACAGAAGGTTATTGGAATCACACAACAGTTTATCATTCATGGTGGAAGAAATTGACAACGAGCTTTCTGTATTTATGTTTTGCTGCATTGTCTTCAGCTCTGGAACTATGTACATCTTATTCGCCACATTTCTTCATCAAGAAAATGTATTTGTCCTTTCTCAACAGGTTGCTATTCTCTGTTTCTTCACCAATACGTTCCTTTCCTTTTTCGCTATGAATATCTCAGCCTGCCAAGTAAATGAAGCCATGGGACAGATTGCAATTCGAGCTAAGTCATTCAGGGCTTCAAATGTGAGTTCTGCTATAGATCTCCAGAGGTTCCACATTTGTGTTGAAAAAGAGATTAACCTAACTTTGTGGAAGATAGTGCCTATCAAGAGGAATTTCATCGTTAGTATAATTGGAGTTATATTTACTTACGTTCTTTTGGTTGACAGTTTGAATAAATGATAAATAATGGAATTTTAAGACAGGAGTAATTTAAAAAAACTTTCATACAATTCATACACTATTTAAAATGTTTGTATCTACGTAACCTTAAATACCTGGTGATATCAGATTGTTTACTACTGTTGTTTGATCTAGATATAAGAACCAACAATTCTTGTAACCAAATATAGGTTAATAAGATACTCTCATTAGTTCAGTTTTTAATAGGTGAAATTATGGAATATTTCAAATCACTAATGTTTAAACATGCATTAATCCAAATACAATAAAGTCCACTTGTTAACTGTTGGTTACAAAAATACATGCAATAATTTTCTTAATGTTATCAAACAGAGTTTAATTTTAGTCTCATTTAGTATGTGTTTCGTGCGAATTGCCTTCATAATACTGTTATTTTATTGTTATGTTATATACTTGAATGTTCATAGCTGCAATGTATATATTTATGAAAATATGTATAGTATTATTTAGTAAGTAGATGGAATATATAATAGTTAAAAATTATTCTATTCACCCAGTAAAATTCGGAAAGGCAATTTTTCGAAAAGTTACGCTATACATCAATGAACCATTAATAAAACTAATGAAAATCAAGTCGTTTATAGTGTCTTACACTACATTTTCGTTGAAACATTTGAACAACAATGTTACTTTTAATCACTGTTTAAGGGGACTGTTAAGTCAAAAATAAAAATTCTTCAATTTTTGTCTAAAATTCATGAAATTTTTTTTGCAGTTCAATAGCAATTGGAGGCAACACAACCTATAATTTCATAAGTTTATATTGATTTTTTTTCAAGAAATTAAATTTTTATTAAAAAATTTAGCGTTTTTTCCGTAATTTTAAAAACGTTCCTTGCGATTCAAGTTTTTTGCAATCTGTCTCAATTTTTTTATACAAGCTAATCGAATATATATTAACATAATTGTGCATGGAATTTGAATTTGACTCATTGGTTAATTATTTAAAAGTAAAACTTTGGTACTACGGCAAAAAATTTAAACTTTTTAAATAGAAGCATTACAAAAATTGCTGTAAAACAATAAAAAGATACCAGAATCCAAAATCCATGCACAATTGTGTTCAAAATAGTATAGTAAACAATATCTCCAAATTTAAAAAAAAATACATCAACTTTTGAATCGCAAGGAATAAATCGAATACCCTAAAAATCTTAAAATACAGATGAAGAGAAAAATGCAATTTAAGAAAACGAAATACATACGATTTCTGATAAGCGAGTTTACAAAAACTAAATAATATTTTTAATTCTTCTCGTATCAGCAAAAGTAAGGTTATGTACTGAAAGCTAGAATTGCAGGCTATATATTTTCACTAAAATATAAAAATAGAAAATTTTGAAATATTTGCCTTAACAGTCCCCTTAAGGTGTCAATCAAGTCCTCTAGTTTTTATAACGAGAAAAGTGTAAGAAGTTCTCATAAAGAAGTGTGAGAAAAGTGTAACATTGTTATTGGTAAAGTCTATGGAACGCAATCCTCGAAAATTAAATAGTAATAGAAAAAATATGTGAATTTTTAAAAGCATCTTCAAGATTTGTAAGGAGATTTTGTAAATGAACATACTTAATTTTTCCCTTCCTTCATACTATAATTGCCCAAATAAAATTGAGAAACGTAATTTTAGTGTAAGATATCTGAAATTGAAAGAGAATTTAGTTTTAGATAGTTATGGTACCAATGAAGTTATTTGTAAGACATTTAATGCAAGACACAAATGTATGAAGTTAATACAGTCAAACCCCGTCAACGCGAAATAGCTTAACAGGAAATCCCGTTTAATGCGAAGTAAAAGCAGTTCTCCGTATAAAATTTAACGTTAGTTTATTCGTTTAACACGAAATTCGGTTAACGCGAACCATTTCACCATCAACCATTCAATCATTCACCATCGACTTCGCATTAACAGGGTTTGACTATATCAGAATTCCTGAATAAATTCTTCGACTTTTTACCAAAGTTCCCCTTACAATTATTCAAATCATGCCAAATTATTTCTATTTCATGCCTACAAATATCTAACTAATAGTTTTTAAATGTGCATATCTTATATTTTCTAATTTACTTTTTAAATAATGTAATCTCTTTGCATTATTAAATGTTATAAAGTCAATCCCAAAAAATCAATCCAATGGATCCAGGAAATGTATTTTTTAAATAAGGAATCAAGGGAGTTCTTTGATATAAAATTGAGTTTTATCTTATTAATAAATTGCACAAGATAAATTAAGAAATCATAAAAGGATATTGTTACTTTAATGACTAATTTGTTTTAAAAGGATCAAAAATAGGAAAAGAAAATCAGATAATTGTTCGGTTTGTTTCGGAAAATACAGTGGTAAGGAACATTTTTTTGTTCGCCACGGATAACTGCATCTTGTTATTAAAACATATCCTTTATCAACTCTACAGTTTATGCACGGACAATATATCAAAAATTGATTGAGTAAGATTTATGCTTTTTTCTGACGTGTTTAATTTCAATAAAGTAGAGTAATTTTCAATAAAGTAGAGTCTTTTAATCATCAAGGGCAATGTATAAAGTGGGGTTATTTTCTTTTCCGATGAAATCAATACATTGCTGATAGTTTTTCAAAAGGAATGTCAATATTTTAGCAGTATCAAGAAGCGGAAGTGGATAAATCTAGAGCCAAATTTGTATACTCCCTCCCGTAGTGAAAAAAGATAAAAAATACAAAATACTTGACCATTTTTCAGTTTCTTAGGAAAATCAAAAAATGGTGCTCCCTGTGCATTTCAATTCATTGCAGGTAATAGTATCTTAATAGTAAAACACATCCTTTCACAACAGTTTACGCTAGAGCAATATATCAAAAATTTATCAATATATGCTACTTTTCTGATGTGTTTCGTTTTCATAAAGTCAAACAATCACGTTTTAATTATCAAAAGTAGTATGTAAATCGTTTAATGGTCATCTGTGTTTTCAATGAAATCAATACTTTATCGATGGGATTTCAAAAGAGAAAGTGTGAGTGTTTTTACAGTAACGAGAAGCGGTTGAGTAGTTGACTTTCTATGGAGTGCATTTCTGGTAAACATCGAAAAATATTCCGCAAGTAAATTTCTCTCAAATATTTCTTATTAAAAATTTAATAATCTTGTTTTCTAAAGATCACAATTAACTTTAAAGAAAAAAAGTACTTTGGTGCCATCTGTTCCAGTAAGTAGAAGGACATAAAATAAATTATGTGTATACACAGATGCTTTCAACTAGTTTCGAGTTAATAAAGCATTATTAATTCCTACTCTGATATGGGAAAGCTGAGTAACCTTTTTACATTTATTAGCTATATAGAGTTCTAGAAGTGTCACCCAAGTTTCAGCCCTAGAAGAGAATATAACCGGAAAAAGTAGTATATAATAATCTAGTACAGAAACATAATTGAGGTGTGCTGCAATTGGGGCATTATATAGGTTATTCTCACGCAAATCAGTCACATATTTTTGGATTTTTGAAGGATGGAGGATTCTATAACAAAATCATAAGTGATTCAAAATATCTTTGTATTCACCATATTATGTCAGAAAAAGTTATATCAGTATAATGATTAGATTTCCCCCCCCTTTCTTTTATAGCATGTATATTACAGTAAAATTTTAAACGAAATACTGGTATAGAAACGAATGATTTTTTTCTGATCAAATTAAGCTAATTTCTTTTAACAAGAAAAAAAAAAAAAAAAAAAAAATCTAAAATCTGAATGATTGATTTTTATATCAAAAGTAAAAAAAATGAAAAATTGGTATAACTTTATATTTATATTGATGAGAGTAAGCTTTATTTTTCCAAATTCTTTTCTATCGCATAAAGGTTCTATTAAGAAAATAATTAAAATAGTTCTAGCTCTATTTGATGCAATATTTTCAATATTTTTCTTTGCATTTATGGGATTCTCCCTAAAGGATATCCCAGACAGATACCAATCAGTTGTTGTCTTAATGCTGATCACAATTTTTACTACAAGTAGTTTTCAAGTTATATTTCGCTGGATACTTAAAATGAGAATCCACCGTCTTAAAAAAATAGCTGATATTTTCATACATTCCAATAAGAGGGAGCTGCAAATAAACCTTTGGATAAATGGGTGGGTTATTGTAAACATTGCAATGCAAGCCATCCTTTTATCTTTACAAACTAGGTCTTTTCTCTATAGTGGTAATTCAAACCTATCCTTTGGACAGACTATTAAAGAACCTTTACTCTTTATAATTTCAGTAGCATATCCGATACTCCAGTATATGTTTTTTATAATGCCTATGAATACTTTCGCCATATTCTACGTCCTAGTTTGTCAAAACTTAAAACAACTAATACAGATATTCTTGAATGATATTCACAAGGAAAGGTATTTTGATTACAGAAGCTTACTGGATTCATACAACAGCATATCATCCATGGTGGAACGAATTGACAACGAACTTTCTGTCTTTATGTTCTGCTGTATTGCCTTCAACTCTGGAACTATGTATATCTTATTATCAACATTTCTTCACCAAGATCACTTCTTTGTCTTTCCTCATCTCCTTTTCATTGTCTGTTTCTTCATCAATACATTAATATCCTTTTTCGCTATGACTCTCTCAGCTTGTCTCGTAAATGAAGCCATGGAACAGATTGCAATTCGAGCTAAGTCATTCAGGGATTCAAATGTGAGTTCTGGAATAGCACTTCATAGGTTCCACATTTGCGTTGAAAAGGAAATTAACTTAACTGTGTGGAAAATAGTGCCTATCAAGAGGAATTTCATCGTTGGCATAATTGGAGTTATATTTACGTATATCCTTTTGGTTGACAGTTTGAATAAATAAAAAACAATGGAATTTGAAGGCAGATAACAGGATGTGCTTACAATTCATATGCCTTTCAAAATGTTAGCATCTTGTTTGTTTGCATCGATTTTCTGATTGGTTTTAAATAGCTGAGAAAATGGGATATTTCAAATAATCGATGTTTATACATAATCAAATATAATAATATTCGTCGTTTGGTTCCGGAATTACATGCAATGAATTAATTAATACTACCAATCAGAATTCAATTTGAGTGTCATTTGTCTCGCATTGTCTTCTTCATAACTATATTAATTTATTGTTGTTTACTTGAATGTTTAAATTTGCACTATATAAGAGATCTTTAGTAATATGTAGATGGAAAGACACACTTTTCTGAACAAGTAATCTATTCAACCACTGGAATTCAGAAAGATATTGTATGTCAGTAAACCAAGCAAGGAACCATTAATAAATATGAGAAAAATCTTGTCAGCTATAATGACATACTTCATTTTAGTGGACACTCTTGGACAACAAATGTCACTTCTTATCACAGTTAAAGGTTGATCAACGTGTTTTAGTAAGTGTGTATTTGGACATTTACGTAAGAATCACACCTTACTATAAAAATTACATCGTTTATTTAAAACTAATTAAAAAGATTAATTTAAAATGTGAAAGATAAAATGAATGAGTTCTGGGTTAAAGCATAGTCGTGAGAGAAGTGTCCTTTTTCTCTTAAGTTTGTTTTCGTGTGTTTGTTAACTCCGCCCTCAAACGTTTGCGTCTTTCAGTTCAGGGACTCTATTGGTGCGGGGGCATTTCACGATCCATGGTTTGCGAACCAAAACTTTTAAGTTTGGTTCTTGTAGCAAGTTCGATGCCAATCAATCATTCGGACTCAGAGTCCCGTGATAGACAGACCTGTTCT
Organism: Linyphia triangularis; assembly: GCA_963978545.1. Taxonomy (NCBI): domain Eukaryota; kingdom Metazoa; phylum Arthropoda; class Arachnida; order Araneae; family Linyphiidae; genus Linyphia; species Linyphia triangularis. Next base: position 41,314,888 of record OZ021731.1, read on the forward strand.
GCTCGTTCTTGATTTTCTCATATGGCCCCTCGAAGGAGGTATGCTACACGTGGCGCAACAAAAGACAATGCCTCTGCTGTTGTGTCCTCTGCTGATAAAGATGTTGATCCTGCCTCGGATGCAAAATCTACTGATTCAGCTGAATCTACTCATCCTGTTAATGAGACTTGCAAAATCCTTATTCCGGCAGAAGAGGTGTTGGATTATGATGAGGCGAATGCTGCTAATTTAGATAGCACCCCTTACGTACCTACATCTTTCTACTTTGCGACTGACTCGTTTGGAAAGAGTGCTATTTGTGAACTTCACAAGAGGATACTTGAGCACAATAGTACTTTGGACGCCCGAGTTAAAGGAGGTGTTTACTGTGTCACCCCTCGCCAGGAGGTTGAGGAGGCACTCTATTATACCTGGCTCAAGGAAATTGGAGTAACCTTTTCCCAGAATGAACCGAAGCTAGCCACTCCATTTAGAGTGGTAGTTAGGGGACTGGCGGTTACTACCACCCCTGATGAAATACAAGACTGGATGAAGTCTGAGATGCCAGACCAACTGCCCACTACTTCAGTCATGCAGATGAAAAGGAGGAGAGGTGTCAAGATGCCTCTATTCATACTTGAGTTTCCTGCCCACGTCGATCAAGAACTCATCCTTTCCTGGAAGATGCTTCTCTATGTCCATATTCAGATGGAGCCGCTGAAAGGGAAGCAAGACAGTGGTCCCCGACAATGCTTTAATTGCCAGAGCTGGGGATCTCACTTGGCCTCTTCATGCACCTTGCCCACCAGATGTCGCCACTGTGCGAAAGCACACCGTAGCAGCTACTGCCAGTCCAAGGATGGACCCAAAACCTGCTGTAACTGTAAACAGGATCATTGCAGCAGCTCACTTTCATGCTCAGCTCGCAAGAAGCTTTTGAGGAGGAGGGTAGTTGGACCGTTGGTCAAGAAGGCGACCATTCCACCTACTCCCCCCCCTCCCAAATTAAAGAAGCAACAATTCCTGCCCAGACCGCTGCAACTTGAGAAGCTCAAAAAACCAACGTATGCAGAAGTTGCATGCCAGTCCTCTTTTGAGCCCCTCCCTCCAGTAGTGCAGGTCAACCAGGCGACCTGTACTGATGCCCACGATGCTGTTTTATCTGCTGTCAGTACCCCTTCATCCCAGGATGCCAGTACTGACACCTATCTCCAAGCTTATATGTTGAACGAGCATGCTGGCTGCAAGTCAACACTTCGTAACTTCTCAGCTGAGGTTGCCCGCCATTTCGACACCATTGACGATTTCTACCAGTTTGGAAATGACAACAGGTTCATGTTACCTCTCCTTAAATATTTCAATGAGAATCCATGTGATATTCGAGCACATTTTGCTGATCAAAGACACAAGAAGTCTGCAAAGTCCAGTCGTTCCTCTTCCCGTAGTTCCACACCTGCGATCTAACTCCTTTTCTACTTAGCTCCTCCCACCTGCCATTTCCTCGTTTCCGATTGGAAGACCATCTTAGCCTGCTGCTTTTTATAAATGAGCGTCTTGGAATTCTTTGTTTCATTTTTTCAAGATTAACTGATTAAATATGTGCATCCCTTTTGGGGATTTTTCGTGTTCTCTAAGTTAGTTAAATTAACTTTTTTATTTTTCTTCTTTATAAAAAAAAAAAAAAAAAAAAAAAAAAAAAATTGTTTGTCAGTCCTCGTTCCTTTTATATTTATTCTGTATTGTTTATTACATACCAAAATCAGATTTTCGCTAAGCTTTCTTATTTGTTCCTGGTAGCCAACATCTGTTGCTGCCCCCCCCCCCCCTTTTTCCACCTTGCTATTCTTTTTCATGTGAGACCTGACATAATTCACTGCCTTGTGGCATATTTTAGATGAAAAGGTATTCGCCCTCCCGGGCATTAGGCACCTTGTACAACACTACATCAAAGCAAAGCAAGGGAGTTCATTTGAACTGTTTTTTCGCCTTCTGTTCTGTCCTGTCCGTCCCGTCTTTGATTTTTTTGCCAATTATGATCTTTTTAACTCCGACGATCGCCCTTCGGGCTCAATTATGACCAGTGGTAAAGTGCCTCCGGGCTGTAGCCACTTAAAACCATCATCAAAGAAAAAAAAGTTCGATGGATCTGAGGAAATGCATGTCACCACAGTGTAATCCTATTTTTAAAACCAGAAAAGTGTAGTTTGATGCTCTCTTAAAGAAGTGGGAGCAATGACTAACATCGTTATTGAAAAGTGTATGGAATACAGTACTCACAAATTTATATAAGACAAAATGATTGAACTTTTAATTATACCTGTAATATTTCAAAGAAGATTTTATTCGAATGAATTCACTTCATTTCTGCATAATATAATTTCCCAATTTAAGTTGAGAAGTGCAATTTTGGTGTACGATATCTTAAATTTATTAAGGATTTAATTATAGATATTTATTGACCCAATTAATTTTTTTTTGATACACTTAATATAAGATACAAACCCGTAATGAATTTATTAATATAATTCCTGAATATATTATTCGGTGTTTTTCAAAAAACCATATTATAACTGTCAAAATATTGTCAAATCAGCTGAACTTCATGCACATAAGATTGCCTGATTTGTAGTTTTTAAAAAGTGTACATTATAGTTACTGATTTCCTTTTTGAAAATAATATTTTTACATTATTAAATAGCCTAATTTAGGAATCAGGGGAATACTGTGATATTAAATGGTCTGATGATATTAGATTTATGCCTGCACAAGTTTTGAATATCATTGTTAATCAAATTTCAATAAATATTTTTAAAAACTAAGTGATTTAAATATTTAATTAAACAGTTAACTTTCATAAATATACAATAATTTATTACTTAAATAAGTATAATTTAAGAATTTCATTTATTAATAAATTTTAATAATTTAATTGTTTTGTTAATTTGTTCAAATCAGATTGTCTTTTCTATCTATTTAAATAGTTATGTGTTGATGCAAACACCGAAACAAAAAAGTTTAAATTGTAAAATAAAGAATATCCAGGTATATAACTAACATTTTTATTAGAAAATGACATTCGAAATAAATTATAACGTATTTTTAACATTAAAAGTCGTAAAAGAAGTAACTATTCACAATACGATTATATAAGGGTCTTGTGGCATATTTAGAATGTTGATGCACAAGTTGACTCTTCCCTTGAATATTACATTAAAATAGGAAATAACCCAACAAAGTTTACTGAAATAAACTTAAAACTACTTAATATAGTGGTTTCGAAGTCACTTTATTTATGTATTTGTAAATACAATGGATCTATTTCACGAGAGAATAATACTTTCGTTTTAATATAGAAATATCTGAGACAAGCTTTTATATCATTAAATGATGGAAAAGTAGAATTGCATTTATACAAAGCATTTTTAATGTAACAACTAATATGAACAACTAATTTTAAAGAATTTGTTAAATTTATATGCTAGAAATCTTTGATAACTGATTGATATATTAGTAAAAAAACGCTCGAAAACATTTGGTTTTATTATTCTATTTTATATATCATTAAACTGGTTTTTTACTTTCAATTACCCATATGTATACATAGGGTAATGAAAGTGTAGCATTCGGTCCAAAAAAAAAAAAAAAAAAAAAAAAAAAAAAAAATCGATTTTTTTTTTTTTTTTTTTTTTTTTTGCATTTCTCCACGTTTTGGAACATCCTGATTTCAAAAAAGTTATATAGAAAAAATGTCTGTATGTAAGTGTGTCTGTGGTCTGCATAACTCACGAACAAATAGACCTACGATGTTCAAATTTGGTATGAGGGCTGATAGTCGCCATGGGAAGATTTTCGAAATAATCGCGCATGCGCATGAGGTAACTGCCATTGAAAAAATCATGTTTTTCAATGATTGCTAAAAAAAGGGTTCTAACGATTTTGATAAAAATCATAGTGGTAATGCCTCTTAAGGTGTTCTAAACAGCCCCATCTTCTAAATGTCCGTAAAAATGTTTTAATGGCTTAAAAAGTTGAAAAACGAATGCTTTCAACACAGAGTTCTCTTTCGATCGTTTTTCCTTCTCCTCTCAGTTTCGATTACAATAAGGGATAATATAAGGCTTATCGGAAAGTATATCGAAAAACTTACCATTTTGGAGGAGATTTTTTTTTTATTTTTTTTATTTTTTTTTACACCTATGCAAGAATTATCGCAAAAATATCGCCAAAAACTAGTCATTTCTTCTAAATGAATGATGAAAATATAAAAACGGTAAATGGCACAAATACACGTATTATAGTGTAATTGAAATTGTGCGATGTTCCAAACCCCTAGTTTCAATGCAAAGATTTATTTTTGGTGCAGTAACTGCATTTACAATTTCGGTGAGTAAGTTATCAATGCTATACAAATTTTTATTAATTATAAATTTAAAAAACAAATTATTTATTAAAATTTTTAAAAAATAAATGATAAAATAAATAAATTTAATAATAAATTTTAGTTTACGCTAAAGAACATAACTTTAAAACATTTTGTATGATTTTAGAACAAGTATACCATACTTTTCTAATATGCTTTTTCACATGGATACTTGCATTCCATTCAAAATCCATAATACCAATATTTTTTCCGCTGTGCTCGCATGGTATATTGTATTCACACGGTATATTGAATATGGGCAGATAAATAGTGCGCATATAATTTTTATTTTCTCAAAATCCCTTTTACCAATAACCTATATCCATAACAAAATAAAAATATAGGCGGATGATCAGTTAAATTCTTTAAAGGCCTTTCAATTTGAAACATTGTCTTTAATAATTATTTAAATAAGGTTTTGAGTATACTAAATATTTTGAGACAGCTTAAAACTTTCCTAGCGGTAAGGTAAGGAAGTTACAAAAGTTACTAAAACACTAAAGGAGATCGTCAAAATAGTAAATTAGGAAAATGTGCCCAGTAAAATGATAAAAGCTCAAGAAAAAGTATTATGAAGTTTTCTGTAAAATTAGTAGAGATATTCTTGATTAAAATTAAAAAGGGGACTTGGTACCCCTTCTTTTCACAAAAAATAAAAGAAATATCAATTTTCTATTTTTTGCGTGCTTATATTCATGGAAACCTTCTCCATATTCTGGTAAGTTTTTGAGCTGAGCCGATCACTGTAATTGCAGGAAACTATATTCTTATGGAAAATTTAACATTGCTGCAATAGCTCTTTTTATGTTTCGAACGCATTTTTTTCAGTTAGTGATTTTTGAAATTCCACCCTTACTCAAAATGCTAAAACTTCAGCAAATATGAATGAAATTACTTGAAATTTTGTGTGTGTCATTCTTAAAATATATTTGACAAAAATAGGCATGGATTTTTTAATAAAACAAAAACTTCTTTTTATAAATTTAAATATTGAAAAATGTCCGTTTTTTACGCTTTTTACCTGTACAGTAATTATCGTTTTTCTCGAAAACTATTTTACTTATTCTAAATCAGATGCCTTAAAAGTTAGAATATATTACTAGGAACGTTTTTTTGAAAAAAATCAGGAAAAAATATTGAAAAATGTAAAAGAAGATAAAATTTGAAATTTGATGAATTAAAAAAAAAAGAAAAAAAAAAAAAAAAAATTAAAATTCAGAGCACTATGTGAATATTTTTTTAAAAATAAAATTTAGTTTTTACTTTGTAATCCTTCCAAATATGCAAAAGTTATGTCTTAAATAAAAATAAAAAAAATCTGAAGAGTACAAAGTCATGTGGCGCCTACCACAGCCAACAGACTCTGACGTCATGCCAAGAACTCTATTTCATCTAATGTAGAAGGGAAGGACCTGGCACAAAAGTTAATGTTGACTTAAAAAAAGAACTCGGATTTTAAACTGTGGATACTTCGCTACAAGACGTTAAATTAAGTAGTATTTAGTTCTAGAAGGTAATATTATTTGCTGTTAGAGAAATAATAAAAGTTGATACTTCGCTACAGTGGTGACAGGACACACGCAACCTATATAAACTGCAATTACGTTCCATCCCCTTGAATTTTGGACACAAAAAATTACGGGAATATTTCGCCCAGACAACTGACGCCGAATCTCTGTGAGTAAATTGTTCCATTTTTCCCCGTATTACATTTCTGAAAGAACTAACTTGAAAAAATGGCCAATGAAGAAGCGATCGACAGCGCACACGGTGCAGATTTTACGCCATCCATTGCACGAGTTGCAGTTAAAGCACCTCCGTTCTGGCGTGCAAACCCGGAAATATGGTTTCGACAGATGGAAAGCCAATTTGTTCTCGCAGGCGTGATGACAGAAACAACAAAGTTTCATCATGTCGTTTCGGCACTCCAGCCTGAGCAGCTTGCCATCGTTGGCGACCTCCTTTTAAACCCACCAGCAGAAAACCCATACACCGCCATCCGAAATCGCCTTTGTATACAATACGCCGATACTGAGGAAGAACGTCTGCGTGACCTCATATCCGGCATGCAACTGGGGGACAAAAAACCTTCACGGTTGCTATTGGAAATGAAAAGCAAAGCTGGAAGAAGAGTAAGTGACGAGCTTTTAAAGTCACTATTTCTACAACGCCTTCCCGCACATGTACAGCAGATTCTAGCTATTTCTAACGATGAGCTAGAAAAATTGGCAGAGATGGCTGATGGAATCCTGTCGGTTGCTGGCAGCGCTGCAATACAGGGGGTGAAAACAGAAGACAACACACTTTGGCAGATGCTGACAGAAATTTCAACTCGCTTGTCACGACTGGAGACAAGATCTCGTACGCCGTCAAGAGATAGCTCTAGGCGAAACAGCCGCCGACGAAGTTCAAGCCGTCCTCCAGCTGACCCAGAACATTGTTGGTATCACCAGCGTTTCGGAAGAAGAGCGACAAAGTGTACAGCCCCATGTACTTTCGTGCAGGAAAACTAGAGAAGCCGTCACTCGCACAAGTGGGTGACGGCAAGGCTGAGGTGCTACGTTTGTACCTGGTGGACAAGTCAACTGCGTCACAGTATCTCATAGACACAGGTGCCGATGTTTCAGTGGTACCACCCTCTGCCTTTGAGAAAAGCCGATCCCCTGCCAAGCTCCAGTTGTTCGCAGCGAACGGTACAACAATTCCCACTTTCGGTCAGAGACTCCTACAGTTGGATTTAGGATTGCGACGTGCATTTCACTGGCCGTTCATCATCGCCTCAGTGTCCCATCCAATCATCGGGTCTGACTTCTTGAGACATTTTGGACTGCTGGTTGACATCCGACAGGGTTGCTTGATTGACCCTCTCACCCAGCTACGATCAAATGGCAAGGTTATTGTCAAGGAATCTCCTGGAGTGAAATCAATCTGGGGTGACACCAAGTTTCATTCCTTGCTCTCCAGGTTTCCTTCCCTCATCGAGGCCGGACCCACACCACGCCAGGTCAAGCACGGGATACAACATCACATTCCAACAAGTGGACCACCTGTGTTCGCGCGACCAAGAAGACTTCCACCTGACAAACTCAAAGCTGCCAAGAAGGAGTTCGAGTACCTAGTGGCATCTGGCGTCTGCAGGCCTTCAAGCAGTTGCTGGTCCTCTCCCCTGCACATGGTCACAAAGAGCAACGGAGATTGGCGTCCATGTGGAGATTTCCGCAAGCTAAACAGCATTTCGGTTCCAGACCGGTATCCAGTTCCACATATTCAGGACTGCCTGCAGGTGCTGGAAGTTAAGAAGCTGTTTTCCACCATCGACCTGGAAAAAGCTTATCACCAGATACCAGTCGCAGAGGAAGACACCAAGAAAACAGCTGTAACAACTCCATTTGGACTGTTCGAATTTCTTTTCATGCCCTTCGGATTGTCAAATGCAGCTGCAACCTTCCAGCGATTTATGCATCATGTGTTGCAAGGTCTCGACTTCTGCGTTCCGTATTTCGACGACGTCCTTGTGGCTTCAGAAGATGAGGAACAACACCTTGGGCACGTTCAACAAATTTTCAAACGCTTTGAACAATATGGTGTTCGGTTGAATGCTTCTAAGTGTGTTTTTGGCCATACCGAGGTAAAATTTCTGGGACATATGGTGACTTCCGAAGGTATTACTCCACTGCCAGAAAGAGTAACAGCAATCACCAACTTCCCAAAACCAGAGACTGTAAAAGAAATGCGTCGATTTCTGGCCATAAGCAATTTTTACAGACGGTTTGTTCCCAATGCAGCTTCAACTCAAGCACCTCTGAACGCATACCTGAAGGGTGCCAAAAAGAATGACAAACGGCCCATTGTCTGGACTGAGGAAACTTCTATCGCCTTCGATAGATGCAAGAAGGATTTAGCAGAGGCCACTGTCTTGCATCACTCATCCTCGCAAGCCACACTGGCAATAGTGGTTGATGCATCAGATTCTGCAATGGGAGCCGCACTGCATCAGCATGTAGAACAGGGATGGCAGCAGCTTGCATTCTACTCGAAAACTCTCTCACCAGCACAAAAAAAAGTACTCTGCGTATGATAGGGAACTGTTAGCTGCCTACATGGCAATTAAGTACTTTCGACATATGGTGGAAGGTCGAAGTTTTATCCTCTTCACCGACCACAAGCCCATCACTTATGCATTCTGCCAGAAGGAAGACAAATGGTCACCTAGACAGCTGCGACAGTTAGACTACATCAGCCAATTCACCACGGATATCCGACATCTCAAGGGTACCGACAACTCAGTAGCTGATGCCCTGTCCCGAATAAATATCTCCATAATCAGTACACCATCACTTATCAACTTCCAACAGATGGCTTCAGAACAGCTTACTGATGTGGAATTGCAGAGGATTTTGTCATCCCCAAATACAACGTCCCTAGTGTTACAGCCATTGCCTATTGGCCAACCAGCAGTTACTCTCTACTGTGACATTTCGACAAAATGCATTCGTCCTTTTGTGCCAGAACTATTTCGGAGGGAGGTGTTCAATAATCTTCACTCCCTTTCTCATCCAGGTGTTCGAGCATCAGTGAAACTGATTGGAGAAAGATACGTCTGGCCATCAATGAATGCAGACATCTCATCATGGGCACGCACATGCCTGCAGTGTCAACAATCCAAGTTGTCAAGACATACCAGAAACACAGTTGGCAGTATTGTTCCACCCAGTGCAAGGTTCGAACATGTCCACATCGACCTGGTAGGCCCCCTTCCTCCATCGGAAGGTTTTCGCTATTGCCTCACATGTGTGGACAGATTTTCGAAATGGCCAGAAGCTTTTCCTTTGGTGGACATCACAGCAGACACAGTTGCCAAAGCTTTCTACAGTGGTTGGGTTTCTCGTTTCGGCACACCACTCAGGTTGACAACTGACCAGGGGACACAATTTGAGTCTTCTTTACATGATGCACTGACCAAGTTCCTGGGAACAGCCCGTCAAAGAACAACATCTTACCACCCGGCATCAAACGGCCTTGTTGAGAGATTTCATCGACAGTTAAAGGCGGCAATCATGGTCCACGGAAACCCTCAGTGGACAGCAGTTCTGCCGACAATCCTTTTGGGTTTCAGAGCTACATGGAAGGAAGATCTACAAGCTACTACAGCCGAGATGGTAAATGGTTCAACTATCCGCATTCCTGGAGAATTCCTATGCCCCTCATCGAGTGTTCCTGACCCAACTACATTTGTGGGGAAGATGCGAGAGGCAATGAGTAAGCTACTCCCTCCAAATCCCCAGCTACATGGCAAACAGTCAGTGTTCATCAGCAAAGATCTGCCTACATGTAGTCACGTTTTTTTGAGAACGGATGCAGTGAAGAAGAGTCTGCAACCACCTTATGAAGGCCCTTTTGAAGTTATCAGTCGAAGTGAAAGAATCTTCGAAATTCGAAGGGGCATCAAGGAGACAACAATAAATATAGAACGTCTCAAGCCAGCCTACATAGCAAAGGAAGCGACGGGAAGTGAAAGAGCAACCATTGCTGACAGAAAGGTACTACCTGCAACAGATGCATCTACACCTACAGCTAGCTCTCAAACAGAACCAGCATTGGCACAGCAAGAAGCTCCAAATCCGGTCCTGGTAACGAAGGCTACTAGATCAGGAAGAAGGGTGAAATTCAACAGTAGATACTTTTAATGTCTCGCTGTCGCTGGTGGGGAGCTACTGTGGCGCCTACCACAGCCAACAGACTCTGACGTCATGCTAAGAACTCTATTTCATCTAATGTAGAAGGGAAGGACCTGGCAACAAAAGTTAATGTTGACTTAAAAAAAGAACTCGGATTTTAAACTGTGGATACTTCGCTACAAGACGTTAAATTAAGTAGTATTTAGTTCTAGAAGGTAATATTATTTGCTGTTAGAGAAATAATAAAAGTTGATACTTCGCTACAGTCCCCTTAATTATTCATGACTTGAAAAATTATTTGATCTAAAATTGAATAACGTGTCTTCCTGTAATATCAAGCATTTTTTCTAATTTAAGCAATAACGGAATTAAATTCAACTAAGGGTTTAATTATAAAAATTAAAAATATAAGAATCTGAAAAGCGCACTCAGTAAAGTTAAAAAAATAAAATAAAATACGATCCGAAGTTTCAATCATTGCGCAACTACCAAAAAACGTAATTGAAACCTTTCGAAACAGCAACGAAATCAGTTTCACTTTTAATCCTTTTATCATGGTAAACTTTAAGGAAGGAAAATGTCAGAAACGAAATGTGGCACATAGACAAAGTATGATACAAATGAGTAAAAGCAAAAATTGGTACACTTCTGTTTTCCAGGCGCAAGCGATAAATCGCCAAATAATGTAGAATTTCGCCAATCAAAACAAGGCACATTTTCCTTCCATTCACTTCGCTTGGCGTTTGGTTGGCGACATTTGCGCCCGTATAACGGAAGAGTACCCAAAAATTTATTCCTTTAGATCATTTGTGTCTTATAATTTTCCATATTTTAAATTTTTTAGTTAACTATGTATTCTGATAGTTGCATTATAACTGAGAATTCGGATACTTTTGATTATTTTATGTGTGTTTTTCAGATTGTTACTGATTACTTTTTTTTTTACTTCATTCCTTGTTTGAATTTAACTTTGTAGTTGCTTAACGCAAAAAAGCTGTGACATAACAGTGGAAGATACATTTTTCAACGTAAGGACGATTTTACAAGTCACGATAAGCTCATAATTTTAATCATAAATAAATCCGCCAGATAACTTCATCAAACCCTTTTCTGTGTTTTTATTATGTCATTGGGCACATTTTTTAGCTGGACTTTTTTTGTCCATATCATTTAGTTTTTTTAGTAACTTTTTGTAACTTCCTTAAAACTCCGATAGGACTTCCTCAAATCACAGTTTGTTAACTGTTTTAAAATATTTAACATAGTCACCTTACTATCAGCACATCCTACTTCTCTGGCTATGCGAGAAATCGTTTCAAAATGAAAGGCCTTCTTTACCAATGACCCTTCATGAATATATAAGATAACTTGTTTTTAGTGTGACTCACTTGCTAGCTGCAACATTTGACAAAAGCCTTCTTTTAAGAAACTGTCAATATCAAGAACATGTGACGAATTACAATATCATAGTTCTTAAAATATCTTTACAGAATCAAAATGTTCACCATTATAATAAATCTACTTTGACCTTCTTATTAAATAAAAACACAAAGAAAATATTTAGCAAAAAAAAGTGTGGTAAGATTTTTGTATAGTATACAGATAATAGGCACAAATTTGTAAAATTAGTTTTTTAATAAAATAGGATCTGGAATGGAATTCTAAATTCCTAAAGACGTCCTTAAGTTTCAGTGTAGCTGACTAGTAAAATTTTGACTTTCAAATAGTTAAAATGGGAAGCCAAATTAAATTATTTGACAGTGTAAAGATAATAACCTTTAAAAAAGTAGTCTGTTTGTATAAAATTCCTATCAAAGAGATATTTCTACGTATCATATTGATTAATTGAAAAAATATCAAAGTTCCACCATAAGGTTGCCTTTAATTGATGTATACATTACATAGCAGTGTTACAAATACATTTTAGTTGCTAAAACTGAAACAACCCAAATAATTCCACGTGTCTAGCCTTTTTTAATTGATGGGAAGCTCAGGTGCATCGAAATAAGCCATAAAAAAGGTATTGTGAGTTTTACGAGTAATCTAAAATAAATCTAGAGCCAAATTTGTATACTCCCTCCAGTATTGGAAAAAGATCAGAAATACAAAATACTTGAAAAATGTTCAGTTTCTTTGGAAAATTACAAAATGATGCACCCTGTACATTTCAATTCATTGCGGGTAAGAGTATCTTAATAGTAAAACATATCCTTTCACAACAGTTTATGCTAGGGCAATAAATTAAAAATTGATCGATATATGCTCCTTTTTTTTTTTTTTTTTAATAAAGTCGAGCAATAACGTTCTAATTATCAAAAGTAGTGTGTAAATAGTTTAATGGTCATCTGTGTTTCCAATGAAATCAATACTTTGCTGATGGGTTTTCAAAAGAGAAAGTTTAAGTGTTTTTACGGAATCGAGAAGTGGTCGAATAGTTGATTTTCTATTGAGTACATTTTTGGTAAACTTCGAAAAATATTCCCCGCAAGTAAACTTCTCTCAAACATTTGATATAAATTTAATGAAAATCTCAATAACCTTGTTTTGTAAATATCACCTTTAGCTGTATAAAAGGTGGCAGTTACTTCAGAGCCATTTGTTCGATCGAGTGAAGTACTACAAGTAAACTTCGTATGTGTATATATACGAATATACTTTGAACTAGGTTTGAGTCAATGACGTGTTAATTATTCCAACAATTATATTTGATTACTGTATTACGTATATTTGGATTACTAGCTATAAATCACTAGAAGTGTCACTCAAGTTTCAGCCATAGAATATAAAGTAACAAGAAAAGGATTTTTGAAGAGTAAAATTGACAAGTGATGAATTGACAAGTGATGCATTTGAGAAGGGCATTATCAAGGCAGGGCATTACTCAAACAAATATATAAATTTGCAGTTAGATGCTGATTTTTTAATTTAAAAAAAACCGCTGATTCTGTAATAAAAAAAAAAACAGGTGTTGAAATCCTCTTTTCATTCACAAAACTATATCAGAAAAAGTTGTCTAAGTGTAAAGTTTAGATTTTGTTACAGTTAATTCCGTATAACATGCATATTATTGTAAAATTTTAAATGATGTACTCGTATGTGAAATACATTTAAATGTTTTCTGACCAAAGCTAGCTTAGTTATTGTACTTTTCAACATTGTTAATGCTTGATTTTGAAATTAAATGTTTAAAATGAAAAATTGGTATAATTTTATATTTATATTGATGAGAGTAAACTTTATTTTTCCAACTTCTATTCCATCGCATGGAGGTACTAGTAAGAAACTAATAAAAATATTTACAATAATATTTGATACGATATTTTCCATACATTTTTTTGCATTACTAGGAAATTCCTTAATGAGATATCCAAACCGACATCAATCAGCAGTTATATTAATGATGATCACCATTTTTATTACAAGTACTTTTCAAGTAATTTTTCACTGGATACTTAATATAAGATCATATCGTCTTCAAGAAATAGCAGATTTTTTAATAAACTTGAACAAGAAAAGTGAACTGAAAATGAGCTTTTATATGAATGGGTGGATTGTTGTAAGCATCGTAATGCAAATAATTACTTGCTTTTTACAAACTAAGTACTTTTTCTATAGTTCTCATATAAACCTATCCTTTGGACAGCCTATAAAAGAACCTTTTCTCTCTGTAACGTTAGTAGCATATTCTATACTCCAGTTCATGTTTTTTATAATGCCTATCAATACTTTCTCGATATACTACGTCCAAGTCTGCCATGACGTAAAACAAATAATACAGGCCTTCTTGAATAATATACACAAGGAACGGTATTTTGATTACAAAAGTTTACTGGAATCATACAACAGCTTATCATCTATGGTAGAGGGAATTGACAAAGAACTTTCTGTCTTTATGTTCTGTTGTATTGTTTTTAACTCTGGAACAATGTACATCTTATTCTCAACATTTCTTCAACAAGAAAACTTATTTGGTTCGTCTCAACTATTTTTCATACTCTGTTTCTTTGCCAATACATTTCTATCCTTTTTCGCTATGACTCTCTCAGCTTGCCTTGTAAATGAAGCCATGGAACAGATTTCAATTCGAGCTATGTCATTCAGGGCCTCAAATATGAGTTCTGCAATAGATCTTCAGAGGTTCCACATTTGTGTTGAAAAGAAAATTAACCTTACTGTGTGGAAGATAGTGCCTATTAAGAGGAATTTCATAGTAAACATAATCGGAGTTATATTTACGTACGTTCTTTTGGTTGACAGTTTAAATAAATAACAATAAACAATTGAATTTCAAGTCAGAAGCAATGTAATAGGATGTGTTCATAATTCATGTGCTATTCAAAATGTTTGCATCATCATAAGTTAAATTCTTTTATGGTATCATGTTGTTATTTGTTGATGTTCACTGTTATTCTGTGTATTCGTTGTTTTATGTTCATTGCGGCAGTTACCGCTTTAAAGTTACAATCCTTGTTAAGCTGCCTGAGTGTTTGTAAAAATTCAGTAACAGTCTCACCTATTTCTTGCATTCTGGAAGCTAATCAATGTAGAGCGAACATTTCACTTTGTTTCGCAACATAGATTGAGTTCAAAACAGCAATTGCATCATCATAATTCTTGGAATCGTGAATAAAAACAAACACTTTCGAAGATACACAATTACAAAGAAGTGGAAACTTACTAGTTTCTGTTATGTTTGGAACTTCATATAAAAAATTGAAAAAAGTTCCTTTCCAATGTTTTCATTTTTCGTCGGAGCCAATACTCGTAGGATCAGCGTCAAATTTTCCAGTTTTAAGAGCTGATCCATCGTATCCAAGTATTTTGAAACAGTAAGTTTTAATGTTGAAAAAATTGTAATGTGAGTTGAGTTAATAGCAACAATATCTTATTCTAACTTAAGCTTTATTCAACATTATTAGCACATAAGCTTTATACACATAGCAGACATTTCACAATGATGGAACATCCAGTTTTGTTGTCAAAACGTCTGTAGTAAAAACAGTGTTGCCACTGTGACGATAATACACTACATTGCTCTATATCACTTTACCAACTTGGCTTTCTCAGGCAGGTCTAGTGTTGATGAAAAATCATTCCAGAACCAATAAGTATGAGCCCTTTGTTCAGGAAGTTGAAGTTTTGCAGGCTAATCCAGAACATGCATTTGTAAGGTTTCCCGTTGGACGTGAGATTAGTTTGTCCATTAGGCATTTGGCTCCAAGAGGAGAAAACATAGAACTTACTTACAAGAGGGACGATTAAAAAGAGTCATCTATTGATCAGAATGTTGAAGAGTTTCATGGTAATTTGAAACGATCTACAGAGAATTTAGGAGGAACTGAAGGAAATTTTAAAGAATGTGCATTAGCCCGTGAAGATGTCTTTCCGGAACAATCTAAACCTGAACAGAAAACGTCTTGAGATGAAAAATTACGCCCTGTAAGACTGGAATGAAATCCTGCCTGCCTGTCTGACCATATTGTAAATCAACTTTTATGGTGGGGGTGAATGTAGTATATTATCCTCACAGTGGCAACATTGTTTTTACTATGGACGTTTTGGCAACAAAACTGGATGTTCCGTCATTGTAAAAATGCAGCTCACGTATTTCTGATAATATTTCAAGTGTATTAATTTTTAAAGGTTGTTTCAAGATTTTCATTTAAATTAATATTCTTAATCTTTACACCCTACAATATAACTCTCCAAATAAAGCATGGCAAATAATATGATCTAATTTGAATGAGTTTTCAATTATAGATATTTATTGATCCAATGCATATAGTATTTCATAATGCATTTAATACAATTTATAAACGTTGTAACGTATGTTAAAAAAAAACATCAACCACAACACGAAACTCGTCATGAAAATCCAATCAAAGAACACCTTTTTTTTTCCAATTTTTACATCAAGTTTTCTACTTAAGTATTTTAAAACTCTAATTGAAATACTATAATATTCTGAGCAAAAATTGCAATCCTTTTAGAAATAGTTACAATGTACTAAATTTATTTTCAAAAATATAATTCCTAAATAAACTCTTCGTTATTTTACCAGAGAGTGAAGACAAACATTTCTACTTTTATACCTGCAGGTGCTTGAAAAAGAAGCTATTTAAAATGCGTATTTTACAGTTTTTTTATTCCTTTCTCGGAAATAATATTTTTACTTAATTAAAGAACTGTAAACTCAATACCAACAAACCCGTCCAATACCTTAAGAATGTGTACTTCGTTTAATGTTAAATTGTTATTGCGATATGAGTGATATGATTTGGAATAGTTCTACCTTGAACACATTTTAATACTTTGCAGAATATAGTAGATGAATAACCTGTTTTTAAAATAATCGATGAAAAGTAAAATATGCGCACTAGGTAACTTATGTAAGACAATCACACAATTGTTTTGAAATAGATGAGCAGTGTGGTGAAATCTTTACCTTAAGTCTTATTGGTACTCAGTCTGAATGAGAGAATTGGTCAAACAAATAGGTAAAGTACAAACATATATATTTATAAGTTTTAAATAATTATTTGCTGTTTATAAATTCGATTCAAGATGGAATGAAATATTGTTTATTTAGAATTTCCCTTTAATTTTGTAAACTTCTTGCCAAATACAACAGTGAAGCAAGAGAAAACATGTTAAAATCAGACCACTACCTTATTGCTGCATTGTCTATCCTTCATTCCCTCTCACCCATAAATATTTTCGTTTCACTATCCTACAATTTGCCTTAGTCCCACCAATGTCTTTCTTAGTACGCATGTTAAAAATTCCTAGCTTTGAGAAAAAGTGTTTTTAAATTTAGTTTGAATATAAATGTAAAGTATGTATTTATAAAGTGATAAAAAGCAAATATAAAAATGTCGAAATATTTGGATTTCAGTTATTTCCCCTAAATATGAGATTGTTTTGTGATAAACTGTGATGTATTTTCATTAATACATCGTAAAATCATGCATACAAGAGGCAATTATAAAGTCTTGATGTAACAACAGAACAACGTTTATTTACAATTCCTTCTCTTGGTTAGTTTTACAAAATGTTAGGTATATGCCTAAACATTTTCATAGTCAAAAGGTTAATGCAATCGGAGTTCAAAGGTCTGCGTCTTTCCTGCTCGGAACCTAAGACATCTCTCCTTCTTCCGAAATGGCAAGGAAGTGAAGTGCTTCTCAAGAGACCCGTTAATCTGGTTCCTGTTGATGAGTTCTCTTTTGCGCAGATATAAAATTTCCAAAATCACACTTCCAAGCAAGCAATGATTGACGCTCATTTCACTTTTCTCCACTGAAACACAAGCAAGAAGAAAAAAAAAGTGCTTACTATAACTGCATTACGAGTTACTCAAACTGGGGCCGTTCAAATATTACGTAAGCACCTGGGGGGGGGGTTAGCGATTTGCTTAGTTTTGCTGACAAGGGGGGGAGGGGGTATGAGTGATGTTTACGTAAGCATTTAATAATCCCTTTATTTCTAAAAAAAATTGAAACTTACAAAAAATTTCACTTTTGTACACCGAGTTCTAGGATAGGCGACTTTCCATTCAAATCGATCTAAGGGATTTAAACTTACGTCACATAACAGTGACGTACTCTGCCTTCAGTCAATTACAATCAAACATTGATGATGCAAAATACTGAAGTTTCAAAATGAATAAAGGGGATTCCCTTCTTTTGGGTGTTTGGAGACGTGAATCCTACATTAAACCTAACTTATGTGACAGACAATTTTTGTTTTTATTTCGCTTGGCGATTGGCGGGCGCCTAAGATGGAACAGTAGTTGGTTTAAGGTTCAAGATTCCGAATTGAGTTGTGTTTTGAACAAGTTTCTTTTTCCACTGCAATCCTTCTTGAACTTTTTGAAGATTAAGCAAATATAGTTGCTCTGCTTTCTGTTTGCTTTAAAAAAAAAAAAACAAAAAAAAAAACATATGTCTTCATTTCGTGAAATTTTATATAAAAAGCTGTTTGAAGCTTTTAAAAAGTCTACATCAAACAAACCCTTGAAAGATATTCAGGATATAAATAATGAGGTATGGCTTCATTTTAAAAATGCCTCTAAAAATGACGAAGAACTAGAAGTGTTGGTGTTAAAAAGAGTCGAAGAAGAGTCGCGAAAGGCAACTAGAAAAAAATCCCTTCTCCTTGATTATTTTATAAAAGTAATTATAAACAATTTATTCATAATATGTTAAGATAAATTTATGTTAAGTATATTTTATCAGAACTTTTTATATTCACCTTGGTTTTGACTATTTACATATTTTGAAAAATGTAGCGAAAACTAAAATAAGTATAGTATACTAGATTTGGTAATACGTAATTGTGTTAAAATTGACATCTTCTTTCTTTAATTATACAGATAATTTATGAATAATTTACAGAAAATGCCATATGACTATTTTTGTCCGTCCATCAAATCACAATTGTCTGCAAGGACTTGTGGAAAATGTGGTTTGTACCACTCTTCACTAAAATCGACAATTCGTCATAAGAAAATTGTTCATGGCGCAAATAGCCAGAGAGCCTGCCTAGTTCGGCCTATGAGAATTGCTGCTCGTCGAGCAAATGAACTGATGTGCGTCATCAATTATGTAGAAGGCATGGAAGTTACCGAGTGGATAAGCGAAGAGGAAGTTTGCCCAGATTCCTTGTGCGAAATAAGTGATGAAGCAATAACATCAGATGCCAGAAGCCCTATAATTTCAGACATTAAAAACTGGCTAGAGCAACCCTGGATAACATCTGACTAGATAGACTTAATTGTCTATGAAAATTTCATTTATGTGCCTTTAAAATTGTGATAAACTTAAGATTTAAAAAAAATTAAAAATATATATTTTTTTCCCTTTTAAGCCGAGCTAAGTTCATTATTTGCATTGAATCCTAACTTTTTTTTAGATTATTAACGTTAAAAAAAAAAAAAAAAATTAGGAGCAGGGGGGGGGGGGGTTACCGTATGCTTACGTAATTATAGAGGGGGAGTATGTGATTTGCTTATTTTTGCTGAAAAGGGGGGGGGGGGGGAATCAAAAATTACCAAAAACATGCTTACGTAATATTTGAACGACCCCACTTAAAATATATCGTTCTTGTTTAATCGATTAAAAAGCATATGCATAGTAGATTTCTTTTTAAGTGAAACAACCTAAAATTGCTGAAAAAATGGGAGTGTTGTGTTAGCTATGTGTTAATTTTTTATTTTTTCGTAAGGAATTTTCATATTCTTGTATGAATTTCAAATGGTACCATCGCTAGCTTTTTTTACTCATACCTCAAGATTTTTTAAGCTGACGTCCAATAGACATTAAAATAATTTCTAAATCGGATGTCATATTAGAAAAGATCTCACTGAAACTTTTATAACAGCGTGATACATTAAACGTTTTTGGTTTTTGGGGTAGAGACATGGCTTAGCTTCTTGTCAATTTATTCCAATAGGCTTTTGCCTTAGAATGTGATGTAACTGTTATGCTTAATACATAACGCTCTTCCGATATTGATTCCATCAAACATGATTGAGATGCTTAGAATATACATCTTGACTCCATTTTTATGCTTGGAATATTTCCTTTGATTCAATACAGAAATGGGACTTTTAGGCAATATAAAAAGACCTTATGTTAGTTGTGGAAGTACGATGCAAAATAACAGTAACAATAGTTTACAGTGCAAAGTAACTTAAGGGTGGGAGAAGCTACATTCTGTATTACATTATATATATTTGGGTCTTATCAGTATTTTCTTCTTTTATATACAGTACAACTGAGCACCTTATTTATGTTTTCGAACTTTTCTTCATTACATTGCTTGGCTTTAATACCTCTCAACTAAAAAATTACTGAAACATTAATATGTCATTTGATATTCTATTGTAGTACAGTGTTTATCGATGATTTATTATAATGATACATTTCCATTGAAAAGGTTTTCCCTCTAGTCCAATACACCGCAACAAACATACATTAATGTATAATGCAATAAAGCATTCCATGTATATAGATTGCACTCTAGATTATTGCTTCTTTCAAGCGTTTTTGCAACGAGAAATTTTGAACAAAACCCTTTCAGTTTACTCGTTTAATCTGAAATACCTGAATTGATTGGGGCAATGTAGTCAGATATTGATTGAACTATTAAATACCTGTCCGTTGAGTTTTCAAATGAGTAATTTATATATTTGTTGACTGATCATTGATCTGCGACGTCTACTCAGTCGCTGTAAGATTTCGCATGTAAGCATGTAGATCCAGGTGGAATTCTAGGTGTTGAGTAGAATATATTAGTTACTAGGATTGATTATACTACCTGGAACATTAAGTGTCCAAGTGTATAAATTATGTACTTGTGATTTTTTAAGCTTTGTATTAACACTAATTGTTTGGGTTGTTTCCAACTGTACTATCTTTTTAATTATTTAAATCAATAATAATAGTTTAAAACATTATTTACAGTTGTAAAACTTTATGCAGTGTAAATCCATAGCGCAAAAAGTGTCAAGTTTTCAAGAACGTGTTGGATTAAGTCAATTTTTGGAAAACAGCAACATTTGGCTGTTAAAAGATAAATGCCAGTGTTATTGCTATCTAAGATCTTAATTAGTCTTTACAATATCAATTTGGTACATATTCTAATGAAATAATATATTAGGAAAGATGTGGTTATAAATAGAAATTGTTGGAATGAATTTTCAAACGGATTTAAAAATGAGATATTAATAGAAGACTTTGTTTGATGTTTAAGCGTATTTTTTCAAGCTATTCTAGAAATTCTTAAGGCAGATTAAGTAGAAAAATAATATATATTTATTCTTCAATGGCCCTTCAAGTATTTTCTATTAAAAATATATATTTATATTTTTTTTTACGAAAAGGATGTCCATATGAGAAAAAGTTTTTTAATTGAAGTTATTATGCTGTCTAAAATATACTAAAAAGTTGAAGTAGTAATGTTATCATTTGTTTAAAGACAAAAGATACGCATGGATTTATAGTACTTAGATTACTTAAAGTTAGTTTGATTTCTGGAAACTAAGTTTAAATTTTTAAAGCTATAAACAAGAGTTCAGTCAAACAGCTTCTCAGCATTCGATGTTGTGATTTCCTTACTTTTTCTCGCAAATATCAGATATTCCTTTCCATACTTCTTAGGTAAGAAAAAATCTCTTTTTATTATGGCCAGGAGTAGTATTACTAGTGGCCTGCAAGTATCTGGAAAATTTGTGCTACTAAATTAATTTTTTGCCATCTGCGGCATTTACCGATAGGGGAATAACAATCGAGTCTGCGTCATTTCGGCACTTACTTATGTCTTAATTTTATATCGTAACATTGAACGTGTATTAGAGTTCCTTGTTGCTAAGTTGCGGATTTCTATGTTTCATACATTTTTTTGAAAAATAAAAAAATACAGCAACTTTTGCTTTATTCAGAATGTTCTTACTGTGAAAATCTCATGCTTGTAACAAATGCAACTAAAACCAATAAAAATAATTAATTATTTCATACAGTGCATCTTTACTTAAAAATGATTTTAAACAACAATAATTAAGGGACTGGCAGAAGGAATAGAAAGATTATGGACGGGCGTATACTGGCGATTGTAATAATCTTTCAACATTTTCAACTTATCTAACTTTTCCTTAAATTAATAAAAATTTGAGATTTAAAAATACAGTGTTATATTTTTTCGCCTCAGAAAAATTATATCTTCCTACATATCTTAAAGAAGTTGGTAAAAAGTTGGATTGGAGCTATCCATGTGTCAACAGTACTATTGGAGACCCTATTTACAAATTAAATTTTCCTTCTCACAAATGTATATTAACTGTTGAAACATTAGAAGACTATTTCAATGGAATTGACAGAAGTAAATTTTAGATTAATAAAGTAAATCAAATTTTTTATCATTTACATGTAAGTTTTTCAATTGTAACTTAACATTTTTCATTTACAATTAACAAGTTTTAGTGTGCCACGTCGGTGGTCTTCTCTGTTATGGCAAGCTGTGGGCCAATATCTAGGGTTGGAATTAAGTGACTAGGGAATCAGATTATAAAATCTTTTAATATTTGATTTATTTAAATGTCTTCTTTCATTTAAGGTTTTCTCTTATTTTTAAACTTTATTTGAGGAAGACATATAAAAACCAAATAGGTTCAGGTTCACTCTGTTTTCAAAGTAAAATTTTTTATTTTGTATAATGGCTGAATCATAAATATGTTTTGAATTTTGGAGGGGATTTTCGCTGGGGGATGGTGAGCTTGACCTTCAATACCTCAGCCCGAGCTTGCCCTGGCAGCTGTACACTGTACACCTACATTAGTAGGCTGGCAGAAGGGCTTGTTTGTCTGTGAAAACAGCAATTTTTTCTTCTAAGTGTTTCTGAACTATAAATAAAAGCCTTGTTACTTTTTGATCATACAATGCATAAAAGTTTAAATTCGTTACTAGCGATTTGCTGTAACGGGGAATCCTAGATCGGAAGACATGCGCTCTAACCACTAGGCAAAAGTGATTACGGGTGCTTAGATGTTGTATCTGTCATCTGTACACGAGACCACCACAAAGCCCCTTTCCAGTCAGTCACGAAAGGGAGAACGATTGAGTTGCTTTCATGTGAGTCGAGTGCATAGCTTGTGGTAGTGAGTCGCCAGAGTATTTTTGCTGTCCGGTAATGAGTCACCAGATATGCTGAGGTAGTAGTGTGGAGGTTGTGTAGTAGATGGCGCCACTGATGTGTCTGCATATTCGGATCACATTTAGCGATGTGCGCAAATGAGGAGTTGAACGCGGGACTCCTAGATCGGAAGACAGACGCGCTAACTACTAGGTAAAAGTGATCACTGGTGCCAAGATGTTGTATCTGCCATTTGTAGACGAGACCACTACACTTTGTTTGTTATAAAGTCATTGGATTTTAATCAATATTTCCAGTTCAGTCGCTTTTAGTTAGGTTTAAAACCAAATTAACTCACAAGCGATGTTAAAAAAAAATCTTGTGGATAAAATGTGATTTTATAGAATTTTATAAATTATTATTTTTTCGTATAAAGAATAGCTATGCACTTAAATTTACTTTAACTTTTTTTAGTTGAGGGATTGTATTGGATATATTGTTGAGCAAGAACTACACAAGGGTAAACTTCCCCAAAACATCGTTAGATCAAAATCAGTTTTAAGGATATAACGATGTCTTTTTCATGAGCAGAGGCGTCTAGTATGGGAGAAAACAAAGAAAAACTTCCAACGGGCACTCAATAAACTTCACAAACTATCTGTGACTATCACTGCTGAGTCACTTTTAAAAGAAATAGTTTTTCTTTTAATATGTTATTATTATATTTGTCATAAATATAGATGCAGCTCTTTTAAATGACCTTTATGAATCAAACTTGCAACATTTTCCAATGAATGCCAAATTGGGTTGCTTCATATTCTGGTGAAGCTATTTCCCAAATTCTCCTATCTAAGTCTTTATATGATTTATAATATTTGGAATATAGAGTTGGGAAACATTTAATATAGTTTTTTTACAATGATATTAAAAATGTAAGTATTTATAATTATACTTTTAATTTGAATAATTGGATTTTATGGTAAAGTGAACTGAAACATTTTATTACAATTTTTTTTTAGAGAGTTGAAAGTAACAAGAAAAAATATCTTTAGTTGAAACCACTGAGCTAAAGAAAAACACTGAGCTAAAGAAAAACACTGGACACCTTGGCTTCTTTTACAAGTGCGCAATCGAGCCACGCGCATTAACACAATATGCCCTTGTATTCGAGCACGTGCTAGGATATCAGGGCAAAGCATTGCGATTTGTCTATTCAAATTATTCTTGGCGGGCTTTGTTGCTAACCAAATACTCTGAGTATTTTCTGCAAAATAGTGACGTATTTCTTTTAAAGTTCTATTTAATCTTATTTTATTTATTAACAGCGATAATACAGCTTAGAAAAAGCTTGTTTATATTTATATATATCGGGAAATGCCGAGGTTTGAGTGTTTCCTTATAGTGTATCGTCAAAACAAAAGTGGATTTTTTTTTTGAGAAATGTCTCCCACGTTAATGTAAATAATTTTGCAGCGTGAAATCTTCAATTAGTCGGTGAGTTTCTGATTTTGCTTTGAAAGGATTTAAACTTTTATTTATTTACTTTGTGTTCAATTTCGCGCGATTCGAAGTGTATCCACCGAAGCTTCTGTTAAAGCCATAGTAAGTACACCTGCATTACTCATACTTTTGTTATTGAAGAAGTATAAATGTATCTTTTAATATATTAAGAGATTGTATATTTTATAAGCTACTGAAAATGAAATTGTAATTCCAATTATGATATGCTCAAATAGAAACTGAATATTGCTTATGACACAAATTGTATTAAAATATTTAGAATATTGCTTCTGACACAAATTGTATTAAAATATTTAGTAAAATAAATTGCAATATCGATATCGAATGTCTGCTATAATTTGGTTATGATCCGATTACCATATGATATAGCAATTTTTGCCGTATTCTGAACTCTGTTAAAAAATATATAATAAATTTTAATAGTAATGTAATCATTTACTAATTTTAAATTTGGAATCTAAATGCATATATTCAAAATGAACAAGATGACATATAAATGGTTTCTAAGACATTCATCATTCATAAGGATACTCATTACTCAAAAAGTTCTGAAAAAAGAATATGTGAAAGTTCTGTATAAAAATCTTGCAGGTGCAGAATTAACAAAACTTTTTATTTATTGTCTGTCCTTTAAAATGTCATTTAAAATGTCCTGAATTAACAAAACTTTTTATTTATTGTCTGTCCTCTAAGCTCATTAGGTTAAAGGTCTATTATATTGTTTTGTATGCAATACTTGAAAATAAATGGAAGGAAAACAAATTGACTATTAATTTCATCAATTGTTATTTTATTATTCAATAATTTATTTTAATGTTTTGACAACCAATATTGTTTTCAATTCTGTAATATAGTAGAAAAATGTATCACAATTTGTTTCTTATTTTAAAATTAAAGTCATTGTTAGCTTTAAAATTTTTTTAAAAAAAATTCCAAAAGTTAAAACGTCCTAAAAAGGATTGAAAACTCTTGGATAACCTTAACACTTTAGGGGCATAGGTTGAATGGATTTAAATTTATTTGGTACAAGGGCAACATGAACATTTGGATATAAGATTTCAAAAAATAAAATAGATCCATGTTGCACAGAAATTTTATTGTGTATGTAGTTATTGCACTGTTTTGGTGTGGTTCTAAAAAAGCCTCAAAATGCAGTACTGTGCTTTAAAAAGGTGGGATATTTTTAATCCTGCCGTGCCTCAAAGAGCTAAAATATGCATTTGAATTAAATTAACATACTTGGTCCGATTTCCCGAACATCCATAAAAGAATTTCTATCTTGTAAACATGGCAAATAAGTTAGATCCCGTAACCTAAATCTCTATTTTGCTTGATTTGGCACATTTCCTTCCTCATATAAACAGTATAATAAAAATAACACCTTAATATCCTGAGTTTGGAAGCAAGAATTCTACTCCAATACAAAATAATTTGTTTCTGTATAAAAGTTGCTGATTGCAAGTGAATAGCCAAAACTTCACCCATAATTATCAATGCATGAAGCTATGGGGAGGAACTACTTTTCTCCTTCATATTCGCACACTCGCTAAAGGGTGCGATTCGGTTTCGGTTCGCTCAGTCAGCACTCCAGTTCCGTATTTTTTAGCTCAGTGGTTGAAACACAGCGAAAAATAAGTTTAAAAAAAAACACGTTTTGAAAGTATGCTATCTTTGCGATGATTAAAACTTATATGATACAGGGTGCCACAAAGAAACTGCTTCGGGTGATTGTTTCATAAAATTTTGGCATATAAATAAATTGTTCACAGTAAGGGGTAAGGAATTGAAAATGTACTGTGATTTTAAAGGATAATTTGCTTTAAAATGATAAAATAAAATCTATTTTAATTTAAAATGATAAAAAAAAATCGATTACATTATACCTAAACACGTGAGAAAAGTTTCTTTTCTGACGTGTTTAGGTATAATGGAATCGAGTTATATCGTTTTAATAATCAAAAGAAAATTGTATAGCATGCAATGATTATTTTTATTTCCATTGAAATCAATGTTTTCCAGAAGGTATTTTAAAAGATGAGATTTGAATGCTTTTTGCAGAATCGAGGAGAGGACGAATATTATATTTTCTATAGTGTACAACTTTAGTAAACACTAAAAAGTATTCTACAAGTAATTTTTCTTAAACATTTGTTATGGATAATTTGTTTTATAATGACCACCGTTCATTTATAAGAAAAACGGAAGATTTTTAGGCACCACCTGTTCCAGCAAGTGGAACGACATAAGTTTGCATATGTATATATTCGAATACTTTCAGTTAGATGCCAGATTCAATGCAGTCAATGACGATTTAATAATATCTATTTTTATATTGTATTACTGAATAACTTAAGCAGGCTTATTAGCTAATAAAATTTTCGAAGTGTCGCTCAAATTTCAGCTATTGAAGAGGATA
The DNA here is from genome assembly GCA_963978545.1 of Linyphia triangularis. Taxonomy (NCBI): domain Eukaryota; kingdom Metazoa; phylum Arthropoda; class Arachnida; order Araneae; family Linyphiidae; genus Linyphia; species Linyphia triangularis. The sequence goes on from OZ021731.1 coordinate 41,341,532, forward strand.
AAATGGGACAATTTGTTTTTCTAGTATATAAATATATTTGAAGTGTAATGCAATAGAATATAGTATTATAAGGGTAACCTCAAACAAAAATTTAAATTTTCAATTTAACACAGATTTGTGAATTTTAAATGTACCGATGATTTTTTATTGACACAAACGTGTGTTGAAAGTGTTTCTTTGTACTCACCAAATAATATCAGGAAAAGTTGTAACTTTTAATAGAAATTTTTAACGAATAACTTTTAAACGAAATACATTTAAATTTTTTTCTGATCAAACTAAATTTATCGCACTTTTCTAAAAAATAAATGCTTGATTTTTAGATTAAAATAACAAAATGAAAAATTGGTATAGTTTTATATTTATCTTGATGAAAGTAAGCTTTATTTTTCCAACTTCTAATTCATCACATAGAGATTATTGTAAGAAAATAATTAAAATAATTTTAACAATATTTGACGTAATATTTTCCACAGTTTTCTGTGCAATTATGATATGTTTCTTAAGGAATATTCCAAACAGTCATAAATCAGTAGTTATATTAATGATGATCACAATTACTATTACAAATTCTTTGCAACTTATTTTTCGTTGGATACTTAATCTGAGATCAAATCGTCTTAAAGAAATTGCTGACTTTTTCATGTGTTCAAACAAGAAAAAGAATCTTAAAACAAGCCTTTGGATAAATGGATGGGTTGTTTTAAGCATCGTAATGCAAATAATTATTATGTTTTCACAAACTTGGTCCTTTCTCTACAGTGGTCATGTACCATTTTCGTTTTTACATCATATCAAACAACCTTTTCTATCTATAGCATTAGTAGCATATTCAATACTACAGTTTTTGATTTTTGTAATGCCTATCAATACTTTCGCAATATTCTACGTCTAAGTCTGTCATGACGTTAATACAGTAATACAGGCCTTCTTGAATGATATACAAAAAGAACGATATTTTGATTATAGAAGGTTATTGGAATCATACAACAGTTTATCATACATGGTGGAAGGAATCGATAACGAACTTTCTGACCTTATGTTCTGCTGTATTGTCTTCAGCTCTGGAAATATGTATATGCTATTTTCAACATTTCTTCATCAAGAAAATTTAATTGTTCCTTCGCATATTTTTTCTATACTCTGTTTTATCCCCAATATATTTCTTTAATTTTTCGTTATGAATATCTCAGCCTGCCTAGTAAATGAAGCCATGGAACAGATTGCGATTCAAGCTAAGTCATTCAGGGCTTCAAATGTGAGTTCTGCAATAGATCTTCAGAGGTTCCACATTTGTGTTGAAAAGGAGATTAACCTAACTGTGTGGAAGATAGTGCCTATCACGAGGAATTTCATCGTTAGTATAATTGGAGTTATATTTACGTACGTTCTTTTGGTTGACAGTTTGAATAAAGAATAAACTTGAGTAATAATAATAAAATAGAGTAATTTGAAAAAAAAAAACAAAAAAAAACTTGCTTATAATTCATACGCTATCTAAAATGTTTGTATCTACATGATTTTAAATACCTGTTTTTATAGATTGTTTGTTTACTGTTACTTGATCTAGATTCAAGTACCAAGAATTCTTCTATCCAATTATGTTTTAATATAATATTATCATTAGTATAGTTTTTAACAGATGAACTTTTGGGATATTCCAAATCATCAATGTTTGTACAGTACCCAAAAAAAAAAAAAAAAACAGAACGATGGCTATATCTTCGGTTCTAATTATCGTAGAATCTTACGGTTTGCACCAAAATGTTTTGCTTACAATTTTCTATATATCTGATGCAATTTTTTTTCTTGAGGGACTGTTTACTAATTAAAAGTAACTCTATCTTCGAAAATTTCAATACGAACCCTTATTTTTTATCATTTCATTCGATTCAGAATACATCATTTACCCTATATACCAAATTTCAATGCATTATGTTGAAAAACACGTCACTTATGAGCGAAAATATTTCGACCATTTTTTGACCGATCTTCAGGGAGAATTTCCATAAAACGAAAGATATTTTTAAGGTTCTTCTTCACAGCGGGAGAAATCGAACGGTCAATGTGGCACGTTTCACGAAGATTAAAAAGTACAAGTATTAGTCTAAAATTGCATAGAAACTACTTGGATTTATAGTGTTATGTTTAAGTATAATACAAAAATAGCAAGTATACGAAAAAGTAACATAATTTATTTACAACATTAAAGATGTGCATTCTTCACACGAAATAAATAAAATATCGAAAACTGTAATTGCAGAAATATAACGAATACTACTGATAATTAGAAAATTAATAAATATTAAATGTAGGCATTAGTAAACAGTATTTAGCAAAGCATGAATATTTTACAGAAATATTTCACTATAAACACAAATGTAACTAGATCGTTGAAATTATTTATAAAATAAAAAAGTCACATGATTCAGTAAAATTTTTAAAGGATAACTTATTGAAATTGCTTAAAAAATGTTGTTTTAAATAAATGGAATTTAAGAAAGCAAATTAAAAAAAAAAAATTGATAGTTTACAGAAAAAATAATTAATAATTTAAAAAACTAAAAAACACGCTTTAATAGAAAATCAAACTAAAAAGTAGAAAATAATCAATAGATTAAAAAACTAAGAAACACGCTTTAATAGAAAAGTGAACTAAAAAGTAGAAGATAATTTTAAATAAGTTTGAAATAAGAATAGAGTGATTAACAAGAAATATTTATTTTTTCGTAAAAAAGCGTGGGGTGCTTTTTAAGATATTTTCATAATGGCTCTACTTTTACCAATATCTGTCATTAAATATTTACAAAAATTGACATCAAGCACCCAACGCTTTTTTACGATAAAATAAATATTTCTTGTTAATCACTCTATTCTTATTTCAAACTTATTTAAAATTATCTTCTACTTTTTAGTTCACTTTCCTATTAAGTTTTTAAACTATCGGTTATACGATAATAGAACGTTATGCGATTTTCCACACCTCTAGTTTACCTTGAATTAATCTTTGATAGTTTTCAAAAGTCGTCTACTATACGGTCCCTTAAAGTGAGCGTTTTTTACATTTTCTCTACAAAATCGAGAACTAATAGTCAAAATGGAAAGAAAAAAATTATGGGGGGGGGGGGGGGTTTAGACCATGGTAAATCTAATAAAAGCAACAAAAAAAAATATATGTTTCTATTCAAAAATATTTTTAATTGCTTTAATTAATAATTAATTATTAAAAAAGAAATTGATTCAAAAGCTGATTGCTATTTATGTTTGGCCATTTACAAACTACCTTTTGAAAAAAAAATTACTGAAATATATTAATTATTTAAGTATTTATGGCCAAAAAACCAACTTTTTTTTTTAACATTAATTTATCATTTTCTTTTTATCATTTAAATTACAAACCATTCATTAGAAAATTACGAATTTTTGTATTTCGCATTCTTTTTTAATGCTGAATCCAAATATGGAATAATATTATGAGGTTGCTATTGAACTTTTTAAAGTTTGGTTCTATTTTAATATGTAGATGACCCCTCATGATAAAAAAAACTACATACAATTATTAAAAACCTTTCACGATTTACAACGGTACCTTTTGTTTGTTATTTCAACAATTAGAACAAAAGATATAGCCATCGTTCTGGTTTTTTTTTTGGGTACTGTACATGCCTTATTCTTAATAAAATATGTCCCGTTTGTTAACTATTGGTTACAAAAGTGCATGTTAAAATTTTATTTATACTAGCAAACATTGTTTAATTTTACTCTCATTTAGTTTGTGTCTCACTTGCATTGCCTTTAGCATAATACTATAAGTTTATTGTTGTATATATGAATGTTTAGAGTTGCATTTTATAAGAGATCTTTACTAATATATTCATGGAATAACAGATAATTACTTAAAACGAAGTCTATTCTTGAAGTGGCATGCTAAACAGCAAGGAATCCGTTAATAAATATAATGACAATCTACTTGTTGTATTGACTTACAATACATTTTAGTAGAAATACTTAAACAACAATTGTTACTTCTTATTATAGTTTAAGCTCTCACATTTGTAATACCAGAAAAGTTTAAGATGTTATAGTGAAAAAGTGTGGGAAAAGTGCGTTATCAGCATTGAAAAAGTGTATGGAATTCAATCTTCGAAACTTTTGTAATATAAAAAGTGTATGAATTTGTAGAAATACTTTCAAGTTTTGCAAGGAGAAATTATTTAAATGTGCTATTTATATTACATTTGCCCAACTAAAATTGAGATATTTTATGCTCATAACTAAGACAATTAAAACCAAATTTGATTGTATTGTTTTTTATAAATCGAAATAATTTTTTAAGTTTAAACGAGGATTTTTTATTCAAGATTCTTTTTTAATGATCGTATTTCAAGTGCATTGGTGAATTACAGCTTAACAAAAGAGCTTTCATAAAATGCATAAAAAATCATGGAAGTTTACAACAGTTAAATATATATCCATTGTTTTACATATGTTTATGATACATAAAACTTAAATTTTTCGCCATTCCAAATAAAATATCACAGTCAGGTAGTAAAAGTAAATTTGGACAACATTTAGAAGTTTTCATTCGCTACCCAACCATCAGAAATTCATTTTGAGAAAATTGTGTTTAATAAAAATTGTTTTGGCATCTAAGTCTGCATCTTTAAATATTAAAGAATTTGACGAATGTTATTGATCAGCTCAATATGTTGGTTAGAATGTGTTATACGCGCCCCCCTCCCCCTCCGTCCCCTATTTTTTTGGTGATTTTGTGCCAAGTATGGTAACCCGGCGCCTATATGGTTCCATTATAACTTTGCATCCATTTTGGCAAACCTGTTTTTCAATTCAGTAGTAGGGTCAATGCCTCTTGGCGGCATTTTGCAAAGTCACCAAAAGGGAAGGGAGGGGGGGGGGGGCGTAAAACGCATTTTAATCAATATGTTATCGATAACATTTCGAAACAGGCTAATTGATCTGATGGGGGCAGTAGTCAGAACACTAAATCGGTATGCGATTAGACTCGGCTTCAATTTCCGGTTAAGGTTAGTTGTATTCAGATTATCTGGCACCGTCAACAACACGAGGGCTATAATGAGCCGAAATATTCGTCATTAGACAAGCCAACATACATTTACAAACACCCATGACTAAAACGAAACTCGAACCCGCAACCTCGCGTTCTAGAAGCTAGCACGCTAACCACTATACCGTTTGGTCGGCCCCTGTTAAGGAGAGTGCGTTTCGTAAAATTCATAAATTAAAATTCAGCTGAGTGGGTATCTAATCGAAAGAGAATTGTCTGAAGTGTTTATAACGGACAGTATTTTTTTGACATCACTTAAAATCAAACGGACCGTACTTTGTCTATCCATATTTATCCAATGTGAATAAACTCATGTGGGTCCATGTAGAATTCATGTATTTCACTCTGCATGGTTTAAGTACGTTCTGGCCATCAGGTCACGTATGATGAACCTAAAGTTAAAAATATGAGTGTTCTACCTTTATAGTGTGGACTGGATAAAGTGCCACCGTAAGATTGCCTTTAAATTGATAAATTCATTATATAGCTGTTTTACAAATGCATCCTTTAAAAAATGAAGCGACCCAAATTACAGCGTTACACTTATAACCATATAATTGACGTTGCTGCAATTGAATAAAGCATTATAATGGTAAACCTCAGGTAAATACTTAAAATCGCAGTTAGACGTTGATTTTTTGATTTTTGAAGAACTGTAAATTCTTTTGATAATCCAAACAGGTGCTGAAAATATCCTTGTATATAATAATGTCAGAAAAAGTTATTTAGGTATAAAGTTTAGATTTTTTTACAGGTAACGCCGTATAGTACTTATGGCATACTTTAGTTTGAAATGATATACTTGTATGTGAAATGCATTGAAAAGTTTTCTGCCCAAAGTTAGCTTTTTTATTGCACTTTTCAAAAGTAATATAGTGCTTGATTTATAGATCAAATTCATAAAATGAAAAATTGTGATAAATTTGTATTTATATTAATGAGAGTAAGCCTTATTATCCCAACTTCTATTCCATCGCATAGATATTCTAGTAATAAAATAATTAAAATAATTGTAACAATTTATTATACAATATTTTCTATATATTTCTTTACATTAATAGGATTTTGTTTAATGGGATATCCAAACAGACACCAATCAGCAGTTGTACTAATATTGATCACACTTTCATTACAAGTACTTTTCAAGTTATTTTTCACTGGATACTTAGTATGAGATCATATCGTCTTGAATAAATTGCTGACATTTTCATTTATTCGAAAAATAACTGGGAACTGGAAAGAAGCCTTTGAATGAATGGGTGGGTTATTTTAAGCATCGTGATGCAATCACTTATTTTCTTTTTACAAACTTGGTCCTTTCTCTACAGTGCTCATGTAATATTTTCGTTTCTACAACATATCAAACAACCTTTTCTATCTGTAGCATTAGTAGCATATTCAATACTACATTTTTTGAGTTTTGCAATGCCTGTCAATACTTTTACAATATTCTACTTTTAAGTCTGTCATGACGTTAATACAGGCCTTCTTGAATGATATACACAAGGAACAGTAATTTGATGACAAAAGAATACTGGAATCATACATTGGCTTAGCATCTATGGTGGAACGAATTTATAACGAACTTTCTGTCTTTATGTTCTGCTGCATTGTTTTCAGCTCTGGAACTATGTACATCTTAGTCTCAACATTTATTTATCAAGAGCCTTTATTTGCCTCTTCTCAACTGTTTTTTATACTCTGTTTCTTCACAAATACATTCCTTTCCTTTTTCGCTACGACTCTCTCAGCTTGCCTCGTAAATAAAGCCATGGAACAGATTGCAATTCGTGCTAAGTCATTCAGGGCTTCAAAGGTTCTGCAATAGATCTTCAGAGGTTCCACATTTATGTTGAAAAGGAGATTAACCTGTATGTAAGATAGTGCCTACCGAGAGAAATTTCATCGTTGGAATGATCGGTGTTATATTTATGTACGTTCTTTTGTTTCACAGTTTGAATAAAAAATAAATAATTGAATTACAGAAAATGAACAATTTTACAGGATATTCTTACAATTCAAATGTTTTTGCATTTTCATAATTTAAATTCCTTGATCTTACCTGGTTTTTTTCTTACTGTTATTTGATGTATTATTTGGTAACTTAAGGTCCAAATGTTTTTCTACTCAATACTACGTTAACTGGATACTATCATTACTTCAGTTTTTAATAGCTGAGTTTTTGATGTCAATGTTTATATACATTAATTAAAATATCATAAGATTTGTTTGTAAACTGCTGGTTACAAAAATACCTGTGATAAGCTTATTAAGCTGCCATGAAGTGGTTACTTTTAGTCTCACTTGCTAAGACAATATCTCGTTCGTAGAACCTTCATAGAACCATTGATTTGTTTTGATTGTTCAGAGTTGCACTGTATAAAAAATCTCTATTATCTGTATATCGTAAGGGACACACAATTAGTTGAAAAGAAGTTCACTCGACCAGTAGAATTCTGAAAGACATTTTTTTTTTTTTAAGTCACTACTAAGCTGGTCTTTGATTATAAATTAAACTACATTTTGGTTTTAACGCTTGGACAACAAATTTAATATTTTATTGCAGGTTAAGTTTGACAATCATGTCCTCCCATTTTTATAATTGGAAAAGTGTGTTTCCTCATTTTGTGAAAAGTAGATAATCGTAATTAGAAATGTAAGAATTTTTTAAGACAAATTTAAGATTTGCTCGAAAATTTTATTTAAGTATATCTATAATAATAAAACAAGCTGTGTGTCTGTCCGTGGATCTGTGTATCTATAGAAACCTACTTAAAATTGGAGTAAAGCTCTGAAATTTTCAACGTAAGAAGTTTTGGCCCTCTAATTTTACCTATGTTAAACTGAATGTGAAAATTTCAATTAGTTCTTTTTTAATTAATTTTTTTAATTACTTTATTTTTTACAAAGGGACTTCAAATGTAGATACAGCTCTGAAATTTTCAACATAAGTAGTTTTAGCCTTCTAATTAGACTTTTAAAAAACAAAATTCTAAATATTTTTTTTTAATTAATATTTTTTTAATTAATTAATAAATATTTTACAAAACGATTTCTAATATTGCAATAGCTCTAAAATTTTCATCACAAGTAATTGTGGTCTCTTAATTGAACTTTTGAAAAACAGAATATTAAATTTTTCTAAAATTCTTTTTTAATTTTTTTTTAATTAATTAATAAATATTTTACAGAACGATTTCTAATAGGGCTACAGCTCCGAAATTTTAAAACATATGTAGTTTTTCCCTTCTAATTGGACTTTTGAAAAACAGAGTTTTAAATTTTTATTTAGTTCTTTTTTAATTAATTAACACATATTTTACAAAATGATTTCTACTTGGGCTGCAGTTCTGAAATTTTCAACACAAGTAGTTTTGGCATTCTAATTGGACTATTGACAAAAAGAATGTTTACATTTTAATTTGTTTTTAATCAATTCTTTTACTTAACATTTTCACAAAAAGCAACTTCTAATAGGCCTAGAGCTCTGAAAGTTTCAACATAAGTAATATTGGCCTGCTAATTTTACTTTCCACAAACACGTGTTAAAATAATTTTAAAGGTTGTGGTATTATTGTATTAACGGGGATTTTTTTTGTGTTTCTACATGGGAGATGGTTCTAAGATTAAGGCTTAACGTAGCAATTAGATTTAAGTGAGTGAAGCGAGCTTATGCTTACGCAACAATGAACCTTTCAACAAGAGAAGCGAGCCTATTCTCGTACAATAATAAACCTTTCAACGAGTGAAGTAAGCCTGTACTTATGTGACAATGAACTTTTCAACGAACGAAGAGAGCTCGATTTTGCTTAGCGATGAACCTTCCTGCGAGCGAAGCGTCAAAAACTGGGACTTATACACCAATGAAGGATTTCCGCAACGCGAGGCCTCACAGCTAGCTAAAATATTTCACATGTTAAAAATTATTAGCTAAGCACGGGTATTCAGCTAGTGTATATATATTTGTATAAAATCTGTTGAAACTAATTGTGTAATTAGCACTCTACTGTATGGTATAAGTAATACAGCTTTAGATAATGTGTTTTCATGTGGTTAATGGAGTTTTTCCAAAGCTACAAAACCAATATTCGCGACTACGTATAAAATTCACGAGAGTTAAGAAACTACTAAAGAAAATAATAACCTTAAAGGACTACCTAGTGAAGATGTTAGGCTTGTCTTGAGGTGCACTGTAACCTCTAAAAGTAGATAAATGCAGTAAAATTTATTATCTTTACAGAAATATTTGCATTTACAGGTTTCTGTATTAATTATCACTGTTAGGAGGGAACTTCAACAACAAAATATTTGTGGCAGTGGCAATTCGCCAGACACTTGTGCGTAAAAAATGCCATTTACAGCGGTGCCACGAAAACGATTGTTGTTCGAGTGACCATAGGAACAATGTTTACTTGGCAAAATAATAATTTATCAATTGTATTCTGCTAACAGGACGCTTGCACTTTTAAAGAACATAAAAAAAAAGTGTTCGATGTTGCCTTCAAAGAGCTAAGAATGACATCGGATTTAACATGATTTAATCAGTTAGTTCATGGTTCTGCAGGTCATTTAATAACTACGAAAGCTGGCAAAAGTGAAAAGGCTATTCAGAGCCTTTATCAGACCAAGTCCATCATTGTTACATTCATAGTATCCTACAAGACTATGTGGTTTCCCAAATGATAATGCTCTTATTCAAAGAGTTGACTTTTTCAAACCGAGATATAATACACTTAAACATGAAGTCAGACATTTCTTTTGGCCTACTCAGATTCCACCTTTAGAGAATATCGCTAGAAGCATAGTAATCAGAATGAGGTCATAACACAATTCAGAAAAATAAATAAACTGAGAGGTTCACATTATTACTGTTGGGGAAAGGGGGGGGGGGGCATACTTGTTTTGAGATTGTACTAAATAGAATTGTTTGTATATAATATTTAAAAAAATAATTTTTTGCCAATAATTTCTTCAACCTCACCATTTTGATGAGATTACAAACAAACAATCATACAAACAAACATACAAACAAATAAGAGGAATATAATGTATTGAAACATTGTAAAAAATAAGCAATTCATTAATGTGTTAAACATATATTTTTGAGTACAGGATAGGTTTTGAGCAAAAATTTTAACACCGACCACACAAAATATTGTATATATTTTTTGTTTTGCATCTTAAAGTATGTGAAATGAATTTATTGCATACGATAGAAGTTGGAAGAAGTTCATACTAATTTTACAGTTTCCCTGTATGGACCTCATGCAAAGTCATTTAGAAATTCTAGAAATGCTATAAAAGCTTATATTTTTGGCTTCTACTATTCATTGTTTCTAAAAGATTATACACTGGCAATGTTCTTCTGTCAGTCTGGGTAAATTTTTTCATTTAAAACTTCAAATTGATAAATATTTTTTCGCCAAAATTTCTACAACCTCACCAATTTGATAAGATTAAAAAAAATTATTCTTGTGAACATCATTGCCAGACTTACAAAGTTAAACGGTTTTTTCTTAATTTAAAGTATATATATTAACAAATGAGCAATTATTATTAATATTTCAGGTTCCAAAGAAGTAACATTTCTTATAGTACAATTGAAAGTTATGCCATCACAGCGCATCTTATCTATCACTATATATCGACTAAATATAGTGCCGACTATATATCTATCACTATATAACTAGCACTATATAACTAGCACTATAAATCGACTTTTTTTCATTAACACTGCAAAGATTGATTACCACCCAACTAAACATTTATTAGTTGATATTGATGTTTTATTTCTCAATTCATTATCTACAATTAATTATAATGATTTATTTTCATTAAAATTTTTCTCCTTTGTTCATTGTAATATGCATTCATTCATGTTTAATACAGTGAGTCTTTTTGTGTATATTGATTGCACTCTAAGAAAATTGCTTCTTTGCAGAGTGTTTATATTGAGAAATATCCAACAAAGCCACTGTGTAGTCTGTTCTACCAATCTGAAATACCTTAAATAATGAGGTGATAATATATTTTGATATTGATTTAAAATAATACCTTGATAGGGAGTTTTTTAATGAGTAATTTGTAAATGTATTAGTCGATCATTGATCTGCAGCGTCTACTGAGTTGGAGTAACGGTTCACTTATAGTGCTACTTTGCTGAGTGTTTGTGTTGAGAAATATCCAACAAAACCAGCAGTCTGCTCTGTCAATCTAAAATACCTTACATCATAAAGATATAATGTATCTAGACACTGATTGAAATGAATATCTTATTGGTGAGTTTTTCAATGAGTAATTTGTGAATGTGTAAGTCGATCATTGATCTGTAGAGTGTACTCAATCGGAGTAAGGGTTCACTTATAGTGAAGTTTAATAAAGAAATCTATGTGCTGAGTAGAATATAGAAGCTATTGACATTGGTTATGATATCTAGATGATCAAACTGCCAGTGATATAAACTGTTTATTTAGTTGTGATTTTTCAGCTATGAATTTACACTAAATGTGCTGTTTTCAACTATTCTCGATCTCTTTTTAATAATTTAGAAAATTAATTATTGTATAATATTACACTAGTATTGTGTCCTAGTTATTAGAAAATACATACTAGAGTGAAAAGTTTAAATACCTGTTGCATCAAGTCAATATTTGGAAGAAAATATATATATTAGCTAAAAGAAAAATTTGAACATTTCCTCTATCAAAGGTGTATATTCCTTTTTAAAATATCAATTTGATACATTTACATGATATTTTAATAAAATTATACTCAAGGTGAGAAATATTTATATTTTTATAAATTTTTTTAGTTAAGCTTAAGTAGAAAAGACTATCGTATCAGTATTATTATTATTAAATTTATCTATTTATCACTAATATTAAAATGTTCATATATTTATTTCTATTATTAAATTGTTGTTATATTTCACCATATATATTGTGGAAAGGAACCAAATTATTGTTAAATTTATATTTTAAAGGTTTCTGAATTGTTTGATCACATTGTTTGAAAAACTTGTCTTTCAATGAACATTTTTATTTAGTCAAAATTATATATTAAAAGCTTAAAGGAATAACATCACTGTTAGTTGAGAAATGAAGTATCCGTATAGTTTTATATTTATATTACTTAAAGTTAGTTTGATTTTTCCAAAGTCTGTTTCGACACGTAGAACTCCAAAAGAGAGGGCAGTCAAATGCCTGCTAATAACAATCGATCTAGTGGTTTCAATACTCTTTCTCTGTAATATCTGTTATACCTTGATATACTTCTTAAATAATCAAAAATCGGTGATTATTTTTGTTATGACCACGAGTAGTATCATCAGCGCCCTGATGGTAGTTTATCGTTGGGTAATCAGTCTAAGATCACATCAATTGAAAGAAATCGCTGATTTTGTAGTTGCACTGAATAAAAAGAAAACACCCAAAAAAAGTTTGTGGATTAATGTGTGGGCGTTTATAAACGCTTCAATGCAAATTATTATTTTTGTCTACTACACGACAAACATGTCGGCAGTGTACGAATTCATTGTTAAGTTTACAATTGCGCATAATATAAAACAGCAATATCTTTCTATAGCAATAAAGATATGTTCATCACTTCAATTTCTGTTGTTTAGCATGCCCATCAATACATTATCGATATTCTACGTTTATATATGCCATGATGTAAAACACATAATCCAGAATCGTTTTAAAGGTATAAGCAAAGAGGGCATATTTGACTATGGTAAGCTGTTGGAATCCCATAACAGAATTGTATCAATGGTGGAACGCATTGACAATGAACTTTCTTTCCACATGTTCTGCTGTACTTTTTTCAACTCTACTATTATGTACTTTCTGCTAGCCACTTTTCTTCATCCAGACCTTCTGAATGCACAGTACCAGCGTATCTTTATGATATTTTCTATCGCCAATTCTTTCATGTCCCTATTTACAATGACTTTCTCTGCATCTCTGGTGAACGAAGTCTCGATGCAGATTGCAATGCAAGCGAGGTCATTGAAGTCTGCTAACTTGAACTCCGCAATGGAACTTCAGAGGTTCCTCTTTTGCTTGGACAAGGGCATAAATCTAACTGTATGGAAGATGGTTCCCATTAAGAGAAATTTCTTCGTGTGCATCATCGGGGCTATATTTACATACGCACTTTTGTTTGACAGTTTGGTAAAGTGATCAAGTACAAGTAGGATAGCAGATATCTTTCCTCGTTTACTCACTTTCCACCTTTAACATGATCTGATCTCTGCAGTGGCGGCTTGTGGGTATAAAAAGTGAGGGGGCCCAAATTAACAATTGCATATCATGGGGGAAAAAAACATGCAAATATCAAGACACATGAATTTCATGTAATTTTTTAAATGTTACTTAAATATATATATGGGAAAACAAAACTACAAGATTATTAAACAGTTAAATTATCTAAGCATACTGATATCTGATAAAGTAAATATTTCAATAAAAGGAATTATTATTACAAAAACGACGCGACGTTTCGTTTGAGAATGGACGACGTCAGGAAGGGTAAAATAAATGCACTTGCACCTTTTGCTTTTGAAAATTAAAAATGAAGCGAAGAATTCCTAGGCAAAAAAGTAAAGTGCAGGCTTCAAATTATTCAATTGAATGTAAAATTACGGCATATCTATTTATAAATTGTTCCGTAAGAAATCCGATACTCATTCACGGTTGAAAATTCCTGGTTTGAAGCTTTAGCCGCTTTGCACCCTTTTGTATGCGATCTGCACCCCCTTGCCACTGTCACAAAAAAATAAGTGAAAGTATGAAAGTATGATATAAGCCACTCAATTTCTATTCTGTATTTAAGAAAAAGAAAACAAAGAGTTAGGGAAGAGTTATAAAATAAATAAAGTCAAAACCTTGGTTGAAAATTCTGTAGAAATCACGGGGGAAAATTTTTCATCAAATATTACATGAACCATAGGAAAAAAAAAAAAAAAAAAAATGCCGACAGCAATAATTTTACTTTTCGTGACTTTAGAGTAAATACTTAAATAAATAATTTTATAATGTTTTAAAATAGTTTAAATAAATCATTTTAAAGACATCGGTATTGCTCCTAATATTCAAGTCAATGATATTTCATGAATCAATTCATGCAAAATAATTTTGGCTTAACAGTAGAACTAATGAAAAATGCCATTAATTTAGAACGTGCAATATTTATAAATTTGCAACCAAAGTCAAAAGTATTATTGACCAGTTCAACAGTTTTAATTGAAATTCATGAAAAAATTAATAATGACTTGATTTGAGGATGAATAATTACTTGAAAAATGCATTGCATATGCATCTCAAATTTGAGATGGCTACTTACATTGAAACCAACCTGCAAAACATCCGATGGGGCTCGATTCGACGACGTTTCACATGTGAATTGAATATATTGCCTCTGGTCTATGAGTTTTGACGTAGCGATAGTTAAAAATAGGTGTTTTACCATGATTCTTGATATTTTGAAAAGAAGTTGAGCAAACATGGAACTCGCGCTTCAAATTTTAATATTTTATTTAATTCATAATTTATTTTGAGAATTGGATCCTACCTGAGTTAAGAATAAACATCGCCTCTTCAATTTTATGAATGCACAAATTTTATTTGACAATTTCAAATTGCTTGTATGATTTTGCTTTTTAAAGGGTGTAGGTTCATGACTCAGATTCTTTACTAAATGCTCATGAATTTTTTTTCTGGTAACAGTAACTAGGTTAGCTTTATCTACATTTTACATATTATTTGGGAGAGAGGGAGGGGGGGGGGGGGTTGAAAATTCTGTAACTTTGACGTTTATCTTTTAACTTTAACACAGCATTATACGATGGCTTAGTTTTAGTGGAGCCACTTATTTAGAGAAGAAAATTTTTTATTCTCAGTATAGAAATTCTTCCGTTGATGGCATCGGATTGTAAGTTACGTTAATAATTTAATAGGATATCAAATATTAATGTGAGACAAATCACTTTTTCCGATCATATGGACGACATTTAAACACTCAAACATTTTTCGGGAAAAAAGTAAATTTCTAAATAAAAACAATTTGCAGAGAAAATCTTACTCTTACATTTTGAAAAACAAAGAGCGAAAATGAATGCAATGGATATTTATTGTAGCCACTCTTTTCGCACCGTCATACTAGAGGACCAACGTGCAATCGCCGTCTTTACAAAAAATGGCCATTCCCTTACTGAGAAGTCCATCCCAGAGCAGAGCGATCAGGGATGTTTTAGAAATTTTGTATTTATGCTTTGGCAAAACAGGATGTCACGTGAAAGTCGCAACCTTATATGCCCTATCGGTTTCAAATTCAAAGTCGTCCGAAGAAGGGGTCATTTTGACCCCAGGGAAACTATCATCTTTAAGAGAAGGGTCACTTTTTTGCAGTAATGATTGTGATTAATTAACATTTTTTTGAGTTTGATGCAAGAGCTCCCTGCTCCCTTCACAATAGTTAATGTCTAATGATAGAATAAATAAGTTTTAAGCTTTTTTTTAAATATTAAAAAAATCCCCCAACAAAACAATATTAACAAGCATATATGTGAGTAGGGCAAGGTCCAAAAAAGTGAGGGGGCCCAGGCCCCCCCCTGGCTCCCTGCACCAGCCGCCACTGGATCTCTGTGGTCATATTTAGAGAATATGGCCAGGAATGTTCGTTGTGTATCATCTTCTCTTTACAAATTTTCACAATTTCTCCATTAGTCCTATAATGATAAATATTTTTACCATAAGAACTGTTCAATTGGTGTAACTCTATGTTTTGAAGAATTTCTACAGTAGCATATTGCAATAGCATTCCTATTTCATGTAATAAATAATTTTATGTTTCTCTCTACTATTTTCATTATTTTGATAATCCACATTACTGAAAACCACAAATTTTGATGTATTGAATAAAAAACCCTTCAACCGATTTCATTGAGATAGATAGATGGAATTAAAAAAAATACTGAAAAATATCCTACGAATTACTAATTTACAAAAATATTTCTAATTACAATGAATAATAATTTGTAAAATTTTTTAAGTGTACGAAGACTTTTGAGAGATATTTTATATGTTACTTTTAGGTTAAAGATTTTTAATTTTTTTTTTTTTATAATGAATTAAAAATATTTTACTTAATTTTGTTACGATGAAATGAGAGATTTTAGAGATTCTATTCTGATATATTAAATTTTGAGAAGGATATTGCAGTATTTGCTTGAAATTTGTAAGTGTACGAACACTTTTGGAAGGCACTTTATATATTTTGGGATGTGAAGCTAAAACGATGTAAATTAGTCGAAGTCAAGAAATATTTAGTCAAAACTTAAATTTTGTCTGAACTTAATAAGTAGTATTGAATCCAATGTTATAACTCATTGGAATCACCTTCGTTTCAAAATATAGTTCAACGATGTAAAATTAATAGAATTTTGAATTGGATTTATAATCGGCACATTTATTACAAGCGGGATACTCGAAAGAGTGTTTTTGGAAAATTACTAAAAATAAAATAAAATGACCTGAAAATTTTAGGAAACAACAGTTGCTTTATAATTAGTATTATATTTAAATTTCCATGCTGTTTGCTATTGTCGGACTTCCAATTACAACATATTGATAAGTGTGCCAATTATAAGTTTACATGTTTCTGGTATTATACATCAGTTGTGATGTTTGAAGGTCAGTAAGATGCTAATGGATATTGCTGAACAACACGAGAAGCATTACAAAATTAACACATGGATTATTATTTAAAAAAAATTGTATATAACTTATTGGCTAACTATGTTAATCAAACTAGAATGTATGATTACACCATGGCCTGCGCCCCATATATCTGGAAAAGAAATGGAGATATATCCGTTATTAAGTGATCACAGCTATGAGTTGGTGTTTCACAAGGTGTTTGAAGCTAATCTAAGTAACAAGCAGCCCATATAAAGCAATCTTTAATATGCTTGCGATAAAATGAAACTATATAAATAAGAAAAATTTTCAAGATAGAAAACATATTTACATACAGCTTCTAATTACATTGAAAAAACTCCATATCTCATCTGCAAAAAGCACTAGACGCTGTAAAAACCTCCAAGTAAAAGGTTCAGTCTGAAAAAACTATGAACTCTTATGTTTGACCATCAAGAGCCCACGATTAATTTTTGGAGGTATTTGTACACAATAAGCTAAATTGCGATTTTTGGGAGGAACTGCCATAGGCTATAATACTTTTCAGTCTAGAGATATTTCGAAATAATTTCATTTCATATATTTGAGCTACTTTAAACCTAATGCACTGAATCAAGACTAATTGTATAAAAACTCTAGCCTACAACACAATGACAAAAGATTCAGGGTTATAGCAATAATAGAAGCTGAGTGGTGAGGGGTCGAAAACTGTTCTAAGCTGGTTAATACAATATACACTTACAGGTTCTTCCGTTTTGATATCGGACATGGTAGCAAAACACTGCCGGGTATTCCTAGATTTTTAAAAAGAGCAAAGAAAAATAACTCTAAAAAGGATTATTGGGACCTTACAGGGATTCTGTATCATATTTTAAGGGTTAAATGTTTACTCAAAAATAAAACTTAATGAAGCTTTTCCTCATAAAAGTGGATGGTAAATGGCTATTTATTCAATAAAAATGCTTCATTACATTTCTAAATTTCCTCTCAAACTCAGTGACGTAAACAGTATAATGGCGATTCTGAAATTAAGGGGAATTTGAGAAGAGAAAAAACTTAAAAATAAAAAATAGATGACGGAATTAAAATTTTCTCTTAGAATTTTATTTATGAAACTAATAGATTTACCACTTCAAAAAAAGGAAAAGGAAAATTATCTTTAAAACACCACAAAAGTTTTCTAATTTTGTTTGTAACCTCCGTGGTCAACACAACCCATTGAGGTTATAAATAAATAGAAATAAGTAGATTGCCATGCTTAAAACCTAACTTAAAAGACTGAGAATACAATGGCTTTGCTTTTAGAGAAAAATTTGGCTATTTGATAAAACTTAACTGCAAAGTATGCTGAACACTATATGGAATATCATTATTGAACATGGAAGTTGCAAGAATAAAAAAAACTTACCTGATTTTTTAGTATTTTACAGCTGTTTCATAAAAAATATAAAACTATCCACATCCAAAAACATCACCAGACAAAATGGTTGACTTGAGTTTCATTTGAGCTCTGGTAAAGAAGACTTCTATCTAGAAGAATATTAATCAAGTTAAAGATATTCCATGGAGGTTACTCAGCACCCCAGGGACCACTGATGTGTTTAAAATAAAGTGGTAAAATAAATTATAACTTATATTTCTTTGTGATTAGTTAATTATTTATTTAATAAATAAATGTTTAACCCAGATTTTTCCACAAATACATTATTAATTAGGTTTATTTTTTCAGTTGACACTTAAAAACAGGGGAGGGGATATTCCATGGAGGTTATATTTCCCAGACCGTGGATTTTAAAATAATAATAATAATAATAAATATGTAAAAAAAACACCGAAATATCAAATTTAATTTTTTTCCTACTTAATACCAATTTTCTCACTTAATGGAATAAATATTAAGCCAGTATAAGTATTGGGGGGGGGGGGATTTCTCCTTAATTTCATAATCGTTCAGATGCATCATTTGTGTCAGCGAGATCTTTAGGGTTGAAAACACATTATTCGACATTAGCTTTCAGTAAACGGTATTTTTTTTTATATTTCCGAAAGTGGTAAAATAAATTGAAACTTATATTTCTTTGTGATTAGTCAATTATCTTTGAGTCTTGGGATGGTCGTTATTTTGCATCTGTAATACTTAAAAATACATTAATTGTAAATTTAAAACCGAATGAGAAAATTTATTAGTTTGTGAATCCCGAACCGTTCTCAAACACGAGCATTAAATGTAAAAATCTAAAAAAACATTTTCTGAAAAATCACTTAGTTTATAGCTTTATGCTTTTCACTCTATGCTTCAAATTTTAGTTCAGGCTTTTTATAAATAATTTATGGATCAATATTTGTCATGATAATGAAAGCTTTACCCTATTAAAACACATATATACTAAAAAATAGAAATGGGTATTTAGAACAAATTGAATATTGATTTCTTAAATCACGATAAAGGATGATTTAACGAAATTAAAAATCTCAATTTTATTACATTATTGGAGAATCTTTTGAAAGAGTGTATGATTCTGGGTGGATTACTGAGTAATTTAATCTTTACCTGCAATATGTTGCTTTATTGATGGATTCATTTTGAAATGAAGAAGAGTGGGGATATTAGTGAGTTTTATGTATCATTGTCTGTAGTAATAGCAGGGGAAACTGAATAAGAAAATAAAGTAAAATTATTTAAATTTTTGATGTGAAATGTTATGTTTTGAAATTGATAAAGGCTAGTCTTTTACGTAGTCCAGAATGAAGTACCCTTACAATTACATATTTAAGTTATTTAATTGCAGCTTGATTAACCCAATGTCAATATTTTCAAACGATGATTCAAAAATGTCTAACTGTCAGCTGAAACTTGTTAAACTTTTAAATGCGATTTTTATAGCATTTTATTTGATAACATCATTGAACTTATTTGGAGAAAGAGCACGGACCTTAAATGGACCAGATGTAATGTTAGTAATCGCAAGTCTTCTAATGGTGTCAACATTAGCAATATACCGCTGGCTACTATGTTCTAGGCTATATCGGTTAAAAAGCATCGCCGCTTTCTTGGATAAAATCAGTGCAAAGCAGAGACTAAAAACAAACCACTGGATAAATTTGTGGTATTGTGTTAGTATTGCATTGCAAGTAGCAATGATTTATTTCCATTCTATTATATTCCAAGAGTATCATTTTAAGCTTACATTCAGGTTAAAGTTTTCAGAACCATATCATACTATATTGAGCGTGTTGTATTCGATTTTTTCAGTTGTGTTATTTATAATGCCTACTAACACCTTTTCCATGTTCTATGTCATAATGTGCCATCATATTCAAGGAGAAATCAAAAATATTCTAAGAGCTATGAGAAAAAAGTGCGAGTTCCATTATGATATTCTGTATGAAGATCATAAATATATTTCTTCAATGGTGGAGTACATTGACGACGAACTTTCTCTATTTATGTTCTACAGTACTGTCTTCAGTTCCACCACCATGTACATGCTTCTGGTCCTTGAACTACATCCAATAAGGGTAGAAATAAACTTTTTCGAACGAATGATAACCTACAGTTACATCGCCAATACGTTCATGTCTTTTTTTGCCGTAACAATCTCCGCCTCTTTGTTGAACGAAAACTTATTGCAGATTGAAACGCAAGCAAGGTTATTGAATGCTTCAAATTTGTCCTCTGCATTAGCACTCCAAAGGTTCCAGTTTTGTGTTGGGAAGGAGATTTTTCTGACGGTGTGGAAGATTGTGCCTATCAGGAGATATTTCATTGTTAGCATAATGGGTGTGATCTTTACCTATGTACTTTTGTTTGATAGTATTAAACCAACATAATATATCTGCTTATTGACTATTTTTATCACGCCGTTCTTCTTAATTTAAATTGACTTACAATTCCGCCACGGATTATAATTGTAATGGAGACTGCACCGATGCTAATGTATTAAAAGAAAAAAAAATCCTATCACCAATAATACTAAATTTTAGTTGTAAGAATGACAAGAGACTGATACACATATGAAGAACTTTCTCTTAAACAAAACAATAGTTTTAATTTTTCTTGCATCAAATAATGCAAAAGATAAAGTCAGTGAAAAATTTGTTTGCCTGGTATATAAGTTTGGATGTTATGTTTGAAGCGTACACAACTCCCTCTCCTCAAACATTTTTTATATCTTCAACACAGATTAAGTAGTATTTGCATCAATGTAATTTGTTTATGATTTTCTAAATCTCTGCATCTTTTTTTCTGGAAGGGGGGGGGGGGGGAGCTGTTTACTATGTAAATTCATAACTTTGAAATGAAATTTTAATACAACCTTTTAATGCTTCAAACGATCTAGAAGGCTTCATTTACCTTCTTAATATATATTTTAGTTCCGTACGTTGGAAACGCGTCACTTCGGAGCAAATATGTGCGTAGATCATGTATCGATGTGGATAAACATAATTTTAACGATCTTTAGTAAATTCAACGGATGTGATTCAAGGAGTTGTATAAAGATATGAACTAGTATAATAATAAGAATATAGAAACTAGAATAAAGTTATGCGGAAACTACTTGGATTTATTGCGTCATGTTTTCAAGAGGTGAAAGACCTTAGCAAATAATTAAAGAATGAGTTCAACATAGTGCAATTACTTTTTTATACAGAAACTTAACAAAGTAGATACTAATGTATAGTATAAATGTTTGAATTTTTAAACAATTCTATAAAAAATGAAAGAAATTTGAAAAATGTATTTAATATAACAAAAAAATTATGGAAATTGATTAATAATTTTTATTTGAAAACGAATATAATCTAATGAATGTATTTGGAGGTTAAAAGCTTTAAAAATAAATATTTATAAAAGTATTACAAATAATTAAGCATTACTTAGTTTTTACAGATTTAAAAACCAATGTGATGAATAAGTAGTGATCGTTTATGTCAAATTTTCAAAAAGTATCCTAACTCTTCAAACACCTAATACACTTTTTTATAAAAAAATTTTTTGCTTGCTTTTTAAATACAATTATTGTATATCAATACAAAATATGAGCTGAATTACATTATAGTATTATCTGACATTGACCAAACATTTTCTTAACTAGCTTACGTCCATTTTTTAAATACTTTATTTTAAAGAAGATATTATCCTGCATTATTTATTAATCAATTTTATTTATTTAATAAAATTCTTTTGCAGTGTTGTGTATAGTTTTAATGAAATGATACGTTGCATAAGAATACCAATTGTCTAAATCACTATATTATCTTAAAATGATGAAACGTCTTATTTAAATCCAATTCCGTCCTCATGGACGATTCACTATAATTTTTATTTACGGCTGCAATCCATGTAAAAAGTGAATAATATGTCTTTTGGTGATTGGTGATATTCTTAATTTCTATAGGTTTCCCGGTGACTCATAATCCTTAATTTTTGTAAACTTATCCCGGTTTCGACACAAGTTGGTTGCAAAGTTTTTTTTCTTGGCAAACAAATATTTAAACGTAGGGTAATCTGTGCTAAAGTATCGTTACACCTAGACTTCTGTTAGTCCAAATTTAACCCAAGATAACTAAGCATTAGCCTATTATCGAATACTAATTGATTTTTAGTTTTGTGGATTATAAATGCTTCCATGGCACTATTTCCTTTTCTCACTCACTGAAATTTTAATTTTTGCATATTTTTCTATTTATTTTTTATTTAAATATTATGATGTTTTTCTCAAGGGAACTCAGTAACTTAAAAATGAAAAATAAATTGATTTGGAGATTTTTACTTCTATTTACTCTAAGTATTTGTTCTACCTTTCCATTGGTGTATTACTTTTGTTTATAGTCAAATCAAAAGTATGTTATATTTTGTTATGAAAAAGCAAATTATCAATGTTAACTAAGTAAGCCTTTTACCTTTAACTTTGATTTTTTCTAAACGTGATATTTTAAACGTCAATGTACCTTTTCGAACTATCTAGTAGAGGTATACCAATGATTTTTCTATGAAATTGTAGTTCATAATCTACAGTTTAAACTGAGTTTAAATGTTGGTAAAAAAAAAATACCATCAGAGTTTTGCTTGTTAAATTTTTATCAATTTCTCACTTTTTTTTCGAAAAAAACCCTTTTTATTTACAAATATTTAGTATTTAAAAAATAATTAAGAAAATAACTGGAACATTTTTAACCTCCATTTAATGTATAGGTTATGTACAACAATTTAATAAAAAAAAAATACTAATATATCTCTACTAGTCAGTTAGGAAAGGTACATTGAAGTTTAAAATATCACGTTTAGAGAAAATCAAAGTTAATGGCAAAAGTCTTACAGCTTATATTGAAAGTTATCATTTTAAAAACAAAATGTAACATACTTCTAATTTGAGTATAAACAAAAGTAATATATCAATGGAAATTTAGAGAAACATAGGAAAGCATGAAATAAAAAACCCCAAAATGATTCTTTTTATTGTTAGGGTACTGAGTCTCCTTAATGCATTAATTTGTTTGAAATAAACTTGTTTTTAATCCGTAGTCTATGAGTCGAATGATTGGTTACAGACTTACAATGATTTATATTTAATTATTCATGGTTAAATGGAGTTTTCAGAAAAAGAAGAGGGGGGGGGGGGAAGAGGTCATTGAACCTTTTAATTTGAACTTCTTTGTATATGAGTATCGATTCCTCAGTAGCATAAAACTGCTGGTCAATATCAGATAGATACTGGCCAATCCCGATATGGACCGTTGTAGACTAGTCGCTGCTATTGATTTTGATCAATCTCGCCAATGCTGAGTAAAATAAACGAGAAGTTTTGAAATTTTGATGTACAGTTTTAAAATTGAAATATAGTGTTATATAAAAGGATAGAGGGATGAAAAATACGTTTTGTGATGGTTTTGATGTGTATTTAAAAAAAAAATAAAAAAAATCGTGAATTTTGGAACGATGCTCGAGATTGACCTTGCCCAGAACAGTTTCCGACATTGGCTAATACATCTATGCTTCCTGAGTGGTTGAACCTCAAACAAACGGTAAGTATTATGCTAAGGTATCATCTTAAAAATATTCAGTTTTTTTACCATGTATGACTGAACTGAGTCAATAAAAAATATCAATAAAAAACAAAGCAATTTAAATCCATACATATGATACATTACTTTTGGTTTCCCAAATTTATATGTATTTTTCAAAGAGTACAGTTACAATCTCTCATTGATTAATACTCACTGATACTATAATCAGCATGGTAATCAGCATTTTATAAAAATAAAATTTCGAATTTTAAAGTTATGAAGTATATTTTTTATTAATATATCAATTTCAGTTATAAAAAGTCACTTCGCATTCTTAAAACATTACATTACTACTTGCATTACTTATTGCTTTAATGGTTTAGATCATTCATTTTAAATCCAAATACTGTAATATTATAATAGCAATAGAGTGTGTTTAAATAGCAGACTCCCATATGAAATGGTACAGCTATAAAGATTATATTGCAAAAATTATTTCTCCTTTCTACATAAATCACAGGAATCTTAACATAAACATATCCACAAAACGAATAAGTTTTCAACTTCTAATTTCTTATTTCAATATCTTTCTGGCAACCTATAATGGGCAAGTTAAGCATTTTTAATTTGTTTTATAATTTTATTAAGAGTGACGAAAGACAACCAAACCTAGAAAAAAATTTGAAATCCGTTCAATATTTCTCGAGTTATACCCGTTTCAATTTCTCACTTTTAAAAGCTCGGCAAAAACGAAACTAGCTTAACTGTGACGTCCCCCTACGTCATAATCCGACTTTGGCTTCTCGCTGTCTTTGAAATTATCTTGAATTTATTCGCATTGCTATAGCACGTTTTGATTTTTTTTTTTTTTTTAAATCTCGTATTCTTTTAATCGATTTAAAATTCTGTCCTCAAATTCAGCGTACAAACATTTAAGAATTCTTCAATTTCCAACGCTGCTAAATTATTTATCAGTGTTGCTAAACACGCAGATATCCGCAAAAAGTGGTGTAAAGTCATGAAACGAGACAATGTTTCTGCAAAATGTTCTCGACACGTTTGTGAAGATCATTTTGATGTGATAATAGCACACCTATTAATCTTTTTTTTTTTTGTATAATGACCTAATTATTTTCAAATTCTATGATATACAGGTGGTTCCCAAAAGTGTTCGTAAAGTTTAAAAATATGTAGCAAAGTAGTTCTTCAGTTTGAAATTGAATTTGAATATTAATTCCTATATTTTTTTATGTTAATACTGAATGAAACCTAATACTTAAAAAAAGTATTGAATCGTTTTATTTTTATGAAAATATAAATTCATAGAGATAAAGAAAAATACCACAGTGGTAATCGTTCGATTTAACATTTTCTGATAAATTCAGTGTTACGTGGATGGGTTCGAAAGATTTGAAGCCAAAGCAGATCAAAACTTGCAGGTATTTTTTCCGATATAACTCTTCGCAGATTCTCTTACAACTCCAGAACTTCTCGTTCTAGTAGTCTCAATACAGCTCTTTACACGACAATAGAGCACAACAGCAGTTAAAACCTTTATACACAACTGCTAAAATCAAAACAAAAGACAATGCAATACAGTTCGCTTTTAGAACTACTCTGAATGCTCACTGAGAGACAACTCACTCAGTAACTCCACTCAGTCAGTAACTCAACTCACGGCCGGTCTTATACAGGAAGTCAATACTTCGTAAATCTTTTAGAGATAGAATTTTGGTGAACTTTCCAGATCGTAGTCGAAAAGTCCTATACATGTACATGGGGACCGAAAATGCTGCCAAATAGTCGCCAAGTTTGGCAACATTTGGCAATTTCTTGCCAAATTTGGCGACAAAATTAGTCGCAATAACCTTCGCCAACTTGGCTCTATTTCTCCAATTTGGCGAGATTGCCATTACCATAATGTTAAATGGCCTTCTCTTTGTAAAACTCGCTTCCCAGCATTATCTCTGTAAAACACGTTTTCAAGCATTAAGACACACATTGCAGGAAAGCGAACCCTTGCACTGCCTTATGGGAAATGTACATAAATTTTCGTATTTACGTAACCAATACTAAGGAGTATTTACAAATATACAGAAATTCTTAACAACAGTAATATAATTATTTTCCGGATCTTTTTTTTTAAATTTTTGCATTGTGGAAACATTTAAAAAAATCGATTGTCTGTAATATTTGATTTTGCAATTCTTATAATCCTTTGGTTATTTAAAATCTTACCAAATAAAATATAAATATTGTATTAACTATGTAAAGGCAGAAGCTATATTTACTTCACCGGCAACTAAAGCATTGCCTATGCTTGTGAGCTTGATTATATGTAATTTGTTAAAGACGAATGTAAAATAAAAATACATCTACAGGTATATAGCAGGGAATGAAATAAATTTGAGAAAAAATAATTAAAAATAGAAGCTTTTTAAGTCTTTCAAGTTAATAAGTACTCGTCCTAGCGGACTGTATGCGAACAACGCCGCAAGACTGTTCTTACTAAACAATTTTTTTTTTTTTAAAAGTAGGTCAAAGAAAATTGGATCAGCGTTTTAATTGAACAGGAATATGCAAACACAATTAAATTAAATGTATAAACAAAATTAAGTTATATTTGGTTTCTATTCTGCAATGACAATTTGGAAGAATTTGTTAAAACGATCCATTTTGTTATCTTTAGTATTAAATGTCGCCAACTTTGTCAATGACAGGTGTACAAGTTGCTCAAAGAGGTAACAAGTGTTCTTGAAAATAAGAAAGTAAAATTTCTAGTGAAATATAAATTAATTGGAACTGAAAAAAAAAAAATTGCTTTCAATGAAAAAAAAATATGCTATATTGAAAATAATGGAAAACTTCTTTTTTTACTTCTTTATTGGATTTTCATGGCAATTGTTTACATAGCACGCCAAGTTACAGACATTTCACTTATTAGTAAACAATGTGGTAATTTTTACTGTTTGAAAATTTAATTAAAAAAATAATACTGGAATCAACTGTACTATGGAAAACTAGTTTTATAACTTTCTTAGGAATGGAGAGATGTTGAAAAACGGACTTAAGAGTTTTCGAAATAGCACCAAAACATTTATGAACATGGAAAAGTCATTTGGTTATTGTACAAGAATCAAATTAACTTGTATCAGAATGACTTTACAAGAATCAAATTAACTTGTATCAGAATGACTTTACAAGAATCAAATTAACTTGTATCAGAATGACTTTACAAGAATCAAATTAACTTGTATCAGAATGATTTGTACAAGGATAAAATGAAGATTCTTAAACGAGAAATTTAATCGAATATACAGTTCCTTGGAAAATATGTGTTTCGTTTCGAATAGTTCGTAAAGTATGTAAAATTTTGAGTTACGAAAATATTGTAAAAAAATTGGCGACTGCAATGTCCTGCAGTTTAAATAGATGGAATGATAATTGAAAATAAAAATTTACAATAAAAATAAGTCATATTCAATCAAGTCAAAGACAAATGAAAAACTGTAAAATGGGTACATACTTTTCAGATTTTACACCACGAATACCAGCTCCTATGAAATTCGTAGGTCATCGTAGGTAAACAAATGAAATATAAAATTTTCCATCGGATTATGACGTCAAATCTAACCAGCTAATGATGAAACGTTTTGCGGTTACGTCACGATTCCACTGTTTTTACGATTTTTTTCTTTCGATATTTAATTAAATAAGTTTTTAACCGCTATATAGCTTACATATTCGGAATCAGCTTTGGTTTCTTTATTGAAATTTATTGTTTTTTACCATTTTTAAAAAATACTCAACTTCGCCATTGAAACCTAATAAAATTATATTTACGATAATGGCAAATCCAAGAACCTTTAAATTAATGCTCATATCATATAAATTAAAAAAATATGCATTTTGATATAAGCTGTTTATTAAAAACTTAACTATTTTTGAGTGAAAATTGTCAATACAGATTTAAACTTCTTTTGAACTTTTCTGACTTGGAGCTTATGTTTTCTTTTTTTTTTCACCTTTTCGCTTCTTTTGCTATCCCAAGCAAAGGATCCTGCCAAAGGCATTCTCAATCCTCCCAGAAATGTTTGCGAGGACAACATCATATTCCATTTTGACACTAGTTTTAAAATAAGATTCAAGTGTAATAAGAAATAGATCTGAATTGGAAGAGAAGGAAACACCAGTAATTAGTTAATATTCTATGTTTGCCAAACCTTTCATGAATCAGGATTAATTCATTGCAATAGCCATTACGATATTTATCACAATAACTATTTAACATTAAACAATTGCTGTTAATTATTCATATTATTATTCTGACTAAGGACACTATGAAGATGAACTGCAAGTATGTAAAACTTAAACCAATTTCTAAATTTATAAGTATATTTCTGCCTACTCAAGAATTCCAATTATGAATAATTAATTTAGCACAATTACTTTATTTAATTTAAGAATTATATATATTTTTGTAATATAGCGATTTTATATATGTAACACAAGGACAAATTGAAAAACATGTCTTCCGATTTATACCATATTTAGTATAAAACCAAATTTGTATGTTTAGTGTTTGAAAATAGAGATATTCCTTCGCACAATTTAGTGCTTTATTTAAGGTGTAAAGAGCAGATGAAAGCAGCATTTCAATGAACTTATGAAATTTTATATTTTACTGATTTTTGCAAATATTTGCATAAACAATTTTTTATTGAATGTTAAATTCTGCGTGCATGTAGTAATCAGACAAACCATTTGAGAGTTATGTCGTTGTGACTTTTAAAGTTTATTTTGTAAATTACTGATAATGAAAATGTTCTGTTTATATCACAGCAGAGAGATGAATTTAATTTTCTAGGCGTAATTCCGTGACACAAGCAAATATCCACTGAATGTCATTTTCAGTTTTTTCTTCATAGTTTATTCAGAGCTCTTCTCAATCATACAATTCGAAATATGCTTTTTAAGTAAAATAAAGTAAAAAATGTGCATTTGCAAGTGCAATCTTGGTAAAAATAAGAATATGATAAACCGCACAGTAACAGCATTAGCAAACTTTTTATCCGAGTATTTAGTTGCCGTGGCCACTCCATGATATATATATATATATATATATATATATATATATATATATATATATATATATATATATATATATATATATATATATATATATATATATATATATATATATATATATATATATATATATATATATATATATATATATATATATATATATATATTTTAAAACTCCGCGAATCGATTTATATCGCTAATGGTTATTTTCAATTCAGTTATTTTAAGTGCTTTGAAGCAAACCAAATACATGCAACCTATGAGGCAAATTGTTATGTACAATCTATGTGTTTATTCATAATGCAAAAGTTTTCTCTTAATCAATAAGTATACACTGTTAAAAAGAGCCTTAAGTTTAAATATAAAAGATTTAATGCAAAATAATCAATTTGTTGTAGAAAATATACGATGTTTTTGGGAACTAATAATACCGTTGTTTATTTTATGTTGTCGATGAAGATTCTTAAAAGCTGCCAAGGTTAGGATTGATAGATTTTTAAATAAATATATAATCACTGAGATCGATGGCGTTATAGACGCATTCATTTTGCAGGTGGTGATTATTAATAGTAAATGTTTTAAAATATTTCTATTAGTGATATATGTTCAAGAGATAGTTAACAGATTTTTATTTTAAATCACCTAATAATTGCTATTGGGTTACATCTTTATTATGCTTCATCGTAACTTAGAGTTTTGATGAAACTAGTTTTATTGACTGTGTTTTACTGGACTGAGGAAGTTTAGATAGTGAATGAAAATGAAATATCCATATAATCACATATTTTTGTTATTCTATTTCAGCTTAATTTTTCCAACAGCAGTTTCCACAAATGAAGATTTAAAAAAGAAACTTTTTAAATGTTTCTTTAAGTTTTTTAATGTGGTTATTGTGATATTATATGTTGGGCCGACTTGTCTAACTTTCGCCACAATAACAATTCAGAAAAGTACTTTACAAACCACCTTTGCGGTTGCTGTAAGTTTAATGATGGTGGTATTAACAGCATTATATCGCAGGATTTTATGTATTCGATGTACCCGGTTAAAGAAACTGGCAAATTTTGTCAACAACATTAACACAACAACAGAAATAAAAGCAAAACACTGGATAAATGTTTGGTACTTTGCTAGCATTCTGTTGCAAATTGTATTATTTTGGATAAATTCAGTTACAAGTATCGGTTTAAGTGTATTTTTGGATTCACATTGGAATATCCATACAACGCCATACTCAGTGTTACTTATTCTTTTATAACATTTGTGTTTTTTCAATTGCCTACTATTACCTTCTCCATATTCTATGTCGTGGTATGCTATGAGATCAAATCAGAAATCAAGAAGATTACAAAAGAAGTAAGCAGGAGTCGTGAGCTTAATTACGAGAAACTGTTTGAACATCACCACCGTTTATTATCTATGGTAAAGTACATAGACAGCGAACTTTGTTTTTTCATGTTCTGCAGTGTTGTCTTTAGCTCGGCCTCCATGTACTTCTTAACAGTGTCAGAGCTACATCCTTCCGAGTTGCCACAAAATATGTATCAACGTATTTGGATTTCCTGTTTCTTCATTAACGGCTTCATGTCCTTCTTTGCCATGACCATCTCAGCTACTCAGGTGAACGAAACCTTGTTGGAGATCAAGATGCAAGCCAATTCGTTGAATGCTACGAACATTAATTCAGCAATGGTATTTGGGATGTTCAACTACTTCATGGAAAAGGATGTAAATTTAACGGTGTGGAAGATTACGGCTATCAGAAGAAATTTCATTGTCGGTATAATCGGGACTCTGTTTACTTATACAATTTTATTTGGTACTTTGCAGATTAGATGAAGCTAATGATTTTTTTTTCAGTCTGTTAATTTTTATTATAGATTACCTGACTAGTTTTAGTTCCCTTTATTTAAAAAATATATATATATATTATCTTTAGTGGTTATAACTCTCCAGCATAATAATACATTTATTTTAATTAGAAGTTGCTAAATTAAGTCAGTCCTTATATTTCCCATGTACAAAATATAATATATGGCTTATAACTTTATGCCATTCAAGCTCTGTAAGTGATTTTTTTTTTAAATGTCAGTTACAAGAATATACCTTAGGGTTGTTCGAAAAAAAAAATGTTTTTGAAACTCATTAATTGAAAAAATTTATTATATATCTTCATAAAGAAAACTGTAAAACCGAATTTGAAAAAAAAAATAATATCTTCAGATCACACATTCACCTCAAAGTTTGAAGTAAATACAAAAAATAACGATTTTTTTTTTTTAATTTCTAAACGTTATATATTTGAAAGGCAATAGTTGGAAATATGTAATGAAAGTTTGGTACAACACAGGAAAACACTATTCTATGCATTTTTAAAACATATATTAATAATTAAAAATATTCAAAAATATTAAAAAAAAAAAAAAAAAATTAAATAGACACTAATGTTATTTCTTACATATTTTTTTAAAAATTGTTTTATTAACTTCAAGCATTCACTTCAAAGTTTTAAATAAATACAAAAAATAACTTTTTCCATCAATTTGTAGAATACACCAATAACTAAATTACTGAGATGCGTCATTTGGTATTGTGTGGAATGAAGTGGATTGAAATTGGAAAAAATCAAATTAGTAATTATTCAATAATAATCGTCCACGAATAATCTTTGAAACATTGATAAAAATTATGTTTTGGTGGGTTTTATTCTGGGTTGTCTTTCTCTTCCTTTGAAGCTCATAAACTTATTCATTGGATGATAGTGCGCATGTCTGTGATTGGAAGTGATTGGCAAATATGGCAATGATTGGGACTGCCATTAATATTGGTTGGAAATAATCTGATAGATCCTGCACGTTGGGAGACCACTACAGTGGGATATACTTCAATGAACTACTAATCAGACTCCTATTTAAACACGTAGATAGCACTACTACAGAACCAACATCTTTCAGTGAGAAGGTATATCTAAAACTGAAGAACGTTAAAATTTCCACTGGCCGATTTTTTACGTGTTGAATGTTCAATTCCCCATGTTAAGATGAAAATACTGAGAACAGATCAGTTATATCTTCTTGATATTTTTGCAGCGATTAGACAAGACCAATGATTTGGCAGCTCGCAAACCACATCCACTTTCACACTCCAAATGTCTAACAAAAAACAGAGTACTTAGACTAAATATGAGTGAATGTATCCCATCGGATGAACTCAAGCAAGTGGTATACTTTATTTTAAATTGTTACAAGCCTCATTGATTTTGAATTAAAAAAAAAAGTTAATTTTCTGATGGACCTAAGATCATATATGAGGCAATTCTATTGTCTCTATACCTCCCTGAATATTTACTGGAATTTTTAAACTTGGTTATTGAACGAAAAGCTTCCTTCTCTCACCCAAAACTTTTTTGGCAATGATTTTTTACTAAAGGAGAGATGCAAGTGCACTGGGGCGTCGGGTTTTGAAATCTCAAGAACTTTCCTAGAGAAATCAGGCATTTCAAGGCAACCAAACTTAACTTTATTGCCACTGATTACTTGAACATAATTAATTGGAATGCTTGTAATCAAACTCTATTGTTAAGGAAAGTAACAAACGAACATTTGCTAGCAAAGACTGGCGCATCCGAGGTAGCAGAGCTGTAGTGGAGGAAACTGGAGAAGACAGGAAGATTGGCTAATTCTGGCCGAGCATAGTTCCAAAATACATTGTTTTTTATGAAACATATCAAAACAGCCGCATATTTATGTTCTCCAATCTTTCTCATAAATACAATATCCCAATTTTAAAACTGTGCATAGACATTTAAAAAATATCTTCTATATTTTATTCAGAATTGGACAAGATTGGCCTATATTGTTTCCAACGACCGATTCACAACGTTCCACATCGGGATTGTAATTATTTTAGGTAAGTTGTCAGAGAAGCTCCACAGACGAGTATAAGGCTGAAACAAATAAATAACATGGGAAAAAAAATTCCTCTTGGCTCTATTATTTTTTTTTCAGATTTTCGTATGGTTAAATATTCACAATAATAATTCATTTTAAAAATAACTCAATTTATCGTAATGTATAATTAAAACTGTCATTTTCTGCATTGTGTT
The DNA here is from genome assembly GCA_963978545.1 of Linyphia triangularis. Taxonomy (NCBI): domain Eukaryota; kingdom Metazoa; phylum Arthropoda; class Arachnida; order Araneae; family Linyphiidae; genus Linyphia; species Linyphia triangularis. Next base: position 41,374,518 of record OZ021731.1, read on the forward strand.
AAATTTGCATAAAGTTCAAATAAGTAATGGAAATAATGAAAATTTCGCTTGGCCTTAACCGTTTTTTCAGCACTGTATGTATGCCGGTAGAATTGAGACTTCGGATCCCATTTTCTTTTTAAACTTTACTGAGTGTGTTTTTCCGATTCCCTTTTAATTATTTATTCCACTTTCTGCCTTGTTTGAATTTCTCTTTGTCTTTCCTTAACTCAGATAAGCTGTGTGATAACACCGGGATACACGCTTTTCAATATCAGGACGACTATTTTACAAGTCACGAAAAGTTCATAATTTTAATTTCAGATATCTTTGCCAATCTCACGCAGATCTTCATCAAGCCTTTTTCTGTTCATTTTGCAAGTCATTGGGAACATTTTCCAAATTGAACTTTTTTTGTCGACATCCTTTAGCTTTTTAGTTACTTTTTGTAGCTTCCTTAAACAGCCGCTAGGGGGGGGGGGGTGCTGTTTCAAAATATTTAGTATAGTCACTTTACTATTAATACATTCTATAGCTATTTCAAGTAACCTGGAGTTTGGAAACTGGCAAATATAATTTTGACTTTCAAATTTTGTTAGAATGACAAAGAAAATTAAATTATATATGAAACAGTTCATAGTTTATAAGTAATTAAAAAGCAGTCTGTTTACAAGAAATTCTTGTCAAAGAGATATTTCTACGTATAACACCCATTGATATTGATGTGGATTCACTTAGAGCTACATGGTACCCTTATGGGATATATGAGTTCTGGTGGGACTGTCTGCTTATCACCAATCCATACGAAAACCTTGTGTTCAAATTTATTCAGTTGTTCTCTCAACGCTAACGTAATACAAGTTTTTTAACAGTTATATATCAGTGGGTTTAAAAATGAAGTAAAGTAAAAAAATTCGAAAGTCATTAATTTATATTATTCTAATTAAAAGAAAAATTCACACAGATCTACATGGGTCTATCTAAGAAGTCCTTGTAGATTTAAATGGGCTAACTAACTAAATCCATTAGCTATTCTATTCTCAGATTGCACAAAGACACGAATTTGCACGAACCTTCTTGCTACCAATATGGGTCAAATGAGCTTCTGTCCATAGATCTACAAACTACTAAACTAGGACAGGTTATGTTATCAATTATACTGAATAGGGCCTTAAAAATAACTAGAGGAAGTACATTATATAAGTAAAGTTATAATACACAATTTGCATGAGTAAGTGTATTTATCACTGGTAACAAAAATAGCACGCTCAAATGGAACCTCGTAGGGTAGTAGTCGGTTAACTATATGAGCCCTGTGGGACAGACCATATGGAAACTACGTAGATTGATATGCTTTGTAAAAGTTATTTTAAAAAGTTTATTTAAGACAAAAGTTTTGAACATTAGATCTTATGCTTATAACAAAGAAAATTAAAATCAGATTTTATTAAACTTGTTTTAAAAATATAAAAACATTTTTTTTAAGTATATATATATATATATATATATATATATATATATATATATATATATATATATATATATATATATATATATTTATATTAATATATAGATACAAGATATTTATATTAATTTTTTTTCTTAATGATTGTGTTTCAGTTATATCGCTGAATTGCAGCGTAACAACGAAGCTTTTATAAAATGTATAAAAAAATCATAAAAATGTATAGTTAAATATATATTTATTGTTTATATAAGTTTTTAATGGAAAAAACTTTAATTTTTCGCATTTTAATTTTCTAGCTTGAAAGAGTAAATTTGGACCACATTTCAATGTTCTTATTCGCTACCCAAACATCAGGAATTCATTTCGAGAATATTTTTAATAAAAAATCGTTAGTCATTTAATTTTGCACTTATAAATATTAAAGAAATAGACGAATATTATTTAACAGCAAAATATGATATCGATAACTTTTCGAAGCAAGCTTCTGGCCTGATGGAGCAGTCGTCAGCCCATTAATTCGGTATCGGTATAAGACAGGTTTCGATTCCTGGTTAGGAAAAGTTCTTTTCCAGATAATTACAATTTTTAATTTTATTCTGACGGTATCTAATCGAAGAGAATGGTCGAAGTATTTATAAGAGACCGTATTTTTTCTTATATCACTTAAAATCAAATGAACCGAACTTGGCAATTTCATATTGATCCAAAAGGAAAAACTCATGAGAGTCCATGTAGAAGTCATGTACTTCAATCTGCGTGGTTTAAGTATAATCTGACACCAGGTCACATTTGGTGAACATATAACATTAAAAAATATGAGTGTTTTCATAGGTAGTGTTGAATTTGAAAGATATTAAAGATCCACCGAAAGTTTACCTTTAAATTGATGGATTCATTATATAGCTGTTTTACAAATGCATTCTTGCAAAAACTGAAACGACCCAAATAGCAGGGTTACCATTGTAACCTTATTTTTATACTCAACTATGAGGTAGCTATTTTGGCCGTTTCTTATTTAAATCTATTCCTAATTGATGGACAGTTCATGATGCAAAGTAGTATGTCATAAAACAAGATAGTAGTGTGAGTTTTAAGAGTAGTATATTTAAAAAATTACAGGATTTAAATATTTATACTTCCCCTAAGGAGAAAAAATCAAATAGAAAGAAAATACAAAACCATTTTTCATTTTGGAAAATTGCAAAATCACGCGCTCTGTGCTAAGAAACTCATTTCAATTAAAGCATTCCTTTCACAACTCTAATGACAATATATCAAAATTGATCGAGTAAGCTTTTTTTTTAGGTATGTAATTCAAATAAAGTCCAGTAATGGCGTTTAATCATCAAAAGCAGTGTGTAAAGCGTTTAATGGATATTTTCATTTCCAATAATCAATAGTTTGCTGATGGATTTTTAAAAGTGGAGGTCAAAATGTTTTTGCAGTATCGAGAAGCGGTCGTTTAGTTGATTTTCTATTGAGTGCATTTTTGGCAAACATCGAAAAATATTCCACGACAATATTCTCTCAAACATTTATTATGAATGTTATGAAAAATTTAATAACCTTGTTTCTTTTTTTTTTAAGATATCATCGTTAACTGTGATGAACGTGAATGTGATGATAGTGTGAGATCATTGAAGCAAATGGAATGCCACAAGTAAACTTCGCATATGTATTTATACTAATACATTGAACTGACTTTGAGTCAATGACATGTTGAATATTCTTACTCTCCCTCAGAGATTTTGATTTTATTGTTGAACATATGGTATTTGATTATCGAATAACTTAATACTAGGATTACTAGCTATAAAGCTCCAGAGCTGTCTCTTTAGTTTCAACCTTAGAAGAGAACACAACGGCAAATATTTTATCTAGTATAATGATATAATAAACATTACTGTAGTTGAATAAGGCTTTATAATGGTAAGCTTCTGGAAAATATTTAAATTCGCAGCTGGATGTTGATTGTTTTTAGTTTTTGAAATTCCGAGGATTCTTTGATACTACAAACAGTCGTTGAAAATATCCTGGCATATAATAATGGCAGAAAAAGTTATCTAAGTAGAAAGATAAGATTCTTTTTTACAGTTAATGCCTTATAGCATTTATTTTATGCTGTAATTTGAAATAAAGTAATTGTATGGGAAATAATTTTACATGTTTTCTGACCAAAGCTAGCTTTTATATCACTTTTCAAAAGTAATACAAAGCTTGATTTATAGATAAAAAGTAATAAGATGAAAAATTGGTATACTATTATATTTATATTGATGAGAGTAAGCTTTATTATTCCAACTTCTATTCCATCCCATACTTTTTCTTGTAATAGAATAATTAAAATAATAATAACAATGTTAGATGCAATATTTTGTACATATTTCTTTGTAATGATAGGATTTACTTTAATGGAACTTCCAAACAGACACCAATCAGCAGTTGTATTAATGTCGGTCACCATTTTCATTACGAGTACTTTTGAAGTTATTTTTCGCTGGATACTTAATTTGAGGTCACATCGTCTTAAAGAAATAGCTGACTTTTTCATATATTCGAACAATAAGAGGGAACTGGGAAGAAGCCTTTGGTTGAATGTGTGGGTTATTGTAAGCATAGTTTTGCAAGCAATTATTTTCTTTGTACAAACTAGGGCCTTTCTCTATGATTCTCATCCAAATCTATCGTTTGGACAGCCTATAAAAGAACCTTTTCTCTTTATAGTGCCAGTAACATATTCAACACTCCAGTTTACGTTTCTCATAATGCCTATCAATACTTTTTCAATATACTACGTCCAAGTCTGTCATGACGTAAAACAAATATTACAGGGCTTCTTGAATGATATACACAAGGAACGGTATTTTGATTACAAAAGATTACTGGAATCATACAACAGATTATCATCCATGGTGGAACGAATTGACAATGAACTCTCTGTCTTTATGTTCTGTTGTATTGTCTTCAGCTCTGGAACTATGTACGTCATAATGTCCACATTTCTTCAACAAGATCCCTTTTTTGGCTCTTCTCAAATGTTTTTTGTACTCGTTTTTTTCTTCAATACCCTCCTATCCTTTTTCGCTATGAATATCTCAGCCTGCCTGGTAAATGAAGTCATGGGACAGATTGCAATTCGCGCTAAGTCCCTCAGAGCTTCAAATGTGAGTTCTGCTATAGATCTTCAGAGATTCCATATTTGTGTTGAAAAGGAGATTAACCTTACTGTGTGGAAGATAGTGCCTATCAAGAGGAATTTCATCGTTAGCATAATAGGAGTTATATTTACGTACGTTCTTTTGGTTGACAGTTTGAATAAATAATAAATAATTGAATTTCAAGGAAGGAATAATTTTACAGGATGTGCTAACAATTAATACAATTTTCAAAATGTTTGCATCTACATAATCGAAACTGCTTGATGTACCATATTGTTTACATACTCTTATTCATTTACCATTATTTGGTGACTCAAGAACCACAAATTTGTCTACTCAATTCTATTTCAACTGGATACGATTACTACTTTAGTCTGTGAGAGCTGAATTTTTTTGATCAATGTTTATATACATTTATTCAAATGCATTAAGATCGGTTTGTATAATGTTGGTTACAAAAATACATGCAATAAGTTTATTAATGCTATCATAAAGTGGTTACTTTTAGTCTAATTCATTAATTTGTTTCGAGTGTTCTGATTTGCACTGTATAAGGAATCTTTAGTAATCTATCGATAGTTAGGCACACGCAATTGGTTAACTAGAAGCCCACGCTCCCTAGTAGAATTCGGTAAGAACCTTTTCTAAATTTAGTAGTAAGCTGATTTTTGAAAGTAACTTAAACTACATTTTCGTTGAAAAGCTTTTTAAAAAATTTACTTTTTATTGTAAATTAAATTTGCAAACATGTCCTCTACTTTTTATAATTGCAAAAGTGTATGGTCCTCATTTCGTGAAGAGTAGGTCATCGCCACTACAAGTGTAGAGATTTTTGAAGATAATTTTAAGATTTCTAAGAAAATTTTATTTAAATAAGTATATATTTAATCTTTCCCACTGCATTTTTACTGTAAAAATAAAGCAGAGCAAATAATATTATCATAAATTGAATTTGTGTTTAATTATAGATATTTATTAATCCAATGAATGTAATTCATATTGCATTTAATACAATTAATAAATGTATTAAATTTATTCTCTCATAGATAATTTCGAAATTAGTTCTTCAGTTTTTACCGAAGTGAAATGCTAAATCATCTCTACTTTCATACCTTAAAATGAATGAAATAGCCCACCCCCCCTAAAAAAAAAGAACATTAAAGATAATGCTATACACTAAATAAACTCCCCCCTTCCCAATTTTAAAGGATACTTATACATAAAATCTATAGAAAAGACTGTCATATACTTTAAGATAAACCCCCTTCTCCTCCTTATTGGCAAAATGTTGATTGTTTTATTTATTTTATTCTCTTACAAGAAATATTTAATATTTCCATCTTCTTATCAACCTCTTCTTCCTTCCCCTTTAAAATTTTGAAGAAGTTTGCGTAACAAATTCCCCCCTGTAGGCATCCTGAGTTACTCCATTGGAATGAATCTTCGTTGCAGATTGCATTGCAGATTCATTGAAGACTGTTGGCTTGAACTCCGCAATGGAGCTTCAGATGTTCCTCTTTTGCGCAGAGAAGGGCATAAACTTAACTGCATGAAAAATGGTTTTCATCAAGAGAAATTTCTTCGTGTACATAATCATATATTTACCTTCGTACTTTTGTGTGACAGTTTGGTACAGTGATCAAGCATATTTTAACTAATTTTCGAAGCTAACATTTTCCCACTCAAACTTGGGCAAAAGATACAATGTTTAATTCTCGACCTTCAAACATTTTACGAGCTGTGTTGCCAAGAACCAGAGTGCATAATTCTATATTGTTTTATATGTTGATCTATTCAAACTTAATTAGTTTTAAGCATCAAAATAAAATTTAGCTACTAGTAATTCTAACATTGGAGACAGTTTTTACTCACCATAAGCAATCTTGAAATGCAGATAAGCAATCTTGAATATATTTCAAGATTTACGAAGTTTTCAACTACCGATCTTTCGACTACTTGTTTAGGACATGAAAAGTATTTGAATCTTGTTTTATATTGTAGTAGATGATGCAACAGTAAATTATCATTCAGTGATTACTTGTGCAAATAATAAATACTCAGCATTTTTTTTATTCTATGATTCAGAAAAACCTTTGTTTGGCAAAAGAACCGTATATTGATTGCCGTAATACTCGGTTTGCTGGACAGTACCCTCATTTTTAAATAATCAGTGGCTTTATGGGTTATGGAATCTGTAACATTTATGTATAGACCGAAGAACCTAACAATCACTTGTATAACATGTTTTATGTTGGTATAGTTCATGTGATTAATTCAAAATTTGTGAAAGAAGAACCCACATGACAAATATTTAACAAATCGCTAAAATGATGCAATTCAACGAGATGTGAGTCTCATACTGAAATTAAAAAAAAAAAAAAAACTGCTTTTTTTTCTGTCTACCTGGTGAAATTTATAGACAATTGCTTCGTAAATTGACAGATGATTTCAAAATAATGGTAACCCTATCAATATCAACAGAAAAAAAATAATCCTATGATTATTTCATCTGTTGTAAAAAAATAGTGTATGTGTTACTCTACCGTCAGGTATAAGTAATACAGCTTTCGATATTGGGCTTTCATGTGGTATGAACATTATATAACTTTTACAGACTTTCAAAAATGTCACATTGTTGGAGCTAATGTTTTTGAAATGTTCGCCACTACGTCTGTCATGTTAATGTAATTATCCTAAAGCTACATACCAAAATTTTTTACTACGTTTAAAATTCATTGGAAAAAAAAAGAAACTCCTAAAGAAAATAGCAATCTAACAGGAAGGCTTTGTGAAAGTGTCAACCTTGTCTTGAAGTACACTGTAGCCTCCAAAAGTAGATAAATGCAGTCATATTAATTAACTTTATAGAAATATTTGCATTTACAGGTTTCAGTATCAATTAACGCAGTTATGAGAGAACTTCAACTACGAAATATTTGTGGCAGTGGTAATTTGCAAGTCACTTGTGTATGAAAAATGCCCCCTACAGAGGTGGCACGAAAACGATTATTGTTCGAGTGATTTTAGGAACAATACTTATTAGTCAAACGAATAATTTATCAATTGGATTCGATTACCAGGATGTCATTACTTTTAAAGAACACCAAATTATGTCCAGGATGTTGCCTTCTACTAGTTAAGCATGTCTTTGGATTTGGCATGATTTAGTTAACTACTTCATGGTTCTGTACTTTCTGCAGGTATTTTAACAACCATAAAAGCTGGCAAAAGGGGGAAAGGCTATTCAGAGCCTTTTTGAGACCAGGTCCATCATCGTTACATTCATAGCATCTAGCAAGACGAGATGGTTTCCCAAATGATAATGTTCTTGTTCAAAGAGTTAGACCTGCTTTAAACCATGAATTAATACACTTGAGAACGAAGTCGGACATTTCTTTTGGTCAACTCGGACTCCACCTTTAGAGAGAGACTATGGCCAGAAATCTTCATATCTAACCATCTCTTTATTAACTATAAAACCATTTCTCGCAAAATAATGAAACTATACTCCCACAACACACTGCTCATGATTAACATAATCCTAATTTTAGATTAATTTTTTCTTCAGTAGACTATTTTAAAAGCATTCATTCTTCATGTTAATAAAGTTTTTCATGTGTCTCTGTACTATTTACATTATTTTTGCACACAATAAAGCCCATTAATAAAATCCACAACTTTGGAATATTGAACAAAAAACGAAACCGGTAAAATGTTATCAAGCTGATTTTTTTTCATGATCACCCTTGAATGTCATCCTGTTACATCACATCAAAAATACTTATCAGCAGTAAAAAAAAGTCATAACTAACTTATATAAGTAGGATTCAAAATTAAATATATACAGGAATTCAAAAATCACCTCATGTTTTACATATTTTCATAAATATTTGGCAAAATTGAATTATATTTGCAATTCGAAAAAGGGTCCATAAAACAATGTTTTTTGAGATACTTGCAATAAAAGTAATCGATTTTAAACGGTTAAATCCTTACAATCCTTTTATGAAAATTCTTTTCATTTGTACATTTCATTTAGGGAGTTATCATAAAATTATTTTTTTCCTTGATTGTAAAAAAAGTATTTAATAAGCATGAGAGACCAAGTAGCTGAGTAAAGTTGAAGTTTGAAGTGTACTTTTTTTCTTTTTGCCATCTCTTGGCTAACATTTGATTTGAATATATTTACATTTGGCAACCCTAACTTTCATAGGAAATAATTTGTATTTGGAAATGTTAGTTTCAATAAAAGCATATATTAATACTAAGCTTTATTTGTATATTAATTATGGTATTAAACTACTAACCTTTATAAATATAAAAAAAAAAAAAAAAAAAATAAAAATAAAAATAAAAATAAAAGAATTCTATAAAAACATTTTTTTTTTTTAATTTTAACAATTACTATAAATACATGTAGAGGCTAAACTTACTGTAAATAGTTCAAGGTAGAATTCTTGGCTAGCCAGTAATAGATTCTGACATTGAGACATCGAGACACTGGAAAAACTATGAGATATAATTTTTAAAAGGAACGCCTTCAACGAGATTTTTTGAAGGGGAACTGTTACTCATTTTCGTCTTGAATGGTAGGAAATATAGAAAACTCCTGTAAAGCAGCTTAGTATTCAGATTGAGTTCATAAAAAAATTGTGATAAACAAATTAATCAAAAGGATCATTTTTTACTGTGGTTTTGAGATAGTATTGAGCTGAATTGGTTGTATATGATTTTCTAAAAGTTTATTAATATCTATTTTTGACAGAAAATTTCTTTAACCGAGCTTGATGAGATTATAAAAACAAGATGACTACACTGTTTTGTAAAACAGAACCCTTTGTTTGAAAAAACTCCCCTCATTATCAAGCTAGATAAATAGGAACACAAACATCTTGGATTATCAAAATGGTTAAACTTAACCATTTTATAGAATCTTATAGAAATTCTAGTACTTCTATACGAACATATATTTTGATTTCTGCCATACATTGTTTCTAAAGCTTATACAAGGACTGTTTTCTGAATCTTCATTAGGCACCCCAACAATTTCACCATATCCCTCACCCCTTCCATTCCCAATTTAAGCTCCTTTACAAATCCCAACTTGTCACTTCTGCTCTCCATCTTTATTTTCGTATGGTGTCCTATTTTAGTCATTGTTTAAAATTTGTAAATTTAAAGGAAGTCTAATCTGTATTTTTTCATACCAGGTTCTAATTTGGGCAATTAACGTCATCACCAGTAAGGTCAAACTTAGAAGCCAATTACCGAACAAGTAATTATGGGTAAGCTAAGCCCAAAGATACAAATTTGCTAAGCATAGCTATAATCCATCTGTTTTAAAAATAATTTAAACACCTATCAACTACATAATATTTTATACATTACTAAACTCCAGTTTCAATATGCCTGGCAAACACTAAGATCAACCAATCTTAAAATAGTCTCTATCTATCCCCCCCATCATCAATTCCAAAAGTAACATAATCTTCTAGCCCCAATAAATCTCAGAGATGAGAAATCAAATCCAATAAAGCCAGCATGCTAAATTAAATTTAGTTTCACCAAATACTTTAAATTGATACACAACTGTTCAACACAAAAGTTTTTTAATCTAAAGAGTTAAATAAAAACAAAACAACAATGTGAGGGTCCACTCTCATCAATCCAGGGTGGGTCGGGTGAGATGAGACAAAATTGCAAAACTAGATTAGAATGCAGTCTGGGGCCAGATGCCTATTTACCATCAGTATAGAATCTCGACCGCAGTTACCTGTTACCTGTCTATTTGGGTAAAGTTTTAATTGAAGACTTGAATGTGATAAATACTCTTTCTCCAAAAATGTCTCCGACTTCACCAACTTGAAAGGACTAAAAAAAAAAAAAAAAAAAAAGAAAAAAAAAAAAAAACTATCGTCTAAAATATTACCATGTTCTAAAAGTTAAGTAATTTTTTTATAATTTAAATTAAAGTATACATAATAACAAACGAGCAATGACAACATAATTTCATATTTCAAAGAAGTAAAGTGTATAATATAGTGCAATTGGAAGTTATGCCACCACAGTGCACTTTATCGCTATTTTTGCGACTTTTTTTTTCATTAAAATAGTGCTCAGGTTGATTATCACTCAACTGAAAAGTTATTAGCAAATATATTTCATATTTCATTTTATTTCTCACTCTGCTGTTTATCGGCACCTTATTATAAGAATATATTTTCATCAGTCACTTCTTTATTCATTGCAGCATCCATGCATTCATGCATAATACAGTGAGTCTTTTTGTGTATATTGATTGCACTCTACGAAAATTGCTTCTTTGTTGAGTGTTTATATTGAGAAATATCCAACAAAACCATCAGTCTGCTCCATCAATCTTTAATACCTTATATCATGAAGAGATAATGTATCTAGACACTGATTGAAATGAATACCTTATTGATGAGTTTTTCAATGAGTAAATGGTAAATGTGTAAGTCGATCATTGATCTGAAGCGTGTACTCAATCGGAGTAATGGTTCACTTATAGTGAAGTTTAATGAAGAATTCTATGTGCTGAGTAGAATATAGTAGTTATTGAAATTGGTTATGCTATCTAGAACATCAAATAGTCAAGTATATAAATTGTTTATTTACTTTTAATTTTTAAGCTGTGAATTTACACTAAATGTATAGATTGTTTTCAACTTATCTCGTTCTATTTTTAATAGTTTAAAAAATTAATTATTGTATATTTTTATACTAATATTTTGTCCTGGTCATAAAAAAATACATACTCCTGTGAAAAATTGAAATACTTGTTGCATCAAGTCATTATTTGGAAGAAATCATTTTTTTAGCTAAAAGAAAAGTCTGAGAATTTCCTTTATCAAAGGTGTAAATTCATTTTTAAAATATCAATTTGATACATTTATATGATATTCTAATAAAAATATACTCAAGGAGCGAAATATTTATATCGTTATAAAACTTGTTAGTTAAGCTTAAGTAAAAAAAAATAAAATATTTTATAAACATTACTATTATTAAATGTATCACTAATGTTTTATTGTTCATATATGTATTTCCATTATTCAATTGTTGCTATATTTCTCATAAACTGTCAGAGAAATATTGTGGAATGCAACAAACTTATTGCTAAATTTATAATTTAAAGGGTTTTCAATTGTTATAAGAACTTGCCTTTTAATAAATATTTTTATGTAGTGAAATTATGTACTAAAAGCTTAAAGTTATAGTATCACTGGTTGTTGAGAAATGAAGTATCCGTATAGTTTTATATTTATATTACTTAAAGTTAGTTTGATTTTTCCAACGTCTGTTTCGACATATAAAACTAAAAAAAAGAGGGCAGTCAAATGCCTGCTAATAACCATAGATATTGTGATTTCCATCTTTTTTCTCTTTATTGTCTATTATACTTTTCTATACTTCTTCGATAATCAAAAATCGGTGATTGTTTTTGTTATGACCATGAGTAGTATCATCAGCGCCTTGCAGGTATTTTATCGTTGGGTACTCAGTCTAAGATCACATCAATTGAGAGAAATTGCTGATTTTGTAGTTGCTCGAAATAAAAAGAAGACACACAAAACAAGCTTTTGGATGAATGTGTGGGCATTTATAAGCGCTGTAATGCAAATTATTATTTTTGTCTACTACACGACGAACCTGTCGGCAATGTACGAATTAATTGTTAAGTTCACAATTGCGCATAATATAAAACAGCAATATCTTTCTATAGCAATAAATATATGTTCATCACTTCAATTTCTGTTGTTTAGCATGCCCATCAATACATTATCTATATTCTACGTTTATATCTGCCATGATATAAAACAAATCATCCAGAAATTTTTTAAAGATATAAGCAAGGAGAGCGTATTTGACTATGGTATGCTATTGGAATCCTATAACAGAATAGTATCAATGGTGGAACGCATTGACAATGAACTTTCTTTCCACATGTTCTGCTGTACTTTTTTCAATTCTACTATTATGTACTTTCTACTAGCCACTTTTCTTCATCCAGACCTTTTGAATGCACAGTACCAGCGTATCTTTATAATATTTTCTTTCTCCACTTCTTTCATGTCCCTATTTGCAATAACTTTCTCTGCATCCCTGGTGAACGAGGTCTCGATGCAGATTGCAATGCAAGCGAGGTCATTGAAGTCTGCTAACTTGAACTCCGCAATGGAACTTCAGAGGTTCCTCTTTTGCGTGGACAAGGGCATAAACCTAACTGTATGGAAGATGGTTCCCATCAAGAGAAATTTCTTCGTGTGCATCCTCGGGGCTGTATTTACATACGCACTTTTGTTTGACAGTTTATTAAAGTGATCAAGCAATTTGTGTTTTCGAAACATTTTCTACTGATATGCTTGGGAAAGTATTACAATATTTAATTAACGTTTAATTCACATGTACAATAGCACACAACTCTCCTCGTCTGCTCAGATTCCACCTTTAAGATTATCCGATTTCTGTGGTCAGATTTAGAGAATATGGCCAGAAACCTTCGTTCTGCACCATCTTCTCTTTAAAAATTATCTCAAATTCTTCAATACTCCATAATAATAAATATTTTTACCATAATAATTGTTCAATTTTTAACACTATTTTTAGATGAATTTCTACAGTAGCATATTGCAATAGCATTTTTATTTCATGTAATAAGAAATTTCATGTTTCTGTCTTCTATTTTTTAGATAATCCACATTAATAAATGTATTGAATAAAAACCTTCAATGAATTTCCAGCTTGATTAAGTAGGTTTTTAAAACAATTTTAATAGTACAGAAACAAATTAAAAAAAATGACGTACAGAGAAAAAAATATCATGAAGCTGATTTTTTCCAAACCGTCCAGGAATGCCAACCAAAGTTACATAACTAAAACACTGAATAATCCAACAGAAAACGTCATAAGACAAGTTAGTTTAATTGCAGTAAAGATAGTCATAATTAAATTCTCAATAAGCAGTATAATAATTTAAAGATTAATATGAATCAAACACTGTGTAATGATTTTTAGATTAAACGGCATAATAATAAGTCAAATAATATTAATTTTATCATTATTATTCTTCACTAATCCATAGTATAAATGATTATATTATTACAAACACAGTTGAAGTTTATTATGTCAATATAACATACAAAAATGCGTGAAGTAGATTAAATTAAAAACAAAAAAAAAATACAAATTATACAAAAGTTATTTTTGTTTACATCATTATCAAGTAGCTAGTCATGTAGTTTATCTAATTTTAATAAAAGATGAGACTAGCATAACAAAAAATAAAATGTTAGCTAGTAAAATACATCCTAAGAAAATCAATTAAGGTAGATTGGGGAAACTATGCCACAGGCTGTGCTTTCCAAACCCATTAGAATATTTTGATGTATAACAGTGGAAGTTATTGGAATGTTGTCTGTCTCACACAATTCCAATTTCTTTTATGTTTTGGGTTGCTGTAAAAAGAACATAAGAAAATGGTGCTGCATTTTATTTTTCAAACTTTGTGATGAGTTGTGAGTTTTCTTAAGTCTCAAGGTGTTTTCAAGGTTATGTGCATTACTTTAGCACTACTTCAAATTAGGCATAATATACCTTGTTTTGAGTATGTATTTTGTAAGTTATTAGTTTAAGATAGATGGTCCAATTATCTCGTAAGCTTTTGCTTTTAATGGGTGACTGGGTCAAGTACGTAGTAGTAGATAAGTTTTAAGTATGAAGGTGAATACTTTCGTGTGAAATTTTAATTCTTTCAGATGATGAGGCAGATATAGCTGCAATGACAAAGGTTCTTTAAGTCCTGGAGTGGCCAAATGAAGCTAATATTTTGAAGTATGACAAGAAGGATATCATTGGTGCAATTAAAGAACCAAAAATGAACGAAAAATTGAATATTGCCATATAAAATATATTAATCCATTTTAATATTTCTAATAATGGCAACATGAAAGAAAAGTCTCATACATTGAAATACCATCAATTTAAGCCTATGTTACTAAGTCCTACGTTTTAGTAAAAACTGATTATCAGGTATTTAGACAATAAATGTTTATCGTTATAAAACATCGCTTATCTACTACAACCGCCCTTACATAAGCATGTCAATTTTTTTGTTAAAAAGTAGTATTTTGTACCATAGCTATAAATTAGTTAATTATTAGAGTAAAAAGGAAATGTTACATACAGGTCGATTATTTTCAAAATACCTTGATGTTATCACTATAAAAACTACTAATATTCAAAGTGAACAAGTAGCAGGTGTCAACGGCCAAGATCAATAATGTATTAAAAAATTATTATAGGACCGTATAGCGTATCTAATTACACTAGATAAACACTATCATTCCATTTTAGTAAAAATTGATGCGTATAAAATAAATCATGGCTGATATATGTCGCTGAATGGTACTAACGAGTTATTAATATATATCGCAATTAAACACATAATATAGAACTTAAACATCATTAGTAGTATACAGGGGTACTAGAGGAAAATGGCGCCAGTCTGTCTAGGGGGGCGTGGCCTGTCTGGAGGGGGCGTGGCTACATGACAGGTGACGGATGGGTGACAGGTGATGGATGGGTGACATGTGACGGATGAGTGACAGGTGATTGATTGACATGGTTACGTAACGATGATGTAATGGATGACAGGTGATTGATTGACAGGGTTACGTAACGATTATGTAATGTGAATGACGTCATTGTAAGTTGAGTTGTTTTTGCTTTAGTTTCGGTTTCGTTATAGGCTGATGTTGGTGACGTCACAGTGGGTATTTATTAGAGTTTAGTTTCTACAGAATGGCAACACTTGTTAGTTTTGGTTTCCTGTCAAGTAGTTGGAGTTGAGTTGTACTCTAGCTGCTTGTGAAGGGAAACATTATTTTTATGAATAATGTAATGATGACGTCACAGTGGGTATTCATTAGAGTTTAGTTTTTACGGAATCGCAACACTTGTTAGTATTGGTTTCTTGTCAAGTAGTAAGCGTTGGAGTTGAGTTGTACTATAGCTGCTTGTGAAGGGAAACATTATTTTTATAAATAATGTAATGAGGATGTCACAGTGGATATGACGTCATAATATGTTAAATTTTATCTTGTTAAAGGTGGCAATCTCATTTAGTTTCGATTTTTGTTAAGTTTAGGACGGGATGGGGTTGAGTTGTTTATATCCTTCTCCTGAATGAATACATTATACTTATAGGCTTTTATACTTGTGGCGTCAAAGTGGGTATGACGTCATAACATGTAAATAAATACGAATTTAATTGGTTTCTGTTGGAATATATCCGAATTTTGCTTATGAGAGGTGGCAACACCTCCAATTTTAGAGGACATTATCATCCCTTGTTCCTCATCCGCAGGGGTTGAGTTGTAGCGTTCCTTCTCCTATATGGAGGCATTAAAGTTATAAGTTTTTATCTCGTGACGTCATAGCCATTTAAACCTGATTTTAACGTGTTTGAGAGGAAAAATTAGCATTAGAGGTGGGTATAAAGTTTAGTTTATATGGAGTGGAGTTGAGTTGTACTACAGTTACTTGTAAAAGAAGACATTATTTTTATAATTTATATTTTTATGACGTCACAATATTAATGGAGTGGCAAACTATTAAAGTTTAGTTTTTACGGAGTGGCAACGATCTGTGATGCAGACAGGGCACTTAAGGAATGTATGATATGGAGAACAGATAACTGTTATCGCAACATATGTCTAGACAGAGTATGCGCACGATATAACAAGTTAACTAAAACACCAATTCATAGGGAAGATATTAATGTTCTACTAATAGTTTTTTTTTATTTCTGTCAAGATGTAATATAGTCATTGAGGTTTTTCAATTCTTTTGTTTTCCGAAATGTCATTTGACGGTTGGTTATATTTATCACTCTACACATTTTACGCCATAGCATATATTTATAGAGAAGAAATGAATACCTATATTATTGATTTTAATGTACGTTTAAATGGTAGAATGCTTGCTAGCATTTCTATAATAAGGGGACATTTTTAAGAAGATTTCATTTGGTAAGATGGAAAATTTTGTTAAAAAGTGGTTATTGTATATATTTCGGTGTGCTTATAGTATTTTCAATCCTTTATATTTTTGCGAAAGAAAGTGGTAGAATAGTTGTGGATTTTACTTTGCAAGTAAGCATTTCAATAAATGACTCTTTTCTGCAATCCTAAATGGAAGGAACAGAATCGTTTTAACATAATTTGAATAAATAGTTTGAAATGAATACTATGTACAATTTTCTTAATTTAAATATATATTATAGATCGCCACCTTTTATTTTTACTTGTATGCGACTAATAAAGGTGTTTATAGAACGAATTAAGAAATGTTAAATTATTCAATAGTACTTCAAATATCACATAGATATTTTAGCGTATAAGAAATATTCTTGTGGATTTTCTTAAATATATAACAATTTTATAGAAAAAGTCTTTGGAGAGAATTTTTCAAGGAGAACTTGCCGTATTTCTTTTTTTTTAATTCAATATATTATAGTCTCCTAGTAAAAAAAAAAGCCTTTCAGTAGGAATTTTTCAGAGGGAACTTGCGTTTTTTGCTTTAATGTAATTAAATTTCATAGGGAAAAAAGCCTTCCGAGAGGAGTTTTCAAGGGGAATTTGTCGTTTTTCCTTTAATATATTATGATTTCATAGAAAAACCCTTTCAGGCGGAGTTTTAAGGATATATATGTATATGAAATTGTTATACATGAAAATTGTTTTATGAGAGGGTTTCTAAAGGTAAGAAATTATTACTCATACAAAGGTCTTTCTAAAGGAATTTCAACTACGTACCACTCACCAGATAAGGTTTGTTTAATCATGATATCATGAGTAAACATCATGCGATGCTGCGAGTTTGGTCATCACGTGATACTTGTCGACCAATAATATCACTATCACAGCGTTTTTCGAAAGGTCGCTATCACTGACTAAACTTCATTTCTCACTTGATATTGCTAACAGAAGCTGCTGCTGCTGCTACTCACTACTAGAAATGGCCGATTTAGTTCTAGAAAATATTGAAAACTTCTATGATTTAGACTATTCTCAACAATTGTTTCTTGAATTGTTGAAATACAATTATCAAGATTTAAAACTCTGCTTCAGTGGGAGAAATCACATTCCTAAGAGGATGGTCCTTGCATTTGGTGATTACGGTCTTAGCTATGCCTTCTCCGGAACGAGCGTCACTGCTGAGTCATGGACCCCTACGCTACTAGCCATTAAGAAGGATGTGGAAAGCAAGACAGGACAAGAGTTCAACTATGCCCTTCTCAATTTCTACCCAGATGGATATGCCAAGATTGGGGCCCACAAGGACGATGAACCATGTCTTGACCCAACGTCTATCATCCCCACGCTAAGTCTTGGAGCCGCCCGGACCATGCAGTTTGCTCGATCTCAATTCCAGGCCCATAAAGTATTGCTGGAAAGTGGATCGCTTCTTCTCATGAAACCCCCAACAAACAACTTTTGGAGCCATGAAATTCCTGCTGAGCCTGCGGTGACGGAGCCTAGAATCAGCATTACCTTCAGGAAACTCGTTGAAAGACCCCGAGATGTTGCCTCCCACAATTTTCCTTCGCAAAAGCGATCGTTTGATGAAGCAATCCCCGAAGACGACTGGTTGACCCGACTATATGTCCCAGCAAAGAAAAATAGTGTGTGCCTTAAGGAGTGTAACCTCGGGTTTGGTTTTCTAGTGTCACTACATCAATATGACTCTCGTTTTTTCATTCATATGTGTCAACAAGGATGTATCCAGAAAATTGTAATGAACATGAGCACATTTGTGGACTTTATGAACAAAATCTTTCTTGTGAATACGAAATATTCAACTTCAAGTACCGTGTGTAATAACCAACTCCTAATCTTATCACAGAAAGGTGAGCTAGTTTTCAAACAAATTTTTAATTTTCAACTTAAGGACAGTTTTTTAAAAGTTGATGATAATAATCTCATTAAAATTAAAGACCTTATACCCGAAATGTGTGAAACAATTAAAGAATCTCTTTTGTCTCTATTAAATTCTAAAATTCTTCTTAAATGTGCAGCGAATGTTAATGTACCTCCTAATGTAGATTTATTTAATGAATATGTCTCTGCTTTGAGACTTGAAGTTGAAACTAATGTTTTTAAGTTATTTCGTTGTGAAGGGTGCGTTCACAGCGCAATGGGACAACAATCACACGCCTGTATAACTGCCTCGGTAGAAGATCAATTTTGGTATGTGGGTGACAGTGCAATTCTCATATTGAATGTAAATACTATCATTGAAATTTTGATATCTAAAAATGTTATTCACTTATTTGATGAAGATTTCTTCAAAGTTATTTCTTGGAATGCTTTGAAAGATCATTTAAAATTTTAAATTGCTGTAAATAATTGCCCATTTAAACTCTATGTTATTCAGATATTTTAAAACTTATGAGATTATAAATAAAATGTATTTCATTCAATAATTTGTGTCTGTGTGATTTCAATAATATAACAGTTTTAAACAACACTAGTTTATTGAATAAGGTTCCCACTTTAAAGCCTGTTTTACATTTAGTTTCACCTTCCCTCGAACATTTTTTTTTTTTACAGGTGACTTTAACACATTTTTATTTCCAATAAACTGCTTTGGGACAGTTAAATCTTGTATTGCTGTATCATATATACTTCTGGCATTACTTTTGCTATTGTACATATAATTGAAAAAGTTGACAATATTAGAGTTTGGTATTTTTTCTCCGTTTAGTGAAATTTTGTCCTTTGGTATTCCATGATAAGTTGATAAGATTTTCATCGTTTATGTAATAATATCATCATTTATGGAATAATATCTTTATCATCTCTATATATATAAGGCAAAGCCCTCACTCACTCACTCACTCACTCACTCATCACTAATTCTCCCACTTCCCACATAGTCACAACTCTGAAAATCAGCACAAATATCAACAATGGTAAAAATAGAAAAAGTAAACTATTCCGATCTCGATTAACCCACTTTAAGGGGTCGAAAAGGGGTTAAACGTTCCAAACGGGGGACATTCGAAAATCCTACTTCCCACATAGTCACAACTCTGAAAATCGGCACAAATATCAACAATGGTAAAAATAGAAAAAGTAAACTATTCCGATCTCGATTAACCCACTTTAAGGGATCGAAAAGGGGTTAAACGTTCCAAACGGGGGACATTCGAAAATCCTACTTCCCACATAGTCACAACTCTGAAAATCGGCACAAATATCCACAATGGTAAAAATAGAAAAAGTAAACTATTCCGATCTCGATTAACCCACTTTAAGGGCTCGAAAAGGGGTTAAACGTTCCAAACGACGAATATTCGAATGTCCTACTTCCCCTTTCGTCACAACTCTGAAATCTGGTGCAAGTATCAACAAAAACAAACGTATAAAAAGTAAGCTATTCCGATCTCTATTTACCCACTCTAAGAGGTCAAAAAGGGGATAAACGTTCCAAACGAGCGATATATTCGAATGTCCTACTTCTCATATTTTCACAATTCTGAAAACTGGTGTGAATATCAATAAAGACAAACGCAGAAAAAGTAAACTATTCCGATCTTGGGTGGATCAAGGGGTGGAAAAGGGGTTAAACGTTCCAAACGTGGAATATTCGAATGTACCACTTCCCATATGGTCACAACTCGGAAATTTGGTACAAATGTCAAAAAAGATTAAACATAGAAAAAGTAAGCTATTCTGTTCTCGATTAACCAACTTTAAGGGGTCGAAAAGGAGTTAAATGTTCCAAACGAGGGATATCCGAATGTTCCTCTTCCAATGTAGTCAATTTTCTGATATTTTTTTGCAAATGTTAAAAAAATAAGTCATTCCAATATCGATTAACGAATTTTTAAGGGATGAAAAGACGACGCAACATTGAAACTATACGAGGATTAACTTAATGTCTAATTAACTTAATTCCAATACAGCTACTACTTTGAAATTTAGAACTAAGAGCAAACATAAACACAATAAACTATTCCAGTTTACTATTCACAATTATAAATTTCGTTTAAAATGTCAACAAAGGAAAGTTCCTATTTTGATAAATCAATTTGTCGGGATCGAAATGGGAGCAAACGTCTGAAGTGTAGAATACATGAATGTCTTTTGATCGCTAAAATGCTAATGGTAAAATTTCGTAGCGCAGCACGGGTATTCAGCTAGTAATCATATATGTTTCATAAATTTTTACTCACACTTATACGTATTTAAATTATATAACTGTATATTTGTATTAATCATAGAGATAGCATCTTTTTTTTACTTAAACTTTCAATGCACATACCATCATTTTCAATGTAAGAAGAAGGATTTTTGGAATGTATCAATTTGTTAAGAAAAGATTTGGTGTAAAAATTATTTTTTTTTTAAAAATAAAAAAAAAATATTTAAAATATTGTGTATTCTTTCTTTTATTTTGTCAGAGTAAATAAAATTTATTTCCATCTATTTTTTTATTTTTTTGCAAAAAAAAAAAATTATATTTTTTTGTAAAAAGTTTTTTTTTTCTTTTATAAAATTATTTTTCTTTTGTTAATTTTTTTTGATTTTTTTTTTGTAAAAAGATTTTTTCTTTGTAAAATTAATTTTTCTCTTTTTGTAAAAGTTTTCTTTTTTCTTTTTTCTAACTTTAATTTTTTTTGTAAAAATTTATTTTTATTTTTTTGTAAAAGTTTTTTTTTTCTAACTTTAATTTCTTTTATTTGAAAAATGTATTTTTATTTTGTAAAAGATTTTTTTTTCTAACTTAAAATTTCTACTTTAAAAATTTAAAAGTTGTTATATTTTCTGCATTGAAAGTTTAAGTAAAAAAAAAAAAAAAAAGGTGATATATCTTTGATTAATACAAATATACAATTAGATATTTTAATATGTAAAAGTGTTAATAAAAATTGTGAAATGGGTATGGTTAAGGACGAAAAGGTCGCGTTATATCTACAAGAACTTTAGAAATTTCTAAGTATTCAATGAACTGCAAAATATGTGACAAGTAAGCCTGAAATTCAACCACCACCTTTAGAAGTTATTTAATATAATATTTTTTTCTTTTTTTTAAATGTGATATGGGTGTCATTATTATTATTATTGTAAATGTAAGTGTAAAAAAATATAGTATAGTTTATTATTTAAAACACTTAGAGAAAATATAACAACTTTTAAATTTTTAAAGTAGAAATTTTAAGTTAGAAAAAAAAATCTTTTACAAAATAAAAATACATTTTTCAAATAAAAGAAATTAAAGTTAGAAAAAAAAAACTTTTACAAAAAAATAAAAATAAATTTTTACAAAAAAAATTAAAGTTAGAAAAAAGAAAACTTTTACAAAAAGAGAAAAATTAATTTTACAAAGAAAAAATCTTTTTACAAAAAAAAAAAAATCAAAAAAAAATTAAAAAATGAAAAATAATTTTATAAAAGAAAAAAAAAACTTTTTACAAAAAAATATAATTTTTTTTTTTTGCAAAAAAATAAAAAAAATTTAAATTTTTTTTTTCAAAAGAAAAAAATAGATTGAAATAAATTTTATTTACTCTGACAAAATAAAAGAAAGAATACACAATATTTTAAATATTTTTTTTTTTATTTTTAAAAAAAAAATAATTTTTACACCAAATCTTTTCTTAACAAATTGATACATTCCAAAAATCCTTCTTCTTACATTGAAAATGATGGTATGTGCATTGAAAGTTTAAGTAAAAAAAAGATGCTATCTCTATGATTAATACAAATATACAGTTATATAATTTAAATACGTATAAGTGTGAGTAAAAATTTATGAAACATATATGATTACTAGCTGAATACCCGTGCTGCGCTACGAAATTTTACTATTAGCATTTTAGCGATCAAAAGACATTCATGTATTCTACACTTCAGACGTTTGCTCCCATTTCGATCCCGACAAATTGATTTATCAAAATAGGAACTTTCCTTTGTTGACATTTTAAACGAAATTTATAATTGTGAATAGTAAACTGGAATAGTTTATTGTGTTTATGTTTGCTCTTAGTTCTAAATTTCAAAGTAGTAGCTATATTGGAATTAAGTTAATTAGACATTAAGTTAATCCACGTATAGTTTCAATGTTGCGTCGTCTTTTCATCCCTTAAAAATTCGTTAATCGATATTGGAATGACTTATTTTTTTAACATTTGCAAAAAAAATATCAGAAAAATGACTACATTGGAAGAGGAACATTCGGATATCCCTCGTTTGGAACATTTAACCCCTTTTCGACCCCTTAAAGTTGGTTAATCGAGAACAGAATAGCTTACTTTTTCTATGTTTAATCTTTTTTGACATTTGTACCAAATTTCCGAGTTGTGACCATATGGGAAGTGGTACATTCGAATATTCCTCGTTTGGAACGTTTAACCCCTTTTCCACCCCTTGATCCACCCGAGATCGGAATAGTTTACTTTTTCTGCGTTTGTCTTTATTGATATTCACACCAGTTTTCAGAATTGTGAAAATATGAGAAGTAGGACATTCGAATATATCGCTCGTTTGGAACGTTTATCCCCTTTTTGACCTCTTAGAGTGGGTAAATAGAGATCGGAATAGCTTACTTTTTATACGTTTGTTTTTGTTGATACTTGCACCAGATTTCAGAGTTGTGACGAAAGGGGAAGTAGGACATTCGAATATTCGTCGTTTGGAACGTTTAACCTCTTTTCGAGCCCTTAAAGTGGGTTAATCGAGATCGGAATAGTTTACTTTTTCTATTTTTACCATTGTTGATATTTGAGCCGATTTTCAGAGTTGTGACTATGTGGGAAGTAGGATTTTCGAATGTCCCCCGTTTGGAACGTTTAACCCCTTTTCGATCCCTTAAAGTGGGTTAATCGAGATCGGAATAGTTTACTTTTTCTATTTTTACCATTGTTGATATTTGTGCCGATTTTCAGAGTTGTGACTATATGGGAAGTAGGATATTCGAATGTCCCTCGTTTGGAACGTTTAACCCCTTTTCGACCCCTTAAAGTGGGTTAATCGAGATCGGAATAGTTTACTTTTTCTATTTTTACCATTGTTGATATTTGTGCCGATTTTCAGAGTTGTGACTATGTGGGAAGTAGGATTTTCGAATGTCCCCCGTTTGGAACGTTTAACCCCTTTTCGATCCCTTAAAGTGGGTTAATCGAGATCGGAATAGTTTACTTTTTCTATTTTTACCATTGTTGATATTTGTGCCGATTTTCAGAGTTGTGACTATGTGGGAAGTAGGATTTTCGAATGTCCCCCGTTTGGAACGTTTAACCCCTTTTCGATCCCTTAAAGTGGGTTAATCGAGATCGGAATAGTTTACTTTTTCTATTTTTACCATTGTTGATATTTGTGCCGATTTTCAGAGTTGTGACTATGTGGGAAGTAGGATTTTCGAATGTCCCCCGTTTGGAACGTTTAACCCCTTTTCGACCCCTTAAAGTGGGTTAATCGAGATCGGAATAGTTTACTTTTTCTATTTTTACCATTGTTGATATTTGTGCTGATTTTCAGAGTAGTGACTATGTGGGAAGTGGGAGAATTAGTGATGAGTGAGTGAGTGAGTGAGTGAGTGAGGGCTTTGCCTTATATATATAGAGATGATAAAGATATTATTACATAAATGATGATATTATTACATAAACGATGAAAATCTTATCAACTTATCATGGAATACCAAAGGACAAAATTTCACTAAACGGAGAAAAAATACCAAACTCTAATATTGTCAACTTTTTCAATTATATGTACAGTAGCAAAAGTAATGCCAGAAGTATATATGATACAGCAATACAAGATTTAACTGTCCCAAAGCAGTTTATTGGAAATAAAAATGTGTTAAAGTCACCTGTAAAAAAAAAAATGTTCGAGGGAAGGTGAAACGAAATGTAAAACAGGCTTTAAAGTGGGAACCTTATTCAATAAACTAGTGTTGTTTAAAACTGTTATATTATTGAAATCACACAGACACAAATTATTGAATGAAATACATTTTATTTATAATCTCATAAGTTTTAAAATATCTGAATAACATAGAGTTTAAATGGGCAATTATTTACAGCAATTTAAAATTTTAAATGATCTTTCAAAGCATTCCAAGAAATAACTTTGAAGAAATCTTCATCAAATAAGTGAATAACATTTTTAGATATCAAAGTTTCAATGATAGTATTTACATTCAATATGAGAATTGCACTGTCACCCACATACCAAAATTGATCTTCTACCGAGGCAGTTTTACAGGCGTGTGATTGTTGTCCCATTGCGCTGTGAACGCACCCTTCACAACGAAATAACTTAAAAACATTAGTTTCAACTTCAAGTCTCAAAGCAGAGACATATTCATTAAATAAATCTACATTAGGAGGTACATTAACATTCGCTACACATTTAAGAAGAATTTTAGAATTTAATAGAGACAAAAGAGATTCTTTAATTGTTTCACACATTTCGGGTATAAGGTCTTTAATTTTAATGAGATTATTATCATCAACTTTTAAAAAACTGTCCTTAAGTTGAAAATTAAAAATTTGTTTGAAAACTAGCTCACCTTTCTGTGATAAGATTAGGAGTTGGTTATTACACACGGTACTTGAAGTTGAATATTTCGTATTCACAAGAAAGATTTTGTTCATAAAGTCCACAAATGTGCTCATGTTCATTACAATTTTCTGGATACATCCTTGTTGACACATATGAATGAAAAAACGAGAGTCATATTGATGTAGTGACACTAGAAAACCAAACCCGAGGTTACACTCCTTAAGGCACACACTATTTTTCTTTGCTGGGGCATATAGTCGGGTCAACCAGTCGTCTTCGGGGATTGCTTCATCAAACGATCGCTTTTGCGAAGGAAAATTGTGGGAGGCAACATCTCGGGGTCTTTCAACGAGTTTCCTGAAGGTAATGCTGATTCTAGGCTCCGTCACCGCAGGCTCAGCAGGAATTTCATGGCTCCAAAAGTTGTTTGTTGGGGGTTTCATGAGAAGAAGCGATCCACTTTCCAGCAATACTTTATGGGCCTGGAATTGAGATCGAGCAAACTGCATGGTCCGGGCGGCTCCAAGACTTAGCGTGGGGATGATAGACGTTGGGTCAAGACATGGTTCATCGTCCTTGTGGGCCCCAATCTTGGCATATCCATCTGGGTAGAAATTGAGAAGGGCA
The DNA here is from genome assembly GCA_963978545.1 of Linyphia triangularis. Classification (NCBI taxonomy): domain Eukaryota; kingdom Metazoa; phylum Arthropoda; class Arachnida; order Araneae; family Linyphiidae; genus Linyphia; species Linyphia triangularis. The sequence continues at coordinate 41,400,347 of OZ021731.1, forward strand.
TAGTTGAACTCTTGTCCTGTCTTGCTTTCCACATCCTTCTTAATGGCTAGTAGCGTAGGGGTCCATGACTCAGCAGTGACGCTCGTTCCGGAGAAGGCATAGCTAAGACCGTAATCACCAAATGCAAGGACCATCCTCTTAGGAATGTGATTTCTCCCACTGAAGCAGAGTTTTAAATCTTGATAATTGTATTTCAACAATTCAAGAAACAATTGTTGAGAATAGTCTAAATCATAGAAGTTTTCAATATTTTCTAGAACTAAATCGGCCATTTCTAGTAGTGAGTAGCAGCAGCAGCAGCTTCTGTTAGCAATATCAAGTGAGAAATGAAGTTTAGTCAGTGATAGCGACCTTTCGAAAAACGCTGTGATAGTGATATTATTGGTCGACAAGTATCACGTGATGACCAAACTCGCAGCATCGCATGATGTTTACTCATGATATCATGATTAAACAAACCTTATCTGGTGAGTGGTACGTAGTTGAAATTCCTTTAGAAAGACCTTTGTATGAGTAATAATTTCTTACCTTTAGAAACCCTCTCATAAAACAATTTTCATGTATAACAATTTCATATACATATATATCCTTAAAACTCCGCCTGAAAGGGTTTTTCTATGAAATCATAATATATTAAAGGAAAAACGACAAATTCCCCTTGAAAACTCCTCTCGGAAGGCTTTTTTCCCTATGAAATTTAATTACATTAAAGCAAAAAACGCAAGTTCCCTCTGAAAAATTCCTACTGTAAGGCTTTTTTTTTTACTAGGAGACTATAATATATTGAATTAAAAAAAAAGAAATACGGCAAGTTCTCCTTGAAAAATTCTCTCCAAAGACTTTTTCTATAAAATTGTTATATATTTAAGAAAATCCACAAGAATATTTCTTATACGCTAAAATATCTATGTGATATTTGAAGTACTATTGAATAATTTAACATTTCTTAATTCGTTCTATAAACACCTTTATTAGTCGCATACAAGTAAAAATAAAAGGTGGCGATCTATAATATATATTTAAATTAAGAAAATTGTACATAGTATTCATTTCAAACTATTTATTCAAATTATGTTAAAACGATTCTGTTCCTTCCATTTAGGATTGCAGAAAAGAGTCATTTATTGAAATGCTTACTTGCAAAGTAAAATCCACAACTATTCTACCACTTTCTTTCGCAAAAATATAAAGGATTGAAAATACTATAAGCACACCGAAATATATACAATAACCACTTTTTAACAAAATTTTCCATCTTACCAAATGAAATCTTCTTAAAAATGTCCCCTTATTATAGAAATGCTAGCAAGCATTCTACCATTTAAACGTACATTAAAATCAATAATATAGGTATTCATTTCTTCTCTATAAATATATGCTATGGCGTAAAATGTGTAGAGTGATAAATATAACCAACCGTCAAATGACATTTCGGAAAACAAAAGAATTGAAAAACCTCAATGACTATATTACATCTTGACAGAAATAAAAAAAAAACTATTAGTAGAACATTAATATCTTCCCTATGAATTGGTGTTTTAGTTAACTTGTTATATCGTGCGCATACTCTGTCTAGACATATGTTGCGATAACAGTTATCTGTTCTCCATATCATACATTCCTTAAGTGCCCTGTCTGCATCACAGATCGTTGCCACTCCGTAAAAACTAAACTTTAATAGTTTGCCACTCCATTAATATTGTGACGTCATAAAAATATAAATTATAAAAATAATGTCTTCTTTTACAAGTAACTGTAGTACAACCCAACTCCACTCCATATAAACTAAACTTTATACCCACCTCTAATGCTAAATTTTCCTCTCAAACACGTTAAAATCAGGTTTAAATGGCTATGACGTCACGAGATAAAAGCTTATAACTTTAATGCCTCCATATAGGAGAAGGAACGCTACAACTCAACCCCTGGGGATGAGGAACAAGGGATGATAATGTCCTCTAAAATTGGAGGTGTTGCCACCTCTCATAAGCAAAATTCGGATATATTCCAACAGAAACCAATTAAATTCGTATTTATTTACATGTTATGACGTCATACCCACTTTGACGTCACAAGTATAAAAGCCTATAAGTATAATGTATTCATTCAGGAGAAGGATAAAAACAACTCAACCCCATCCCGTCCTAAACTTAACAAAAATCGAAACTAAATGAGATTGCCACCTTTAACAAGATAAAATTTAACATATTATGACGTCATACCCACTGTGACATCCTTATTACATTATTTATAAAAATAATGTTTCCCTTCACAAGCAGCTATAGTACAACTCAACTCCAACGCTTACTACTTGACAAGAAACCAAAACTAACAAGTGTTGCCATTCCGTAAAAACTAAACTCTAATGAATACCCACTGTGACGTCATCATTACATTATTCATAAAAGTAATGTTTCCCTTCACAAGCAGCTAGAGTACAACTCAACTCCAACTACTTGACAGGAAACCAAAACTAACAAGTGTTGCCATTCTGTAGAAACTAAACTCTAATAAATACCCACTGTGACGTCACCAACATCAGCCTATAACGAAACCGAAACTAAAGCAAAAACAACTCAACTTACAATGACGTCATTCACATTACATAATCGTTACGTAACCCTGTCAATCAATCACCTGTCATCCATTACCTCATCGTTACTTAACCATGTCAATCAATCACCTGTCACTCATCCATCACCTGTCACCCATCCATCACCTGTCATCCATCACCTGTCATGTAGCCACGCCCCCTAAAGACAGGCCACGCCCCCTAGACAGACTGGCGCCATTTTCCTCTAGAACCCCTGTATACTACTATCATTGTTTAGGATCAGTCTTACGATGCAAAGAAGGGTAGAGGGATTTCTTTTCATATATATTTTAGGATGTGAAGCTGAAGCGATGTAATTAGTCGAAGTAATGAAGTAATTAGTCGAAACTTAAATTTAACTTTATTAAATTTTCAATCAGTAGCTAATCCAATGTTGTAATTCACTGGAATCGCCTTCGCTTCGATATGTATTTCAGAAATGTAAAATTTATCGGATTTTGAATTGGACTAACAACTGGCACATTTATTATAAGTGGAAAACTCAAAAGAGTGTTTTTAAAAAGTTACTAAAAACAAAAAAAAACACCTGGAAATTTAATGAAAACAGTAGTTTTACAATTGGTCTCTGCCATTTTCATGCTGTTTACTATTGTCTGGTTTCCAATTATAACATTTGTAGGTCATTAAAAAACACGTATATAACTTCTTGACTAACGGTATAAATAAAACCAAAATTTAAGATTAAATCATGGCCTGCGCCGCATATATCTGGGAAAAAAAAGGTTTGTACATCCGTTATTACGAGATAACTGATAAATAATAAATAAAAATCTGCGTCGTCTCTTAAAGTTTGTATCAGTCAAAAATTTGAACTTGTTTAAGGAACTTAAAATTAGTTTATATATTTAAATGTATTAGCACTTCTTGGGAAGCAAATATTTCTTTTAAAAAGGCAGAACATATTTTCTTAAGTCTTTGTATAGTAATTTTAACTAGAAAGATACGTTTATTAATGTGAGGCATTTTATTTTAAGATATCAAATTTATATTGGATATATTATTTGAGATAGAACACTTCACAGTTTGTAAATGTTGTGTGAATTTCCTTTGGATCGTGTAACTGTCTAAATAAGGATATATCGAGTTGGAGAGCTCCTATGAACACTGGAAGGATATATCCACTGATTTTTTAATTTACATAGTCATTTACAGTAATGAATGATTGTTTCATTTTCGGGTAATTCTTGATACGATTTGCCATAAAGACTATATTATTAATATATCTTGTAATCTATGCATGAATTACTACTTTTTAGGTGGCAGTATATATTAGTATATATAGATAATTTAACACCGAAAGATATTTTTTATTTGTATGTGAATCCCGAACTGTTCTCAAACACGAACATTAAACATAAAAGCCTAAATCATCATTTAGTTAACAGCTTTATGCTTTTCACTCTAGGCTTCAAATTTTAGTTTTGTCTTTTTATAAGTAATCTATTAATCAATCATTGTCAAGATCATGAAAGTTTTGCCCTGTTAAAAGAACATATTTTATAAGAAATTAATGAATATGTAGATTAAATTGAATATTGATTTCTTAAATCACAATAGAGAACGTTTTAGCCAAAATTAAAAATATCTATTTCATTGCATTATTGGAGAATCTTTTGAAAGAGTGTACGGTTCTGGGTGGATTACTGAGTAATTTAATCTTTTATCGGCAATATATTGCTTTATTTCTGGATTCATTTTGCGATGAAGAATAGTGGAGAGATTAGTAAATGCCATGTATTATAGTCAGTAGTAATAGCTCAGGGAACTGAATCAGAAATATAAGTAAAAGAATTTAAATTATCGATGGAAGATGTAAATTTCTTAAATTGGTAAAGGCATTTCATGTAAACCAGAATGAAGTATCCTTACAATTACATATTTAAGTTATTTAATATCATCATGATTAATCCAAAGTCAATATTTTTAAAGAGGACTCAAAAATTTCTAACTGTCAGCTGAAACTTGTTAAACTCTTAAATGCGATTTTTATAGCATTTTATTTGATAACATCTATGAACTTATTTGGAGAAAGAGCACGAGACCTAAATGGACCTGACGTAATGTTAGTAATCGCAAGTCTTCTAATGGCGTCATCATTAGCAATATATCGCTGGCTACTATGTTCTAGGTTATATCGGTTATAGAGCATCGCCGCTTTCTTGGATGAAATCAGTACAAAGCAGGGACTAAAAGTAAACCACTGGATAAATTACTGGTATTATGTTAGTATTGCATTGCAAGTAGCAATGATTTATTTGCATTCTGTTACATTCCAAGCTTATAATTTTAAACTTACATTCAGGATCACACTTTCAGAACCATACCACACTATATTGAGCTTGTTGTATTCAGCTTTTACGATTGTATTATTTATAATGCCAATCAACACCTTTTCCATGTTCTATGTCATCATGTTCCAACACATTCAAGGAGAAATAAAAAATATTCTAAGAGCTATGAGAAAGACGTGCAAGTTCCATTATGATATTCTGTTCGAAAGTCATAAATATATTTCTACAATGGTGGACTACATCGACGACGAACTTTCTCTATTTCTGTTCTACAGTACTGTCTTCAGTTCCACCACCACATATTGAGCTTGTTGTATTCAGCTTTTACGATTGTATTATTTATAATGCCAATCAACACCTTTTCCATGTTCTATGTCATCATGTTCCAACACATTCAAGGAGAAATAAAAAATATTCTAAGAGCTATGAGAAAGACGTGCAAGTTCCATTATGATATTCTGTTCGAAAGTCATAAATATATTTCTACAATGGTGGACTACATCGACGACGAACTTTCTCTATTTCTGTTCTACAGTACTGTCTTCAGTTCCACCACCATGTACTTCCTTCTGGTCCTTAAACTACATCCAATAAGGATAGAAATAGACTTTTTCGAGCTAATGCTGACGTACTGTTATATAGCCAGTACTTTCATGTCCTTTTTTTGCCGTGACTATCTCCGTTTCCTTGGTGAAATAAAACTTATTGCAGATTACAACGCAAGCAAGGTTATTGAGTGCTTCAAACTTGTCCGCTGCATTAGCACTTCAGAGGTTCCAGTTTTGTGTAGGGAAGGAGATTTTTCTGACGGTTTGGAAGATTGTGCCTATCAAGAGAGATTTCATTGTTAGTATAATTGGTGTGATGTTTACATACGCACTTTTGTTTGATAGTATCAAACCAAAATAAGCTTATTTTTATTGATTATTTTTATTAAACCAGTCTTCTTATTTTAAGTTCACTTAAAATTCCACCTCGGCTGGTAATTGGAATGAAGACTATTCTTATACTTATAAGAGAATTAATTCTAACCACCAATAGCGTTACATTTTATTAAACATAGAAACAACAACAACATATAAACTTATGAAGAACTTGAAACAAAACGGTACTTTTTTATTCTTTCGTGCACCAAATAATGCAAAATGTAAAGTTAATGAACAATTTGCTTACCTACTGTATACGTGCGAATACTGTGTTTGAACCGTACTCAAAAAACCCCGAACACTTGCTATAGCGTCATCATAAGATTAATTAGTATTTGCAATAACGTATTTTGTTTATGATTTTGTAAATCTCCGATGCCTTTTTTTCTGGGGAGGGGGGAAGGTTGCTAAGTAAATCAACATGTTTGAAAACTTCATTACTACCCCAATGCTTGTGCTCTTTATTCGGTTTAGAAGGCTTCATTTATATCTTAATATAAATTGTAGTTCCTTACGCTGAAAAAGAGGCACTTAGGAGGAAATACGAACAATTAATCACTAATGAACAATTTGTTTACCTACTGTATACGTGCGAATACTATGTTTGAACCGTACTAAAAAAAACCCGAACACTTGCTATAGCGTCATCATAAGATTAATTAGTATTTGCAACAATGTATTTTTTCATGATTTTCTAAATATACGATGCCTTTTTTTCTGGGGGGGGGGGGGGAGGTTACTAAGTAAATCAACAAATTTGAAAACTTTATTACGACCCCAATGCTTGTGCTCTTTATTCGATTTAGAAGGCTTAATTTATCTTAATATATATTGTAGTTCCTTACGCTGAAAAAGCGGCACTTAGGAGGAAATATGTGCGCAGATCAGGTGTCAATATTGAGAAACACAATTTTAAAGATCCTTAGGTGTCCTTGAGTTTCCTTAGGAGCGGATGTATTTCAAGAAGTTGCATCAAGATATGAACTAGTATAATAATAAGAATATAGAAACTGTAGTACGAAGTTACATGGAAACTACTTGGATTTATTGTGTCATGTTTTACAAGAGACGAAAACGCCCGCTGTCCAATTAAATATTGTAATAATAAATTAAAGAATGAGTTCAACGAAGTTAAATTAGTTTTTTTTTTTACAGAAACGTAACAAAGTAGACACTAATGTATCATACGAATGTTTAATTTTTAAAAAAAAAAATAAAAAATTGTAAAATAAAAGACAATTGAAAAATGTATTTAAAATTAAAAAAAAAAATAACGTAACAGTTTAAAAAAATTTATTTGAAAATAAATCTTATGTAATGAAAGTATTTGGAGGTTAAAAGCTTTACAAATATAGATTTACAAATATATTATAAATGATTAATCATGCTTCGTTTTGCAAATTTAAAAATCAATATGACGAATAAATAGTGATCGCTTATATCAAATTTCTAAAAAGTATCCTGCCGACCAAACGGCATAGTGGTCTATCTTGCGTCACGTGCAAGCATCTTGACCGCGCGGTTGCTGGTTCGACTCCCGTGTTGGCATGGGTGTTTGTAAATGTATGTTGATTTGTCTAATGACGAATGTTTCGGCGCATTATACCCCTCGTGTTGCTGACGGCGCCAGATAATCTGAATACAACCAACCTACTAAAAAGTATCCTGACTTTTTAAATACTTTTTTTAAATTTTGCATATTTTTGAAATATAATCTTTGTATAACAGTACAAAATATGAGCTTAATTATGTTGTGGTATTATCTGGCATTTATTAAACTTTATGTTAATTAGATTACGCTTATCTTATATATGCTTTACTATTAAAAAGACGATATCATGAACGATTTTTAAATCAATTTTATTTATTTCATGAAATTCTTTTGCAGTGTTGTGTATATTTTTTATTTGAATGAAGTTACACAAGAATAAAAATTTGATAAATCATTTTAAAGGGTTATTACAAAAGAATCATCGGGTTTCCGAAATAAACGCTTCGGAAACTCGATGATTCATTTGTAATTACCCTGTATTATCTGTCAATGAGGAAATGTTTTATTTAAATCCAATTTCATCTTCTGATGCAATTCACTATAATTTTTATTTAAGGTTGCAATTGAAGTGAAAAATAACTATTATGTCTTTTGGTGATATTATGAAATATCCTCAGTGACCCATAAGACTGAATATTTGTAAACTTATAACGATTTCTAGACAAGTTGGTTGCATAATTTTTTTCTTGGAAAGAAAATATTTAATATTAGGCTAATATGAGCTAAAGTATCCTTACAACAAGACTTTTGCTAATCAAAATATAACTCAAGATAAATAATTATTCACATATTATCAAATATTAATAGACTTCCAGTTTAGTGGATTATAGATGTTCTCATAGCACTAACTCCTTCTCACTCATTGAAATTTTTAATTTTTGCACATTTCTATCTATTTATTTTTTTAAATATTTCAATGCTTCTCTTAAGATACACTAATTTGTTACAAATAAATAGTGGAAATATAAGAATTTACCGGTTTTAATTCGTAGCCTATGTGTGATTATGAGCCTAATACTGATTAAGCTTAATTATTTAGGGTTAAATGGAGTCTTCGTAAAGAAAGAGGTATTTGAGAAGATCCTTATAATTCGAACTTCTTTGCATTTGTGTATCGATTTCTAAGTAGCACAAATCCTCTGGCCAATATCAGATAGACACTGGCTAATCCCGATGTGGACCGTTGTAGACTGGTCATGGATCTTGATCAATCTCGCTAGTTCTGGGTAAAATACACTGGAATTTTGAATTGATGCGTAGTTTTAAGATTGAAATATAGTTTTATATAAAAAGATAGAGGGATAAAAAATAGGTTTTGTGATGGTTTTCATATTTGTATTTAGAAAAAAAAATTATGAATTTTGGAACGATGCTCAAGATTCAGCATGAACTGTCTTCACAGAACACTTTCCGACATTGATTAATACATCTTTGCTACCTGTGTTGTTGAACCTCACACAAACCCAAGACTTTATTAAGTTTTTTTGTAGATTAAGATGTCTATTTTTTTTACATAAACACTTTTTCTGCTAAAATCTGGTAAATTGAATGATTTGTAATGTTTAAGTGGCCATTTTACATTTTTTTTTTTTTAAATGGTTTATTGAGGTTTGATATTTTTTTTAACTTTAAACAGAATAAAACCATTAATGGAGTATAAAAACACATTATTCTCGTTTTCTTTGTGAAATTAACTTGAAACTAGTTATATATATTATTAGTTTTTCTCCAAAAAACGAAAGATCGACAAATTGTTTTGTCGATTGGAAAATTGGAAGACAACAAAAAATTTTGTCAAAAAAATTTGAAAAACTCAAATCATTGATGTATAATTGAACATAATTCTACACAACTCATCTCAAAGACTTTGTGCTGTGCAAGACGTGCAATTACCAAGGCAGCATAATTACTCAGTGATAAGAAAGTGGAGGTTTTTTATGTACTCGTAAAATTTCACGAGTCAACACGTAAAGTTTCTTTTCGAGCAAGATTCATCCGCTGTGATACGAAAGGAAAATTCCTTATTTTAGGAGAAGAAGCGAATTTAATGCCACACATCAAATATTATTATTAATAATACATATATTAAGGCTGAACATAAGTTCCATTCAATTATGATAGCTGAAAAAGTCAGTCTACAATTGTTGTAAAAATGAAGTAGTAGATCACATACTTGTAATTCCTCTTTATAGAGCCTTTAGCCAAAGTATTTATTGGCAGAATAACCATCAATGATTTAAGCACTAATTTTTATTTATACAACACATGTATGTGATCATGGAATTAAGTTCAAGGGGTCATTAATTTAAAACATTTGACATAGTCACTATAATTAAGTAGTGCTAATTGATGAAATGTTTGGAAAACATAAAGCAGATAACAAAAAAAAAAAAAGCTTTAGCTTTATATTATTAGGAGCCATGTAAATTTACTTTTATAATGAAATATTGATGTTTTTTCTCTTTGAATTTCGATTTTGAATCTTTTGAAAGTGAAATTTTTTAGCTTCCATCAAAATCAATGCGATGTAAACATCACTAGAAGGGTTGACTACGCCTTGACAGGGTCAATTTTCTGGAATGGATTACAGGATCCAGAATTGAAAAGTTCAAGAGAAGAGGAAATCTGTATTGAAAAGTTTAACTTAAAATTAGTTAATCTTGTAATAAATAGCTTTTATCAAATTGTGCATTTTTGTTATTTATCTACACAACAGAAGTAACTAATTTAAGGATGTATGGGTTTCAAACCTTAACATTTTAATATAAATCTATTTATTTTCAATTATAGCAATATACATGCTTTTGTCAAATAATCTTTGCTAAAATATCATCTCATATAAAGGTCTCTGGTACTTGAATGCACTATATTGTATAAATATTTTAGAATATTATGATTGAAAACGAATGTGCTAAATCATTACAGCAAATTTTTTTTATGCTATTTGATTCTTATAGCAAAGAGGAATTTGGTGTTTTAAAACTGCAAAGTTACTTTTCATATGTAAAGTTGTTTTATTGACAAAAAAGATATTTTAGAGCTTTAAAATTTGACTCTCTATTTTTATAAAACCTTAAGATAAATTTTGTTTCCTAAATGTAATTTTTCTGTGAACTTTTGGGGTGAAAATGATAAGTTGCCCTCCAAATGAAAATCTTAGGTATAATCTTAGAAATATTCATTTTTTTTACCATGTATTAGTGGGTGAACAAAAAATTATAAGTAAACTCAATGCAATTTAAAACCATACATATGATAAATTGTGCTTGGTTTCAAAATTAAATTGTATTTTCCAAACAGTACAATGGAAATCTCTCATTGATTAATATTCACTGATACTGTCTATGCTAATTATTATTAAATATATATATATATATATATATATATATATATATCATTTTAAAATTGTGAAATACATTTTTTATTAATAGATCAATTTTAGTTATTAAAAGTCACTTCGCATTCTTAAAACATTACATTACTCATTTGCATTAAAATTTAACAGATATATGCTAAATAAATATTACTTTAAGAAGAAGTCCTAGTAAGGATAATTCCCTATAATATAGACTGAGAGGTGACTGCAATTTTTGGAGTGAGTAGATTACGAATCCACTGGTCTGCCGTGGCAGAAATAGCCGAAACTAGTCAAAAATCGACTTTTAATAAGTTGAACTAAATCCAATTGCCAAATGAGCCATAACTTAGCAAATAATGAGTATTTTTTTTATTTGGTAACCCACACTCTTTAATTTTCAATTAAGAAGGTTACAGACCATTCGAATGTGTGGCTATGCCTTACTTGCATCTTTCACAAATGAGCCAAATTGGCAACAAACATTACGTCACTGATGACGTAACTGATGTCGCCAATTTGGCTTACTTTTAAAAGATACAAGTTTTCCGCGCCAGAGATCAAAAATCGTTTGCGCTTTTTCTCATTGAAAATCAAAATTCAGTGGGTTGCCAAACGAAAAAGTTTGTTCTCTTTTTGGCAAGTTATGACATATTTGGCAATCGGATTTTAGTTCAACTCATTCCAAGTCGATTTTTGATCAGTGTCGGCCATTTCTGCCACGGCAGACCAGTGGATTCGTAATCTACTCACTTTTCTCCAATTTCTATAAAAAATTCAGAATGATGTTCGAGTGGGTCCAAAAGTTGCAGTCGCCTCTCGGACTAGTAGGTATGTTATAATCCTCTAGGGCAGTGCAGTTAGAAACAGCTATGCATAAAACCTTGAAATTTGGTGAGTAGGAACGAAAAAGATCCCTTAATAAAATTATATAATTTGTTTCCATTTAATGTTTATCTATTATAAATGAGCATTAAAATAGCAAAAACAGATAGATCCACTGCATTTGCATTGACTCACACTGGGGAATTTCCAACGAAAAGTTGACCACAATTATTTTCTCGACAGAATAGTGTTTAAATGCGATGGTACTTTAAATTATTGAATAAAATAGAAAATTTTCTTCTTTGGATGAAAAAAAAATATTTTGTTAAAAATATACAGTTGCTTTCCATGTTTTAAAAAATGTCATTGCATTTGCAGAATATGCATTGAATTCATTATTAATCCCATAATTATTTGGTATTTTAAGATTGCTAGCTTGACATCAAATAATTTATCTTGACTCTTCATCTGATGATTTATTGGAAGATTTTATTCAGATTCTAATCTAACTTTTTTTGGTTTTGGTGTAAAATACTCAAGATAAAACAGGGCCAGAGTATTCTTATGAAAGGCTTTACTCCTTTTAGGGGGTATAATGTATCTCATATTTATTATGAGTGTGTCAGAGTTCATTAGCAACCTTATTCCGCACTCCTGTATTGAACTTAACCTTAAATGTATTTTCCTTAACTCCTCAATTTCTTATCCAATCAGCAATAAGGAATTTTTTACAACTATGGGACCTTATAACAGCATTTTATGCATTGTCAGAGTTATAAGATTCCGAGGGTATGGATGTACATAGAGTTTGGCTGTAGCTCTGGTGTTGTTTATATGGTGTTATTGAAATGACAAATTTAAAATTTTGCTTGTTAAAATATCGTGCTTGCATTGGTAATAGAATAGAGAAATACTCATTTCGTGCAAACGTCAATTTTCGAATAATCGATATGATTTTTGGGATCTCAGATTTAAAAAAATTATGCGGGGTAATGTTCTATACTTAATAAAGTATGTATGTCGACAAATTCAAGTGTATAGGGGGAATTTTGAAAAATCGAATTTTGGCCAACTTTTAGAGTGTTTTACCCTAGTGTGTGACGTAAGGATTCCAAACATAAAATAAAGTATAAATGACGCTATTTTCGAGTTTTTAATTTATGTAATAGTCGAAATCTATGGTATAACCCATATTTCGACTGTCAATAGTCTATGGTAAACTATTGATAGTCAATGGCAAACTTTTTTGTGACATTTTTACGGTACTTTAAATCCACAAAGAACTGTTGAGTCAATAGAAGAAGAGTTTTCATTAAAAATTTAATTATTTTATTACAATGCAAGACATTTACGATATTTAATATAATAATGGAATACACGTCAAAGGTGAGACATTCCCTGCCTATTGTATACTTATTTCGAAGTAAAAATATATTTTTTAATTTGGAAAAAAAAAAAAACTTATCACAATATGTCATTGTCTAGGTATCAATTATTTTAAGTGCTTTGAAAGTAACCAAATACATGCGATCTATTAGGCAGATTATTATGTGCAATCTATGTGTTTACTCATAATGCAAAAGTTATCTATTGATCAATAAGAAAAGCGCTCTTAAAAGAGACTTAAGTTTAAAAAAGTGATACAATAAATATTTAATGTACAATAATCAATTATTTTTATAGATCATATCGGATGTTTTAGGGAACTTATAAAATAGTTGTTTATTTTATACTGTGAATGAAGATCCTTAAAAGCTGTTAAGGGTTGGATCGATAGTTTTTAAAATATATTTAATTACTGAGATCGATAAAGTTATAGATTCATTATTTTTATCAGTTGGGTTTATTAATATTAAATGATTTAAAATGAGTTATATGTGTTCAAGAGATATTTAACAGATTTTTACTTTCAATCACCTTACAATTACTATTAGGTTGCATCATCATCATGTTTCACCATAGCGTAGAGTTTTGTTGAAACGAGTTTGATTGACTGTATTATACTGGACTGATGAAGTTTAAATAGTGAAGGAAAATGAAATATCCCTATAGCTACATATTTTTGTTATTCTATTTAAGCTTAATTTTTCCAACATCTGTTTCCACAAATGAAGGTCTAAAAAGAAATTGTTTAAATATTTCCTAAAGTTTTTTAATGTGATTATTGTGATATTATACGTTGGCATGATTTGCCATTCTTTCACAACGTATGAAATTCAAAAAAGTACTTTACAAACTACCTTTGTGGTTGCCGTAAGTTTAATGATGGTGATATTAGCAGCATTGTATCGCTGGACTCTATGTATCCGATGTCACAGATTAAAGAGACTGGCAAAGTTTGTCAGCATTAACACAAAAACAGAACTAAAATCAAATCACTTGATAAATGTTTGGTACATCGCTAGCATTGTGTTGCAAATCGTCTTATTTTGGCTAAATTTAGCTATAAACATTGAGTATCAGTTTAAAAATAGGTTTGGATTCACATTGGAAGAACCATTCTACACCGTATTCAGTGTTACTTACTCTTTTATCGAGTTTGTGTTTTTTCAATTGCCTATTAATACCTTCACCATATTCTATGTCGTGGTATGCTATCAGATCAAATCGGAAATCAAGAATATTACAAAAGAGGTAAGCAGGAGTCGTGAGCTTAAATACGAGAAACTGTTTGAACATCACCACCGTTTATCATGTATGGTAAAGTACATAGACAGAGAACTTTGTTTCTTCGTGTTCTGCAGTGTTGTCGTTAGCTCGATCTCCATGTACTTTGTAATAGTGTCAGAGATGCATCCTTCTGAGATACAGAAACATAATATGTACCAACGTATTTGGATTACCTGTTTCTTCATTAACGATTTTATGTCTTTCTTTGCCATGACTATCTCAGCCACTCAGATAAACGAAGCCTTGTTGGAGATCAAGATGCAAGCCAATTCGTTGAATGCTACGAAAATGAATTCAGCTATGGTACTTGGGATGTTCAAGTTTTTCATTGAAAAGGATGTTAATTTAACGGTGTGGAAGATTGCGGCTATCAGAAGAAATTCCATTGTCGGTATAATATTGGCGCTGTTTACTTATACAATTTTATTTGGTACTTTGTAGATTAGATAAAGCTAATGATTTTTTTTTTTACCGTTTATTTTTTATTAAGCCACTGACGGACATGGGAATGGGCGAAATTCTACAGTTGTTTTCCCTGCAATAACTTTTAAATTATATTTCTAATTCAAATACATAATTTTTTTTAATTATTTTTTATTTATTTTCTTTTAGATAGTTTATAAACTATCACCCTAATTAAAATATTTAAAAAATATTTTATTCTAAATTTTATTTATAAATTTAAAATTTTTTTGTAGTACTGGAAAAACTGGGGATCAAATGACGTATATATACGTGCATGACCGTCAGGGGGTTAAATAGTACAGAAAAAATAGCTCAAAAATGGGCAGTTGAAAAACAAATTCGTTCATTCTTGAAACTTTGGTCATATCTGTTAGGTAGTAGGAAACAAGATTCGATGAGTCAACAAAATTTAATAGGGTGGAGATGTTTTTCGGAAGGAGGAAGGGGGGGGGGGGGTAAATCCTCCCAAAAATTAAAATTTCCGTTATTGGCCGAGTAAGGTGCCATGTTTTATGCATTTTTTATGCTGAATCGAATGAAATAACTTTTAGGTAAATCCAAGCACCCATTTTCAAAATATAATAGATTGTATGCTTAAAATATTTGAACACCATCAAAAAACACTAAACAAATTTAATGAGTAAAAACTAAAGTTTTTTCTCAATCACTCATTTTTTAAAGGAAGCTTTTCCGATCAATTAGAGCATATTTTCAGAATTTCTAGAGCCATGAAGAATATAAAAAGAAAGCATAACTTACAAACCAGAACTCTAAATGAAAATTATTTTAATCGTCCTCAAGGGGCAGCTGGCATTAAATCATAACAAACCAGCATGCTCATGGCTTGGATTGTAGTTGTCAGTAAAATCACATGTGTTAAAATCTTATTTTAAGTAAATGCTACGTTTATTATCCATTTAAAATATTCTTTATTGACCAGTTCTTTTCACACTACCTTCTGTTCTGCCGATCCGTCAAGAATCGTCTTGTTCTGGTTCCGTCAATATTTTTTTTTTTTAGAACACTAGTTCAAGAACACAAATTTAAGTGATGCTAATACATGTATCATGTTCTTAATCACAGCCATTTTTTGTTCACTTGACACTAGATGCACTTTTGAAGTTGTGGTGAACACCTACTTTTGTGCGCAGCACGTAGCTTTATGCTGTATTAAAATAATGGCGGACAATGACAGCGGTCCTCTCAGTTCTTCAGACTTTTGTTTTATTTGTGGAGAAGCAGTTTTGAGCGAACAAATTATACCTGCATAGCAGACTTTAGAAACAATCAAACACTGCAGTATTGAAAGAGGTGATTGTAATCACACTATGCTAACTGCTGGATGTAAAGTAATAGTGCACCGGGCTTGCAGATATGCCAACACAAAGCCATCATTTGTTAAGAAAGAAAAGATAAGTACCTATCAAGAAAAAAGTTTGTTTTCTCCTAAAAAATTGAGATCATCGGAAATTTTTGATTTTGACGGCAACTGTTTTTTTTTGTTGTGAAGGTGTTGCTTCCTTGAAAAGGAAAGACGCAGAAAAATTGCTTTATGTGATTGATAATGATTTCCAAGACAAAATTCGACAGGTGTCAAAGTCCAGGAGGGATAAATGAGGACGAGACGTGGTTGGTCGTATTCCTAGCTTTGATTTAAAATGTGTTGGTTTTCCTGTTAAACAAATTTTAAACGAGAAAAAACTTCCACTACCCTTGGACGTACGCCTTCAGATGACATTTCTCAAGCACTGGATATAATTTATGACTTTATGGAGAAGAGTGACGATTGCCAGTTTTCAATCAAACAGTTGCATAATCTGGTATCAACGAAATACGCAATAAGTGAAATAACTTTTAGACGAAAGCTCAGTGAACATTATGGCAATCGAATTGTACTAGCCAGTACAAAAAGAAAAGTTTCTGTTGCATGTTTTTGGACCCATAGCTAGAAAATCATAAACAATCGTTGGTATGAAGAGAAAATGAAAGACTACGAACTTAACGAGGAAGTTTAGTCAGTGAATAATGATAATGAAATATCCCTTAAGTGATCTTTTACGGAACAATACTCCTTTTTATTTTGGTACAGACAAAAAACAAGCTTTTCTAACACTGAAACAGTCACTATCAACAGAGCCTGTGCTACACCTATATAAACAAGGCTCGCCTTTACAGTTACATTGTGATGCATCCTCAAAAGGATTTGGTGCTATTCTTCTTCAAGCAGACTCGGATAACATCTTCCATCCCATACATTATATGAGCCATAAGACATCACCACAAGAAGAGAAATATTCATCGTACGAATTAGAAGTTCTTGCCATAGTTCAAGCACTAAGGAAATTCAGACACTACCTTGTAGGTACCAAGTTCAAAATTATTACAGACTGCCAAGCCTTCCAAAAGACCATGTCAAGGAAAGAAGAGCCACCAAAAATTGCCAGATGGGCAATGTTGTTAGAGGATTTTGACTACGAGATACTACACAGACCAGGCAAGCAGATGAGACATGTTGATGCTCTCAGTCGTTACACAGTCATGTCAATCCAAGTTGATGAAACAACCCAGAAAATCTGCGATGCTCAGTCAAAAGACGAATTCACACAAGGCATTAAAAATCTAATAGATCACTCTTCAACTAAAGAATACAAATACAAAAACAACATTCTTTACAAACTGGTCAATGGCCAAGAACTGTTAGTTATACCACAAGACATGCAAAAACAAATAGTCCAAATCGAACACAATAAAATTGAAGCATTGGTGAAACAACAATTTTAGTTCCCGCATATAAGAAAAACCGTCGAAAGCGTAATATCCAACTGCATTCCTTGCATACTTTCTTCACGTAAAGTTGGAAAACAAGAAGGATTTCTACACCCAATCCCAAAAGGCGACGTCCCGTTGGACACTTACCATATCGATTTTCTCGGCCCACTTCCAAGTACAAATAAAAATTACAAAAACATCTTTACCGTGGTATGTTCCTTTAGCAAATTCATATGGATATACCCTGTTAAATCAACGTCAACAAAATATGCTTTGGATAAACTTCAATTCCAACTAGAATTTAAGAAATACTGCGAAGATGAGGAAATTGAACATGTCACAATCACCACTGGTCAGCCTCGTGGAAATGGACAAGTAGAGAAGTTCCATGGAACACTTATCCCTGTCATCACAAAGTTATCCCTCGATGAACCCAATAAATGGTTTAAACGTGTCAGCAGTTCAACGCGTAATCAACAGCACCGTTTCTTCAGCAACAAAGTACACACCTTTCGAGCTCTTAATAGGGATTAAAATGAAAAACAAGGAAGACCTTAACATCAAGAAAATCCTCAAAGAAGAACACATACATACCTTCGTCCAAAATAAACGACAAATGCGCGAACAAGTAAAAACCAACATACTACAGCTGCAAGAAAGAAGCAAGCACAACTATAACACTCGACGCAAGACAGCAAACAAGTACAAACTCCACGACAAAGTAGCCATCAAGAGAACGCAGTTTGGTACTGGTTTAAAACTTAGTAAAATGTTTTTCGGCCCATACGAGGTGGTAAAGATTCGGCCAAATGACCGATATGATGTCCGTAAACTGGGGACAACTGAAGGACCACTTCTCACATCCACATCAGCTGATATGATGAAGTGCTGAGAAGATACTTAAGTTTCTTCAATTTTCTTTTACAAGAACTTTTTACAGAATATACTTTTTTTCTTTTCTACGAAATTTTTACAGATGATACTTTTTTTCTTCTTTTTATGAACTTTTGAAAGAAGATACTTTTTTTTCTATCATACAAACTTTTTAAAGAAGATACTTTTTTCTGTTTTCCTTCACACAAACTTTTTGAAGAAGATACTTTTTTTTTCTTTTCTACAAACTTTTCAACTTTTTATGGTGCAAGAACTTTTTGCACAGACTTTAAATCTTTAAGAACTACATGTTGTGATCTTCAAGACATTAATGTTGTTTAAATTTTATTATTGTTGTGCTGTATTTTTCAATATCTTTATTTACACGCTTATTATATCTCAATAAGTCGGAGTCCTCCTTAATCAGGATGGCAGAGTGTATCATCCTAAATGATATAGAGGGCGCTTTCAACGTGATCCCCTAGTGGCGACTTCATCGCCGACAGAATAGTATGATTGAGGGAGTGAAGGTGAACGGATGTGGAAGTAACCTCTTCTAGTTTAGGTTTAAGAACCTTTTGATAACCAATGAAAGAATAAATATGCTGTTTGCCTAAAGAGCCTCTTCACTTTTATACCTTCATCATACAACATTAATTCAAAATTTGTGAAAGAAAACCCAAAACGGCAAATATTTAACAAATTGCTAAAATGCTGCAATTCAACGAGATGTGAGTCTCATACTGAAATCAAAAACAATTTCTTCCATTTCTACAACACCTACCTGGTGAACGTTATAGGCAATTGCTTCGTAAATTTACAGATGATTTCAAAATAATGGTAACCCTCTCAATTTTACAGCTTTTTATAGTGTTCTCCGTATTCAGAAATAAAAAAACTCCTATGATTATTACATCTGTTGAAACTAATAGTGTATATGGCACTCTACTGTCAGGTATAAGTAATACAGCTTTAGGATAATGTGTTTTCAAGTGGTTAATGGAATTATCCTAAAGGTACAGACCAAAATTTGTTACTACGTTTAAAATTCATTGGGAAAAAAGAAACTCATAAAGAAAATAGTAATCTAAAAAGACTGCCTAGTGAAAATGGTATGCTTGTTTTGAGGAGCACTGTTTCCTCCAAAAGTATATAAATGCAGTCAAATTAATAAGCCTTATAGAAATATTTGCATTTACAGGTTTCAGTATTATTAATATTTATTTATTAGTAATATTTGTGGCAGTGGCAATTCGCAAGACACTTGTGCATGAAAAATGCCACCTACAGCGGGGGCACGAAAACGATTATTGTTCGAGTGACTTTAGGAACAATGCTTATTAGTCAGACGAATAATTTATCAATTGGATTCGATTACCAGGACGTCTGTACTTTTAAACACTAAATTAAGTCCAGAATGTTGTCTTCTACTAGTCAAGCATGTTATTGGATTTGACATGATTTAATCAGCTACCTCATGGTTCGGCACTTTCTGCAGGTATTTTAACAACCATAAAAGCTGGCAAACGGGGAAAAGGCTATTCAGAGCATTTAGCAAACCTGGTCCATCATTGTTACATTCATAGTATCCATCAAGACGATATGGTTTTCCAAATGATAATGCTCATGTTCAAAGAGTTAGACCATGAATTAATACACTTGTAAACGAAAATGGACATTTCATTTTGTCAGCTCACACTCCACCTTTAGAGACTATGGCCAGAAATCTTCATCTCTAGCATCTCTTTAGGAACTTTAAAACCATTTCTCGCAAAATAAGGAAATTATACTCCCACAACACACTGCTCATGGTTAACTTAATCCTAATTTTAGATTAAATTCTTCAGTAACCTATTTTAAAAGCATTCATTCTTCATGTTAATAAAGCTTTTTATGTGTCTTTGTATTATTTACATTATTTTCACACACAATAAAGCACATTAATAAAATCCACAACTTTGGAATTTTGAACAAAAAACGAAATCGAGAAAATGTTATTAAGCTGATTTTTTTTCACGATCACCCTTGAATGTCATCTTGTTACATCACATCAAAAATACTGATCAGCAGTAAAAAAAAGTCATATTTAACTTATGTAAGTAGGATACAAAATTAAATATATACAGGAATTTAAAAATCACCTCATGTTTTACATATTTTCATAATTATTTGTCAAAATTGAATTATATTTGCAATTCGCAAAAAGGTCCATAAATAAAAGTTTTTTGAGATACTTGTAATAAAAGTAATCAATTTTAACAACTTAAATCCTTACAATCCATTTATGAAAATTCTCTTCATTTATACATTTGACTTAGGGGGTTATCATACAATTATTTTTTTTCCTTGATTGTAAAAAAAGTATTTAATAAGCATGAGAGACCAAGTAGCTCAGAAAAGTTGAAGTTTGAAGTGTACTTTTTTCTTTTTGTCATCTCTTGGCTAACATTTGATTTGAAAATATTTACAATTGATACAACGCTAATTTTTGATGTGAACATATTTACATTTGGAAACCCTAGCTTTTCATAGGAAATAATTTGTATTTGGAAATTTGAGTTTCAATAAAAGCATATATTAATACCAACCTTTATTGGTATATTAATGATGATATTAAACTACTAACCTTTATTAGTATAAGAAAATAATTTTTAAAAATAAAAGAATTCTTTAAAAAACTTTTTTTTTTTTTTTTTTTTTTTAATTTTAACAATTACTATAAATACATGTAGAGGCTAAACTTACTGTAAATAGTTCAAGGTAGAATTCTTGGCTAGCCATTAATAGATTCTGACATTGAGACATCGAGACACTGGAAAAACTATGAGATATAATTTTTAAAAGGAACGCCTTCAACGAGATTTTTTGAAGGGGAACTGTTACTCATTTTCGTCTTGAATGGTAGGAAATATAGAAAACTCCTGTAAAGCAGCTTAGTATTCAGAACGAGTTCATAACAAAATTCTGATAAACAAATTAATCAAAAGGTTCATTGTTTATTGTGGTTTTGAGAAAGTATTGAGCTGAATTGGTTGTAAATGATTTCTAAAAACTTGATAATATCTATTTTTGCCAGAAAATTTCTTCAACCCAACTTGATGAGATTATAAAAACAAGATGATTACACTGTTTTGTCAGACACAATAATTTTTTTTTTTTTACAAAACTCCCCTCATTATCTAGCTAGATAAATAGGAGCACAAACATTCTGGATTATTAAAATAGTTAAACTTAACTATTTTTTAGAATCTTATAGAAATTCTAGTAGTTCCATAAGAACATATGATTTTTACTTCTGCCCTACATTGTTTCTAAATCTAATGTAAGGGCTATGATCCGAATCTTCATTAGAAACCCCAAAAATTTCATCACATCCCTCACCCCTGCCATTCATAATTTAAGAACCTCTACAAATCCCAACTTGTCCTTTCTGTACTACATCTGCATTTTCGTATGGCGTCATATTTTAGGAATTGTTAAAGGTTTATAAATTTAAAGGAAGTACAAACTGTATTTGTTTATAACAGGTTCTAATTTGCGCAATTAGCGTCATCATCAGTATGGTCAATCTTAGAAATCAATTAACGAACAAATAATTATGGGTAACTAAGTCCAAAAATACAAATTTGCTAAGCATAGAAAATCAATCTATTTTAAAAATAATTTCAACACCTATCAACGACATAATATTTTATACATTACAAAACTCCAGTTTCAATATACCTAGAAAACACTAAGATCAAACCATCTTAAAATAGTCTCTACCTATCCAAAATCAATTCCAAAAGTAATATAATTTTCCAGCCCCAATTAATCTCAGAGCTGAGAGATCAAAACCAATAAAGCCAGCATGCTAAATTAAATTTAGTTTCACAAAATACTTTAAATTGAAACACAACTGTCAACACAAAAGCTTTTTAATCTAAAGAGTTAAATAAAAACAAAACAAAAATGTGAGGGTTCACGCTCATCAATCCAGGGTGGGTTGGGTGATATGCAGTCCAGTCATTCTACAGTTGAACCTTGCACAAATTCCCATTAAGCTGAAATTTTGCAGAGTGGCTCTATTTGATGAATTGAGCAACCCACAAAAAGTCCCCTAATCTTCCCCTTCGGCTTCCTGGATTTTTAGGTGTTGGAATGCTGGGGCGCTGGAGAAATGCGGGAACAGCTGTTACGCACGAACGGGTAGTTGCATTGAGCTCAAATAGAGCTCAAGTGAAAGGTAAGAAAATGGGATTCAATTTAAATTTAAATTTGAATCGAGGCATTGATTGTGACATATACTGCTGTGTTAGTAGTTTAGCTTACTTGTGGAGCTTTCAAATTTTTTTTACTTTCCAGACTGAAATTTTAAGAGATAACGATTTAACAGTGTTTCGGCATACAGTAACCTTCGTACTTATTACGCCTGAAAATCCCTGGCATGTGGTGAAAGAAGATACGGTAAATTAGTAAATTACAAATCGATAAAAGCCTGTCAAAATTGAAAAACCATGCATTTTTATCTACCTTTTCAATTTAAACGCTTCCATTTTTAATAAATGATTTACACATTTGATATAAAACTATCCAACACTTTTTCAGCTGCATTAAAATTAAAGCCCATTTATTTACCTTTCATTTGAGCTCTATTTGAGCTCAATGCGACTAGCCATTTGTGCGTAACAGCTGTTCCAGCATTTCTCTAGCTCCCCAGCATCTAAAAAACCAGGAAGCCGAAGGGGGAGAGTAAGGGACTTATTGTAGGTTGATCAGAGTATCAAATCGAGCCACTCAACAAAATTTCAGCTCAATGGGAATTTGTGCAAGGTTTGACCTATTTTTTGCCTAGAATAACTGGGGTAATTAGACAAAATTGCAAAACTAGATTTGAATGCAGTCCGGGGCCAGATAACT
This sequence comes from Linyphia triangularis, assembly GCA_963978545.1. Classification (NCBI taxonomy): domain Eukaryota; kingdom Metazoa; phylum Arthropoda; class Arachnida; order Araneae; family Linyphiidae; genus Linyphia; species Linyphia triangularis. The sequence goes on from OZ021731.1 coordinate 41,423,586, forward strand.
ATTAACCATCAGTATAGAAACTCGACCGCAGATACCTGTTACCTGTCTATTCGGGTAAATTTTTTAATTGAAAACTTGAATGTGATAAACACTCTTTCGGCAAAAATTTCATCGACTTCACCAACTTGAAAAGACTAGAAAAATAATTATCGCCTAAAATATTACTATTCTCTCAAAGTTAAGTAATTTTTTATAATTTAAATTAAAGTATTCATAATAATAAACGAGAAATGACACCATACATTTCATATTTCAAAGAAGTAACGTTTATAATATAGTGCAATTGAAAGTTATGCCACCACAAAGCACTTTATCGCCATTTTTGAGACTTTTTTTTTCATTAAAATGCTTCTCAGGTTGATTAACACTCAACTGAAAAGTTATTAGCAAATATATTTGATATTTCATTTCATTTCTCACTCCGGTGTTTATCGGCAACTTATCATAAGAATATACTTTCATCACTCACTTCGTTATTCATTGCAACTTCAATGCATTCATGTATAATACAGTGAGTCTTTTGGTGTATATTGATTGCACTCTAAGAAAATTGCTTCTTTGCTGAGTGTTTATATTGAAAAATATCCAACAAAACCAGCAGTCTGCTCCGTCAATCTAAAATACACATCATGAAGAGATAATGTATCTAGACACTGATTGAAATGAATACCTTATTGATGAGTATTTCGATGAGTAATTTGTGAATGTGTAAGTCGATCATTGATCTGAAGCGTCTACTTAGTTGGAGTAATGGTTCACTTATAGTGAAGTTTAATAAAGAATTTTATGTTCTGATTAGAATATAGTAGTTATTGAGATTGGTTATGCTATCTAGAACATCAAATAGCCAAGTATATAAAAAGTTTATTTACTTGGAATGTTTTCAGCTGTGAATTCACACTAAATGTGTATACTGTTTTCAACTTATCTCGTTCTATTTTTAATAGTTTGAAAAATTAATTATTGCATAATTTTATACTAATATTTTGTCCTAGTCATAAAAAATTACATACTCCTGTGAAAAATTGAAATACTTGTTGCATTAAGTCAATAATTGGAAGAAATCATTTTTATAGCTAAAAGAAAATCTGAGAATTTCCTCTATCAAAGGTGTAAATTCATTTTTAAAATATCAATTTGATACATTTATATGATATTCTAATAAAAATATACTCAAGGAGCGAAATATTTATATCGCTTATAAAACTTGTTAGTTAAGCTTAAGTAAAAAAAAAAAAATTATTTTATAAACATTACTATTATTAAATGTATCACAAATATTTTATTGTTCATATATTTATTTGCATTATTCAATTGTTGTTATATTTCTCATAAATTGTCAGATGAATATTTGTGGAATGGAACAAACTTATTGCTAAATTTATAATTTAAAGGGTTTTCAATTGTTATAAGAACTTGCCTTTTAATAAATATTTTTATTTAGTCAAATTATGTACTAAAAGCTTAAAGTTATAATATCACTGGTTGTTGAGAAATGAAGTATCCGTATAGTTTTATATTTATATTATTTAAAGTTTAGTTAGTTTGATTTTTCCAACGTCTGTTTCGACATATAAAACTCCAAAAAAGAGGGGAGTCAAATGCCTGCTAATAGCCATCGATCTTGTGATATCAATCCTTTTTCTCTTTATTGTCTATTATACATTTCTATATTTCTTTGGTAATCAAAAATCGGTGATTGTTTTTGTTATGACCACGAGTAGTATCATCAGCGTCTTGCAGGTATTTTATCGTTGGGTACTCAGTCTAAGATCACATCAATTGAAAGAAATTGCTGATTTTGTAGTTGCTCTAAATAAAAAGAAAACACCCAAAACAAGCTTTTGGATGAATGTGTGGGCATTTATAAACGCTGTAATGCAAATTATTATTCTTGTCTACAATACGATGAACTTGTCGGCAATGTATGAATTTATTGTTAAGTTCACAAATTGCGCACAATATAAAACCGCAATATCTTTCTATAGCAATTAATAGATGTTCATCACTTCAATTTCTGTTGTTTAGCATGCCCATCAAAACATTCTCCATATTGTACTCTTATATCTGCCATGATATAAAACAAATCATCTAGAATTTTTTAAAGGTATAAGTAAGGAGGGCATATTTGACTATGATAAGCTGTTGGAATCCAATAACAAAATGGTATCAATGGTGGAAAGCATTGACATTAAACTTTCTTTCCACATGTTCTGCTGTACTTTTTTCAACTCTACTATTATGTACTTTCTACTAGACACTTTTCTTCATCCAGACCTTCTGAATGCACAGTACCAGCGTATTTTTATGATATTTTCTTTCTCCAATTCCTTCACCTCCCTATTTGGAATGATTTTCTCTGCATCCCTGATGAACGAAGTCTCGATGCAGATTGCAATGCAAGCGAGGTCATTGAAGTCTGCTGACATGAACTCTGCAATGGAACTTCAGAGGTTCCTCTTCTGCGTGGACAAGGGCATAAACCTAACTGTATGGAAGATGGTTCCCATCAAGAAAAATTTCTTCGTGTTCATCATCAGGTCTATATTTACATATGCACTTTTGTTTGACAGTTTGGTAAAGTGATCAAGCAAATTTTTGTGTGTTTACGAAACATTTTCTACTGATATGCTTGGGAAAGTATTACAATGTTTAATTAATGTTTAATTCACATGTAAAATAGCAGAAAACTCTGATCGTCTGCTCAGATTAAACCTTTAACATGATCCGATCTCTGTGGTCAGATTGAGACAATATAGCCAAAAGCCATCATTCTGCACCATCTTCTCTTTAAAAAATTTCTCAAATTCTACAATACTCTAATAATAATAAATATTTTACCATAATAATTGTTCAATTTTTAACACTATTTTTAGATGAATTTCTACTGTAGCATATAGCAATAGTGTTTTTACTTCATGTAATAAATAATTTCATGTTTTTGTCTACTACTTTTTTGATAATCACATTAATAAAAACCACAACTTTTAGAGTATTGAATAAAAAACCTTCAACAGATTTCCATCTTGATTAAATAGGTTTTTAAAACAATTTTAATTGCGCAGAAAAAGAAAAAAGGAAAAAAATGAAGTACAGCCCAAAAAATATTATAAAGCTGATTTTTTCATAACTGTCCAGGAATGCCAACCAAAGTTACATAACTAAAACACTAATTAATCCAACAGAAAACGTCATAAGACAAATTGGTTTAATTGCAGTAAAGATAGTAATAATTAAATTCTCAATAATCAGTATATCAATTTAAAAATTAATATGAATCAAACACGGTATAATGACTTTTAGATTAAACGGCACAGTAATGAGTCAAATAATATTAATTTTATCATTATTATTCTTCACTAATCCATAGTATAAATGATTATATTATTACAAACACAGTTGAAGTTTATTATGTCAATATAACATACAAAAATGCGTGCAATAGATTAAATTAAAAAAAAAAAAAAAATACAAATTATACAAAAGTTATTTTCGTTTACATCATTATCAAGTAGCTAGTCATGTAGTTTATCTAATTTTAATAAAAGATGAGACTAGCATAATAAAAAATAAAATGTTAGCTAGTAAAATACATCCTAAGAAAATCAGTTAAGGTAGATTGGGGAAACTATGCCAAAGGCTGTGCTTTCCAAACCCATTAGAATATTTTGATGTATAACAGTGGAAGTTATTGGAATGTTCCGTCTGTCTCACACAATTCCAATTTCTTTTATGTTTTGGGTTGCTGTAAAAAGAACATAAGAAAATGGTGCTGTATTTTATTTTTGAAACTTTGTGATGGGAATGTCATTTTAGTGAGTTTTCTTAAGTCTCAAGGTGTTTTCAAGGTTATGTGTATTACTTTAGCACTACTTCAAATTAGGCATAATATACCTTGTTTTGCGTATGTATTTTGCAAGTTATTAGTTTAAGATAGATGGTCCAGTTACCCCATAAGCTTTTGCTTTTAAAGAGTGACTGGGTCAAGTACGTAGTAGTAGATAAGCTTTAAGTATGAAGGTGAATACTTTTTTGTGAAAGTTTTAATTCTTTCAGATGATGAGGCAGACATAGCAGCAATGACAGAGGTCGCTTAAGTCCTGGAAGTGGCCAAATAAAGCTGATATTTTGAAGTATAACAAGAAGGATATCATAGGTGCAATTAAAGAACCGAAAATGAACTAAAAATTGCCAACCGCATATAAAATATATTAATCCATTTTAATATTTCTAATAATGACAACATTAAAGAAAAGTCTCATACATTGAAATACCATCAATTTAAGCCTATGTTACTAAATCCTACGTTTTAGTAAAAACTGATTATCAGGTATTTAGGTCAGAAATGTTTATCCTTATTAAAACATCGCTTATCTACTCCAACCGACATTACCTAAGCATGTTAATTTTTTTTTTGTAAAAAATTAGTATTTTGTACCATAGCTATAAATTAGTTAATTATTAGATTAAAAAGGAAATGTTACATACAGGTCGATTATTTTCAAAATGCCTTGATTTATCAATATAAAAACTACTAATACTCAAAGTGAACAAGTAGCAGGTGTCAACGGCCAAGATCAATAATGTATTAACAAATTATTATAGGAAACGTATCTAATTACACTAGATAAACACTATAATTCCATTTTAGTAAAAATTTATGTGTATAAAATAGGTCATGGCTGATATATGTCGCTTAATGGTGCTAACGAGTTATTAATATATATTGACATTAAACAGATAATATAGAACTTGAACATCATTGTTTAGGATCAGTCTTACGATGCAAAGAAGGGTAGAGGGATTTCTTTTCATATATATTTTAGGATGTGAAGCTGAAGCGATGTAATTAGTCGAAGTAATGGAATAATTAGTCGAAACTTAAATTGTCTGAGATCAATCAGTAGTTCATCCAATGTTGCAATTCACTGGAATCGCCTTCGTTTTGAAATGTAGTTGAGAGATGTAAAATTAATCGGATTTTGAATTGGACTAACAACTGGCACATTTATTACAAGCGGAAAACTCGAAAGAGTGTTATTAGAAAGTTACTAAAATTAAAAAAAAAAAAAAAAAAAAAAAAAAAAAAATGAAAATTTTATGAGACAACAGTAGTTTTATAATTGGTCTTGGCCATTTTCAAGCTGTTTACTATTGTCTGATTTCCAATTACAACATATGTATGTTTTTTTAAAAAAAAAACCGTATATAACTTCTTGGCTAACAGTATAAATAAAACCAAAATTTTAGATTAAATCATGGCCTGCGCCTCATATATCTGGAAAGAAAAGGTGGGTACATCCGTTATTACGAGACAACGAATAAATAAAAATCTGCGCCTTCTGTTAAACTTTGTATCAGTCAAAAATTTGAACCTGTTTAAGGAATTTAAAATTAGTTTAGATATTTAAATGTATTACCCACTTCTTGGGAAGCAAATATTTCTTTTAAAATTGCAGAACATATTTTATAAAGTCTTTGTATAGTAAATTTCACTAGAAAGATAAGTTTACTAATATGATGCATTTTATTTTAAGATATCAAACTTATTTTGGATATAGTATTTGAGATATAACTCTTCACAGTTTTTAAATGATGTGTGAATTTCCTTTGGATCGTGTAACTGTCTGAATAAGGACATCTCGAGTTGGCGAACTCCTATGAACACTGGAAGGATATCTTCACTGATTTATGAATTTACATAGACATTTACAATAATGAATGATTGTTTCATTTTAGGGTCACTCTTGATACGATTTGCCATAAAGACTATATTATTAAGATATATTGTAATCTATACATGAATTACTATTTTTTTGGTGGCAGTATATATTAGTATATATAGATAATTTCACACCGAAAGAAATTTTTTGTTTGTTTGTGAATCCCGAGCTTTTCTCAAACACGAACTTTAAACGTAAAAGCCTAAATAAACATCTTCTAAAAAATCATTAAGTTAATAGCTTTATGCTTTTCACTCTAGGCTTCAAATTTTAGTTCTGACTTTTTATAAGTAATCTATTAATCAATCATTGTCAAGATCATGAAAGTTTTACCCTGTTAAAAGAACATATATTATAAAAATATTAATGAATATTTAGATTAAATTGAATATTGATTTCTTAAATGACAATAGAAAATGCTTTAGCCAAAATTAAAAATATCTATTTCATTGCATTATTGGAGAATCTTTTGAAAGAGTGTACGGTTCTGGGTGGATTACTGAGTAATTTAATCTTTTATCTGCAATATATTGCTTTATTTATGGATTCATTTTGCGATGAAGATAGTGGTGAGATTAGTACATGCCATGTATTATAGTCAGCAGTAATAGCTCAGGAACTGAATCAGAAATATAAGTAAAATAATTTAAATTATCAATGGAAGATGTAAATTTCTCAAATTGGTAAAGGCATTTCACGTAAACCAGAATGAAGTATAATTACAATTTCATATTTAAGTTATTTGATTGCAGCATGATTAATCCAATGTCATTATTTTTGAACGATGACTCAAAAATGTCTAACTGTCAGCTGAAACTTGTTAAACTTTTAAATTCGATTTTTATAGCATTTTTTTTGATAACATGTATCAACTTATTTGGAGAAAGAGCACGAGACCTAAATGGACCTGACGTAATGTTAGTAATTGCAAGACTTCTAATGATATCAGCATTATCAATATATCGCTGGCTACTATGTTCTAAGTTATATCGGTTAAAGAGCATCGCTGCTTTCTTGGATGAAATCAGTACAAAGCATGGACTAAAAGTAAACCCCTGGATAAATTGCTGGTATTATGTTAGTATTGCATTGCAAGTAGCAATGATTTATTTCCATTCTGTTATATTCCAAGTTTATCATATTAAACTTACATTCAGGATCACACTTTCAGAACCATACCACACTATATTGAGAGGTGTTGTATTCAGTTTTTACGATTGTAGTATTTATAATGCCAATCAACACCTTTTCCATGTTCTATGTCATCATGTGCCATCACATTCAAGGAGAAATAAAACATATTCTAAGAGCTATGAGAAAGAAGTGCAAGTTCCATTATGATATTCTGTTCGAAGATCATAAATATATTTCTACAATGGTGGAGTACATTGACGGCGAACTTTCTCTATTTATGTTCTACAGTACTATCTTCAGTTCCACCGCCAAGTACTTCATTCTGGTCCTTAAACTACATTCAATAAGGATAGAAATAGACTTTTTCGAACCAACAACAACATATAAACTTATGAAGAACTTGAAACAAAACGGTACTTTTTTATTCTTTTGGGCACTAAATAATGCAAAATGTAAAGTTATTGAACAATTTGCTAACTTACTGTATACGTGCGAATACTCTGTTTGAACAGTACTAAAAAACCACGAATACTTGCTATAGCGTCATCATAAGATTAATTAGTATTTGCAACAATGTATTTTTTCATGATTTTCTAAATATACGATGCCTTTTTTTCTGGGGGGGAGGTTACTAAGTAAATCAACAACTTTGAAAACTTTATTACTACCCCAATGCTTGTGCTCTTTATTCGATTTAGAAGGCTTAATTTATCTTAATATATACTGTATTTCCGAAAAAGCGGCACTTAGGAGGAAATATGTGCGCAGATCAGGTGTCAATATTGAGAAACACAATTTTAAAGATCCTTAGGTGTCCTTGATGTTCCTTAGGAGCGGATGTATTTCAAGAAGTTGCATCAAGATATGAACTAGTATAATAATAAGAATATAGAAACTATAGTACGAAGTTACACGGAAAATACTTGGTTTTATTGTTTCATGTTTTACAAGAGACGAAAACGCACACTGTCCAATTAAATATTGTAATATATAATTAAAGAATGAATTCAACGAAGATAAATTACCTTTTTTTTACAGAAACGTAAAAAAGTAGACACTAATGTATCATATGAATGTTTGATTTTTTAAAGAAAATTTTGTAAAATAAAAGACAATTGGAAAATGTATTTGAAATTTTTAAAAGAAAAAAAATACAACGAAATTGTTTAAAAAATTTTATTTGAAAATAAATAGCATGTAATGAAAGTATTTGAAAGTTAAAAGATTTACAAATATAGATTTACAAATATATTATAATTGATTAATCATGCTTTGTTTGGCAAATTTAAAAAACAATATGACGAATAAGTAGTGATCGCTTATTTCAAATTTCTGAAAATATCCTAAATTTTTAAATACCTTTTTTTTTAAATTTTGCATATTTTTGAAATATAATCTTTGTATATCAGTACAAAATATGTGCTTAATTACGTTATGGTATTATCTGGTATTTATTAAACTTTATGTTATTTAGATTACGATTATCTTTTAAATGCTTTACTATTACAAAGAAGATATTATGAACTATTTTTGAATCAATTTTATTTATTTCAATACATTCTTTTGCAATTTTGTGTATATTTTTTAATTGAATGGAATGTTACATAAGAAAACCAGTTTGATAAATCATTATATTATCTGACAATGAGGAAACGTTTTATTTTAAATGCAATTTCATCCTCTGTTGCCATTCACTATAATTTTTATTTAAGGTTGCAATTGAAGTGAAAAATAATTATTATGTCTTTTGGGGATATTGTGAAATGTCTGCAGTGACCCATATGAATGAATACACTACGGGAAAAAAGTAGAAGGACAGTCATATTTTAGAATTTATGCTTTGTATTTCGATTCTCCTGAACTAAATTTCTTTTTTTATGTAGTTTGGCTATTTTTTGCTTTTTTATAAATGATTAAATTTTATCTATTACTAGTAAAATTTAAGGAAAACAGTACTTAACGATTTTTGGTGTGTGAAAAAAGTAGAAGGACACGTGCTAAAATAATTTATTTTGGAATATTGTAAACCTCAAAGGTAGGTGTTTCATTCTTTTTAACTGTTTTTGTTAAGAAAAACATACTATTTTATTGAAAATCCGTCGTTTTCATCTTTTTAGACTGCCTAAAGGGAAACCTTTAAGTGAGTTTGAAAAAGGCCAAATTTATGCCTACAAAAACGATGGCAAATGTGTGAGAGAGATTGCACGCCAGCTACATATTAGTCCAAATACTGTTTCAAACTATATAAGAAATCCTAGTAGTCAGGGAACCAAAAAGAAGACTGGCAGACCTAAAAAACTGACGCAACGCGATCAAAGAAAAATCATTCGGGAACTAAATAAATCGGATGGAAGTATTGCCAAAGCTCAAAATAATGCAGGCATCACACACGTTTCAAGAAGAACTGTCTACAACTACATAAAAAGGTCCGAAATTTTCGTATTCCGAAAAAGGATGCCCCAATCCCAAATGGAATGAAAGGCACATTGAACACCGACTGCACTGGGCTAAAAACCACATGTCCTGGACGTCAGAGTGGACCTCCGTTATATTTTCTGATGAGAAAAGATTTAATTTAGACGGTCCAGATGGCTACAAATACTATTGGCACTGACTCGGTACTGAAGAAAAGACTTATTCTACCCGACAGATGGGAGGAGGGAGTTTAATGGTTTGGTTGGCAGTCGGGTACGGAGGAAGAACAAGCCTAGTGTTCCTGAGTGGCAGGCAAAAACACGCAGATTATATCCAAGTCTTGAATTCAGATCTCCTTCCCTACGTCGTTGAGCTAGGCGGAAATGACTGGATTTTTCAACAGGACGGAGCATCAATTCACACAGCTAATGGGGTTAAAAATTGGTTTGCAGCAAATAATGTTCGGGTTTTGCCATGGCCTGCTAAAAGCTCGGACCTCAACATTGTAGAGAACATATGGGCAATGATTGTTCGTAGCGTTTACGCGGAAGGCAAGCAGTTTGAATCTATAGTTGAGCTTCGGAGAACTTTGAATTATGTATGGGACAATTTCTGCCAAACAGAAATTCAAAATTTATATGATTCGATGCTAAATCGAATTTTTGAAGTAATCAAAGCCAATTGTGGAAGAATTCCCTATTAATAAGACTTTTATTTGCATTATTTAGAAGTGTCCTTCTACTTTTTTCACAGAGTATGATGAAGTCAAAACTGATTTATTGCTGTACTTGACCTGTATTTTTTTGTTTCAATTTTCAGATACAGTTATCTGTTTGCAATTAGTAATTTAAAGTGTTACTCATTAAATTGTTATGGAAAAAAATCAGTGTTTTTTATTTATAAAAAAAAATCATGTGTCCTTCTACTTTTTTCACGCAGTGTATTTGTAAACTTATAACGATTTCTACACAAGTTTGTTGCATATTGTTTTCTTGAAAAGCAAATATTTAAACTTAGGCTAATATGTGCTAAAGTATCGTTACAAATAGACTTTTTTTAATCAAAATATAATTTAAGAAAAGTAAATATTCACATATTATCAAATATTAATAGACTTCCAGTTTAGTGGATTATAGATGTTCTTATAGCACTAACTTTTTCTCACTCACTGAAATTTAAATTTTTGCACATTTCTATCTATTTATTATTTAAAATGCTACAATGCTTCTCTTAAGATACACTAATTTGTTATAAATAAATAGTGGAAATATAAGAATTTACTGGTTTTAATTCATAGCATATGTTTGATTATGAGTCTAACACTGATTAAGCTTAATTATTTAGGGTTAAATGGAGTCTTCGAAAAGAATGAGGCCTTTGAGAAGATCCTTATAATTTGAACTTCTTTGCATTTGTGTATCGATTTCTCAGTAGTACAAATCCTTTGGCCAATATCAGATAGACCCTGGCTAATCCCGATGTGGACCGTTGTAGACTGGATATGGAACTTGATCAATCTCGCTAGTTCTGGGTAAAATATACTGGAAGTTTGTAATTGATGCGCAGTTTTAAGATTGAAATATAGTTTTATAAAAAAAGATAGAGGGATAAAAAATAGGTTTTAAGATGGTTTCCACATGTGTATGTAAAAAAAAATAAAAAAAATCCGTGAATTTTGGAACGATGCTCGAGATTCAGCATGAACTGTCTTCACAGAACACTTTCTAATACAGAACATTGACTAATACATCCATGCTACCTGTGTTGTTAAATCTCAAACAAACCCAAGACTTTATTAAGTTATTTTGGTAGATTAAGATGTCTATTTTTTGGACATAAACACTTTTTCTGCTAAAATCTGGTAAATTGAATGATTTGTTATGTTTTAGTGGCCATTTTACATTTTTTTTTTTTATTTTTTTTTATTTTTTTTTATTTTAAGTGGTTTAATGGTTTATTGAGGTTTCATATTTTTTTGAACTGCAAACAGAATAAATCCATTACTGGAGTATAAAAACACATTATTCTCTTTTTATTTGTGAAGTTAACTTCCCTAATAGCACACATCCTCCCAGGGAGGTAACTGGGAAGTCATTCGTAGTCCCGGGGATGACTGGGGACTTCCCAGGGACCTCCCTGGGAGGATGTGTGCTATTAGGGTTGAAGCTAGTTAAATATATTATTAGTTTTTCTCCTAAAAACGAAAGATCGAACAATTGTTTTGTCGATTGGACAATTGGAAGGCAACACAAAATTTTGTCATAAAAAATTTGAATCTCATTGACGTATAATTAAACCTAATTCTACACAACTCATCTCAAAGACTTTGTGTTGTGCAGACGTGCAATAACCAAGGCAGCACAATTACTCAGTGGTAAGAAAGTGGAGGTTTTCGTACTCGTAATGTTTCACGAGTCGACATGTAAAGTTTCTTTTCGAGCAAGATTCATCTGCCATGATACGAAAGGAAAATTCCTTATTATAGGAGAAGCAGAGAATTTAAGGCCACACATCAAATATTATAATTAATAATACATATATTAAGGTTGAACATAAGTTACTTTCAATTATGATAGCTGAAAAAGTTAGTCTACAATTGTTGTAAAATTGAAGTAATGGATCACATACTTGTCTTTAGCCGAATCATTTATTGGAAGAATATCCATCAATGATCTAAATACTAATTTTTATTTATACAATACATGTATGTGATCATGGAATTAAGCTCAAGGGGTCACTAATTTAAAACATTTGACATAGTCACTATAATTAAGTAGTGATAATTGATGAAATGTTTGGAAAACATAAAGCAGATTACATATAAAAAAAATTAAACAAATAGCCTCACCTTTATATTATTAGGTGCCACGTAAATTTACTTTATAATTAAATATCGATGTTTTTTTCTCTTTGAATTTCGATTTTAAATCTATTAAAACTGAAATTTTTTAAGCTACCGTCAAAATTAATGCAATGTAAAACATCACTAGAAGGGTTGACTAGGCCTTGACAGGGTCAATTTCCTGGGATGGCAAAAGAAACGAAAGGGTAATAAAAAAATAAAAAAAAAATAAAAAAATTACAGGATTCAGAATTGAAAAGTTCAAGAGAGATGCAATCTGTATTAAAACGTTTAACTTAAAATTGGTTAATCTTGTAATAAATAGCTTTTATCAAATTGCGCATTTTTTTTATTTATCTACACAATAGAAGTGACTAATTTAAGGATGTATGGGCTCCAAACCATAACATTTTAACATAATTATATTTATTTCCAATTAGAGGTTGACAGAATTAAAATAGGACCAGGCAATATACATGCTTTTGTCAAATAATCTTTGTAAAATATCATCTCATATAAAGGTCTCTGCTACTTGAATGCACTATATTCTATAATTATTTTAGAATATTATGATTTAAAATGAATGTGCTAAATCATTAAAGCAATATTTTTTTTTTTGTTACTTGATTCTTAATGCAAATAGGAATTTGGTGTTTTAAAACTGAAAAGTTACTTTTCATATGTAAAGTTGTTTTATTGACAAAAAAGATATTTTAGAACTTTAAAATTCGACTCTCTATTTTTATAAAACCTTAAGATAAATTTTGTTTCCTAAATGTAATTTTTTTGTGAACTTTTGGGGTGAAAATGATAAGTTGCACTCCAAATGAAAATCTTAGGTATAATCTTAGAAATATTAATTTTTTTAACATGTATTACTGGGTGAACAACAAATTATATGTAAGCCCAATGCCATTTAAAACCATACATACGATAAATTGTGTTTGGTTTCACTATTGAATTGTATTTACCAAACAGTACAATGAAAATTTCTCATTGATTAATACTCACTGATACTGTCTATGCCAATTATTATTAAAAAAAATAATCTAATTTTAAAGTTGTGAAATACATTTTTTATTAATAGACCAATTTAAGTTATTAAAAGTCACTTCGCATTCTTTAAACATTACAATACTATTTACATTAAAATTTACCAAATATATGCTAAATAAATATTGCTTTAAGAAGAAGTCCTGGTAAGAATATTTCCTTGTACTATAGACTGAGAGGCGACTGCAATTTTTGGTCCACATCGAACATCATTCTGAATTTTTTATAGAAAATTGGAGAAAAGTGAGTATATTACGAATCCACTGGTCTGCTGTGGCAAAAATGGCTGAAACTGGTCAAAAATTGACTTTTAATAAGTTGATCTAAATTCAATTGCCAAATGAGCCATAACTTGCCAAATAATGAACATTTTTTTTTATCTGGTAACCCTCACTCTTTAATTTTCAATTAAGAAGATTGCAGACGATTTGGATATGTGACTATGGCTTACTTGCATCTTTCACAAATGAGCAAAATTGGCAATATACATTACGTCACTGATTACGTAACTGATGTCGCCAATTTGGCTTATTTTTAAAAGATACAAGTTTTCCGAGCCAGAGATCAGAATTCGTTTGCGCTTTTTCTCATTGAAAATCAAAATGCAGTGTGTTGCCAAACGAAAAAGTTTGTTCTCTTTTTGGCAAGTTATGACATATTTGGCAAGCGGATTTTAGTTCAACTCATTCCAAGTCGATTTTGGATCAGTTTCGGCCATTTATGAAACGGCAGACCGGTGGATTCATAATCTACTCACTTTTCTCCAATTTCTATAAAAAATTCAGAATGATGTTCGATGGGGTCCAAAAATTGCAGTCGCCTCTCGGACTACTAGCTATGTTACAATCCTCTAGGACAGTGCAGTTAGAAACGGCTATGCGTAAAATCATCGTTTCGTGCTCCAAATAATGCAAAAGGTAAAGCTAATGAATAATTTGTTTACATACTATATACGTGCGGATACTATGTTTGAACCGTACACAAAAACCCCCGAATACTTGCTATAGCGTCATCATAGATTAATTAGTATTTGCAACAATGTAATTTGTTTATGATTTTCTAAATATCCGATGCCTTTTTTTCTGTGCTGAGGGGGGGGGGGGGGGAGGTTATTAAGCAAATCAACAACTTTGAAAACTTTATTACGACCCCAATGCTTGTGCTCTTTATTCGATTTAGAAGGCTTCATTTATCTTAATATATATTGTATTTCCGTAGGCTGAAAAAAGGGCATTTAGTAGGAAATATGTGCGCAGAGCAGGTGTTAATATTGAGAAACGCAATTTTAAGGATCCTTAGGTGCCCTTGAGTTTCCTTAGGAGCGGATGTATTTCAAGAAGTTGCATCAAGATATGAACTAGTATAATAATAAGAATATAGAAACTATAGTACGAAGTTACACGGAAACTACTTGGATTTATTGTGTCATGTTTTAGAAGAGGCGAAAACGCACGCTGTCCAATTAAATATTGTAATAAATAATTAAACAATGAGTTCAACGAAGTTAAATTACCTTTTTTTTTTACAGAAACGTAACAAAGTAGACACTAATTTATCATATGAATGTTTGATTTTTTAAATTTTTTTTTGTAAAATATAAGACAGTTGAAAAATGTATTTAAAATTTAAAAAAAAATAATAATAAATATCACAACTGTTTAAAAAATTTTATTTGAAAATAAATCTCATGTAATGAAAGTATTTGGAGGTTAAAAGCTTTACAAATATAGATTTACAAATATATTATAAATGATTAATCATGCTTTGTTTTGTCAATTTTAAAATCAATATGACGAATAAGTAGTGATCTCTTATGTCAAATTTCTGAAAAGTATCCTAACTATTTAAATACTTTTTTTTTAAAATTTTGCATATTTTTGAAATATAATCTTTGTATATCAGTACAAAATATGAGCTTAATTACGTTGTGGTATTATCTGGTATTTATTAAACTTGATGTTAATTAGATTACGCTTATCTTTTATATACTTTACTATTATAAAGAAGATATCATGAACGATTTTTGAATCAATTTTATTTATTTCATGAAATTCTTTTGCAGTGTTGTGTATATTTTTTAATTGAATGGAACGTTACATAAGAATACCAATTTCATAAATCATTATATTATCTGACAATGAGAAAACGTTTTATTTAAATGCAATTTCATCCTCTGTTGCCAATCACTATAATTTTTATTTAAGGTTGCAATTGAGGTGAAAAATAATTATTATGTTTTTTGGTGATAATTTGAAATGGCCACAGTTTTTAGGTTTTGTGATGGTTTTCATATTTGTATTTAGAAAAAAAATCATGAATTTTGGAACGATGCTCGAGATTCAGCATGAACTGTCGTCACAGAACACTTTCCGTCATTGACTAATACATCTATGCTACCTGTGTTGTTGAACCTCAAACAAACCCAAGACTTTATCAAGTTTTTTGGTAGATTAAGATGTCTATTTTTTGGACATAAACACTTTTTCTGCTAAAATCTGGTAAATTGAATGATAATGTTTTAGTGGCCATTTTACATTTTTTTTTTTTTTAATGGTTTATTGTGGTTTGATATTTTTTTTAACTTTAAACAGAATAACCAAAAACATTTTCCAGATTAATAAACATAAAAATTTATCTGGGAAATTTTAAAATGAAATGAATGAATAACATTCTAATAATAAAAGAAAGTGAAGCTTTTGAAACATTTCATTACTTTATCAGATATTATATTAGATAGATATTCTTATAATGATATCTATATAAGATATTATTATAAGAACTGTATTCACGTTAAAAAATGGCTATTTTGAATCATTTGTAGATTTAATTCGAAATAAAAATACTTTCTTTAATTAGAAAAATCTATCATCAAATTATATGTTTAGCTGAAAAATAATTTCTTAAGTTTTGTAAACAAATCAAATTCATACAATTTTTTGAACAAATTCTTATGCATTATCCAAGTGTGTGTTTGCTTTAAATGAAATAATAATTTATTTACTAATCAGTACTGTGCGCCTTCGAAAGAAACTCAAGCTTAAAAACTGTAATATACTAGAATTTCCCGGAGTATTAATCAATTGGTTGTGCAAATATGTTAAGCTTTTTGTTAGAAACTTTTTATTCAATTTATGTTATTGGTAGGCCCTTTGAAATATACTAGTAAATGAATTAAAACATTTCACTAATTGATATGTTCCTGAAAATCTTAATACATTTCTGTTGCTGGGTTACGTTTCAACCATCGATATAGATAAACAACTGGATAGACTGCTTAACACTGGGAAAATGAAGCCATTGCCAGATAGATGCCGTTGGTATAATAAAGAATACGTATTGCCGAGGATTAAAAATAAAATGTTGGGTTGTACATATCAAAAATGTCAATAGTATACCTTAATTAGTAATAACGTGCACAAAAATATCTACTCTAGCACTTTACAAGGCTTTTCGCATTCCCACCCAACTATAAAAGTGAACTGTGATTAGATTGACATCGGAGCAGTCTATACAGTTGTTTATCGATATCGATGGTTTCAACTAGGGATGGAACGGATATCCGGCAAATATCCGATATCCGGTATATCCGGCTGATTTTTTAATATCCGAAAACCCGTCGGATATCGGATTTGAAATACCGGGCATCCGATAATTTCATTCGGATATCCGGCTGTATATCCGGCCACCAGGTATCCACAAGAAATATTTTTTGCAAAAAATAATGATCTTTTTCGGACAAAGGGGACACAGCATCCTACACTTTTTATTTATTTTTAATTTTTTTTTCTCGGACATAAATTGCAGTCGAGTTAGAAAACGGAAAAGTTCCTTTGTGAGAACTATGCTTTCGCATATCCCTAACTTCAGAGATGAGCTAGAAGATGCAGGTGCATTTAGTTTCAATTCACAGAAAGAGGCGCCGTATTATTGGCGCCGAGTTGATAAGCATAAACCATTCCTCCAATCTTTTTCCATATATATCCTTCATACGTGTTTTGCAATATGTTCTTTTCATTCCAAGTTTATGATTAAATTCTGATTAATTCCAGATGTTATATTTGAATGCTTCTCCGTAAAACACGAACCGAAATACTAATAAATAGTACTTTTTTCCATAACATAAGTTACTTGTTAAGAGTTTTAGTTATTCTCACTTCCTCGTTTTTTTCTGACATTTGCTAGCGAGTAAAAAGCAATAAATAGCCAATGCGCACTCCTCAATGCTTTTTTTTTGTTCTATCGACGATAATACCCTACCCCTTTATGCTGTGAATGGTATGGTCTAATTTCTGATTTTTCATTGGCAGAAGTTGAAAGCTGGTATATTTTTTTTGACGTAAAATGAAGTATTGTAATTTTTAGGTCTTTAACGCAGCGCCACAATGTGGAATTATATTTAGCTCTCTAGAATGTCTTGAATCATAGTTTTCTCCAATTTATAATTTTTAATAATGGCTCATTTAAAATCACCCATTTGGAAGTATTTTAAAATTAATGGAAATGACGAAAGCAAAGCCCTATGTGTTACTTGCTCCACAGAATCGTTTAAAAAATATATTGTGCTCGTCAAAAGCCCAAAATCCTTTTCCACAAAACCCTTATGGAACCATTTAATGAGTGTGCATAAGGAAATTCACCGAAGCTTAAAAGACTCACTAAATGCATCAAATATTGATGAACAAGAAAAAACAATTCATCAAAACAAGAAATGCATGCAGACAACATTGGAATCGACATTATTTGTACCAAAATTGTGGAGTTTAGATGATCCTAAAGCAAAAGCCTTAACCACAAAAATATGTAAATACTAATTTTGTTTGTTTATATTAAATATATATTTTAAATATGGTATAACATAATGTTGATGAATTTTGGGTTCGAAATTTTTTAAGTTTATATTTAAAGACGGAATATTCCGATAGATCCAATTTAAGTTTTCTACGAGATTTCTTTAAATCCGTAATGTTTTAGGTGCATTACCAAAAAAAAAAAAAATAGACTTCAATTTCATAAAATATTTAAAATAAATCTTTTGTTATTAACAAATGCATCCGGTATAATTTTGTAATCATTTATCAATTATAAACAATGCATGAAGTAAATTGAAAGTAGCTATATTTTGCACTTCAACATTGTAAAAAATGTTTTTAATATAATTTTAGGTGAGTTTGGCTCTTGATGCTGAACCATTCTCCATTGTGAATAGAGAAGGCTTTGGTCAGTTAATAAAATACCTAGCTCCTCGTTATCCGCTTCCAAGTAGAAATTATTTTCGTGATAAAGCCCTGCCAGAACTATATGAAAAACTAAAAGTATCAATATTACAAGATATAAAATCAGCAACAAAGATCTCTTTCACTCATCAACTAAAGTTTAAATATAAAAAATTAACTCAGTGGCGCGACAGCCCGTGTGGACTAAGGCCTGCTGGGCCCAGCTCAGCTTTCTTGACTGTGGCATTTGTGTGTCACATAGCAGATGTTTCGGTCAGATGGTCATTCTGACGCCGAACCCCAGTGTTTAGTTCCCAAGCATGCATGGTCCTCCTCAGTTTATTTCTTTCAGGTATAAACAGCTAAGTCAACCTTGCCTAGTCCGCGAATCCTGTGGCATGCAGTGCGGTGCGCTAACCACTAATTATAATTCACTTGATACTTCATATCATGACCATTTTTTTCGTATAGCATATCGTATAACTATCGTTTTTAGTATATAGACCGAATATCCGGCCGGATATCCGGTGAAATCCGTTTCGGATATCCGTATCCGGTAGACATGGTACCCCGAATATCCGAAATCCGGTATCCGGCAAAACTCACATCCGTTCCATCCCTAGTTTCAACACAAAGAAGAGTTTTGTTGAAACCAGAAAGAGTGACTACAATGTAGTGGACTGATGAACTCTGAGAGGAAGTTTAGACAGTGAATGAGAATGAAATATCCTTAAAATCGTATATTTTTGTTATTCAACTTCAGCTTGATTCTACCAATATCCGTTTCTAAACAAAAATGATTTAAAGCAGAAGCTGTTTAAGCACATGCTAAAATGTTTGAAGGCGATTATGGTCTTACTATCTATTGCCACAATGACAAATTCTTTCTCAACTTATTCAGCTCAGAAAAAAACTTTACAAATTACAATGATGAGGGCTGCCTCTTTTATTATGGTGGTACTAGCTGAAATATATAGCTAGACCCTATGTGTCCGATATCATCGCTTAAAGAAACTAGCAAATGTTTTCAGAGTAAGGAAAAATGCCGAATTGAAAGCAAATCCTTTTATAAATGCATGGTATCGTATTGCAAACAGTCATGTTAGCATCGTATTGCAGAGTCATGTTTTGTCAATATTCGCTCATGAACATAGAATACCAGTTTAAAAAGGGTTTTGGATACACACTATTGGAACCGTACCACACCATACTCAGCGTATCATACTCCTTTTACAAGTGTGTGTTTTTCATATTTCCCATTAATACATTCACCATATACTAAGCAGTTGTATGATATAAGATCAAATTTGAAATAAAAAAGATTATAAAAAAAAAAAAGGAAAAAAATAATGAGTATTGAGTTTAAATACATGAAATTGTTCGGACTTTAAAATAGTATTTTTTCTATGGTGGAGTATATAGACAACGAACTTTGTTTCTTCATGTCAAAGGCGGCCCTAGGTTCATTTTTCAGGGGGGGCCATTTTAAACTTTAAGTTCGTAAAATGTATGCACTATGTAACCTAATTGTAATAAACTAATTGCTGATTAAATGCTTGATTGCAGTGATAAGTGTAGAATTTTCTAAATTAGTAATTTTCATTTGATGCAGAATTAAAAAAGTTAATTTAAGTTTGAATTGCTCTCCTGAAAAATAAGAAAAAAGTAAAACAAAGAAATTACAAAAAATAAAATAGTTAATAATTGTTTTACAATCACACTTCTTTATTCTTTGAAAGCCTAAAGAACAAAATCCAATTTCCTCTGCTTTGTTTTGGCAATTCTGTCTATGACACAGCCCACATCAATGTTTATGTCTCTGTGAGTATGCAACAAGCAAAGTCCTGAAACTTTTCTTCCCCCCCATTCTAGCTCTTAGCCACTTTTTCAATGCGTCGAAAGGTATAGTCCGAGAGGCGACTGCAATTTTTGGACCCCATCGAACATCATTCTGAATTTTTTATAGAAATTGGAGAAAAGTGAGTAGATTAAGAATCCACTGGTCTGCCGTGGCAAAAATGGCCAAAACTGATCAATAATCGACTTGGAATGAGTTGAACTAAAATCCGATTGCCAAATATGTCATAACTTGCCAAAAAGAGAACAAACTTATTCGTATGGCAACCCACTTCATTTTGATTTTCAATGAGAAAAAGCGCAAACGATTTCTGATCTTTGGCTCGGAAAACTTGTATCTTTTAAAAGTAAGCCAAATTGGCGACATCAGTTACGTCATAAATGACGTAATATTTTTTGCCAACTTGGCTCCCTTTTAATAGATGCAAGTAGACCGTCGCCAGATATCTGAATCGTCTGCAACCTTCTTAATTGAAAATTAAAGAGTGAGGGTTACCAAATAAAAAAAAAAGCTCATTATTTGGCAAGTTATGGCGCATTTGGCAATTGGATTTAGTTCAACTTATTAAAAGTCGATTTTTGACCAGTTTCGGCCATTTTTACCACGACAGACCAGTGGATTCGTAATCTACTCACTTTTCTCTAATTTCTATAAAAAATTCAGAATGATGTTCGATGGGGTCCAAACATTGCAGTCGCCTCTCAGTCTAGTAAAGAAACTTCTTTCAGCAGAGGCAACGCTAACTGGTAGTGTTGCCAAAATTTTAAGTAACGCGTAAATAGTAGGATATACATCTTTGTCACAAGCTCTCATTGCATCTATGGCAGAAGTGGGGAGCTTTTCTTCTTTTTTCCATTTCTCTCTCTATAGTGCTAGCTCACTTTCAATCAGAATAACACTCATTTGTGTCAGTCCTAAAATTGGTATGAACTTCTTTAATAAGTTTTGAAGCTCGTTGCTTTCTGATTCTGTTGGCTTTTCCATATCGGGAGTTGGAATCAGTAATCGAAGGCCAAAACAATCCAAATTTTCTTTTGGAAATCTTCCTATTAGGTCTTCAATTACATTATCCAATAAAGG
Source organism: Linyphia triangularis (assembly GCA_963978545.1). Classification (NCBI taxonomy): domain Eukaryota; kingdom Metazoa; phylum Arthropoda; class Arachnida; order Araneae; family Linyphiidae; genus Linyphia; species Linyphia triangularis. The sequence goes on from OZ021731.1 coordinate 41,444,904, forward strand.
TATGTAAACAGAGATTCTAAAATACTCTTCTGGTATTTGAGTATTGTAGTTCTCACGGTGTTTTTGACGTCTGGCTAGGCGTGGAAGATTCACATCAATTTCAAGCTCCGAGCATACATCTTCAACCTCATTCAATAGAATAGAAAAAGATTCCACGCAGTCTTGGCGCTTCTTCTGCAAAACCGAAATCGTATCTTCAACAATGGACTCAGCTTTTCGCAAATCGAGATCAGGAGCCTGGAGTTTTCTGCTTAGTGGTAGAGTTTGCTTCAAGACATCAATTAATGGTGCTAAAGCTGAAACAAACTGGACACTGCAAAGTGAGCATAGAAGAGAAGGTGCATTAAAGGAAGTGGTTAGGTCGGACCAGTTTGAAATCGATTCAAGCCCTTCAATTATGTAAGGTCGCGGAATTGAATAACATCATCATGCCTTTCAACCCAGCGTGTCTCACACAGTCCTGAAAGTTGTGTTCACAAAAATTTACCTAGATCTCGATTTTGTTTTTCTAAACAGTTCTTTAAAACGATGTTTCTTTTTGCAGAACTACGTGTTGAAAAATAATTACCCTCGTGCCATGGTTGCTTAGAAGAGCATGGTAGTTCCAAAAAGAGGCAGAGAGCCCCTGTAAAAAAGAAATTGTCGTTTGGGAGGGGGATGGTCACTACTTGAGTATTTGTATCTTGTGTTGTGTACCGCGTATTGTGTCGTGTGTTGTGTACGTAAATACATTTAAAACCAGGATTTTTTCTGAGGGGGGGGGGGGGGGGCTATAATTCTTTGTACTGTAAAGAAAAAATTTACGTTAGTGAAATTGTGCTTAAAAATCTGTACTTTCACCGTTTTTTAAACTGGAGATTCTCAAAGAATTTTGTGAAATTCGAAAGGGCTAGGGAGGAAGAGGGAACCCTTCAAGGGGGGGGCCATGGCCCCCATGGCCCCCCCCTTGAAGCCGCCAATGCTTCATGTTCTGTAGTGTTGTGTTTAGTTCGACCTCTATGAACAGTATCCCAAAAAAAATCAGAACGATGGCTATATCTTCGGTTCTAATTATCGTAGAATCTCAAGGTTTACACTAAAATGTTTTGCTTACGATTTTCTAATTATCTGATGCAATTTTTTTTTCTTTAGGCACCGTTTACTAAGTAAAAGTAACGGTATCTTCGAAAATTTCAATACGAACCCTTATTTTTATAATTTCATTCGATTTAGAATACATCATTCACCTTATATACCACATTTCAATGCATTATGTTTAAAAACACGTCACTTATGAGCGAAAATGTTTCGACCATTTTTTGACCGATCTTCAGGGAGAATTTCCATACAACGAAAGGTATTCTTAAGGTTCTACTTCACAGCTGAATAAATCGAACGGTCAGTGCGGCGTTTCACGACGTTAAAAAATACAAATATTAGTCTAAAATTGCATAGAAACTACTTGGATTTATAGTGTCATGTTTAAGATTAATACAAAAATAGCAAGTAAACGCAAAAGTAACATAATTTATTTACAACGTTAAAGATGTGCATTCTTCACACGAAATAAATAAAATATCGAAAACTGTAATTGCAAAAGTATAACGTATACTACTGATAATTAGAAAATTAATAAATATAAAATGTAGGCATTAGTAAACAGTATACAGCAAAGCGTGATTATTTTACAGGAACATTTCACTGTAAACACAAACGTAACTTGATCGTTGAAATTATTTATAAAATGAAAAAATCACATGATTCAGTAACATTTTCAAAGGATATCTTATCGAAATTGCTTAAAAAATTTTGTTTTAAATAAATGTAATTTAAGAAAATATTTTATTTTTTTTAAAAAGGACACTGTTGAAAACCACACAAAACATATGTTCCACGATTCCAAGCATGTTAGACAGATTAAAAAAATGTAAAATAAAACTGCTTTATTTGTATAAAATAATATATATATATATATAATCAAGAAATTATGTTCCGATTTACCCGGCTGTTCCTATTTACCCCATTTTACGATAATTGAACGTTGTGCTACTTTCCACACCTCTAGTTTACCTTGAATTAATCTTTGATAATTTTCAAAAGTCGTCTACTATATGGTCACTTAAAGTGAGCGTTTTTTACATTTTCGGTAAAAAATCGAGAACTAAAAGTCAAAATGGAAAGAAAAAAAATTGTGTGGGGGTTTCAGACCATGGTAAATCTAATGAAAGCCAAAAATATATATATTTCTATTCAATTTTTTTTATTTGTTTTATTAATTAGTAATTAATTATTAAAAAAGAAATGGATGCAAAAGTTGATTGATATTTATGTTTGGCCATTTAAAACATCTATCTTTTGAAAAAAAATAAAAAAATACTGAAATATATTAATTATTTAAGTATTTATGGCCAAAATAACAGCTTTTTTATTTAACATTAATTTATCCTTTTCTTTTTATCATTTAAATTACAAACCGTTCATTAGAAAATTACGAATTTTTGTACTTCGACATTTTTTTGGATGCTGAATCCAAATATGGGATAATATTATGAGGTTGCTATTGAACTTTTTAAAGTTTGGTTCTGTTTTATCATGTAGATGACCCCTCATGAAAAAAAAAAACCCGACATGCAATTATTAAAAACCTTCCACGATTTACAACGGTACCTTTTGTTTGTCATTTCAACAATTAGAGCACAAGATATAGCCATCTTTCTGATTTTTTTTTTTGGGGGGGGGGGGTACTGTACTTCTTAATAGCGTTAGAGTTGCATCCTACGGAAATATAGCATATGTACCAACGTATTTGAATTCCCTGTTTCTTTATTAACACTTTCATGTCTTTCTTTGCCATGGCTATCTCAGACATTCTTGTGAATAAATCCTTGTTGAAGATGAAGATGTAAGCCAAACTGTTAGATGCTACGAATATATGTTCAGAAATGACATTTGGGATGTTCAAAATTTTCAGGGAGAAAGAAGTTAACGGTGTGGAAGATAGTGCCTATCAGGAGAAACTTCCTTGTCGGTTTAATTGGTGCATTGTTTACTCATACAATTTTGTTTAGCACTTACAGATTAGGTGAAATAAAACACGTGTTCCCCATTTGCTCATTTTTTCTAAAAATACTCTTGCTTGTTTTAGATTGTATCTTTATAAAATAGTTATAACCATTTGAGAGTATAGTACTTATGCAGAATAAAGTATTTTTAATTCGCAGCATAATTAAGATGCGCCAATCTTTATTTCCACTTTATAATACACTAATTATAGTATTAAGCATATGCAATTTATTAAAAAAAAATTGATTTATTTCATATTTTCAGCAACTAACTTATGTCTAAATTTCTACGAATTAAAAAAAAAAATCCATACAGAACGATTCATTGATGCTAATTAGTGAATATATATCGACTAACTGAATACCTGTGCTGCTCAACGAAATTTTACCATGTTCATTTTAGAGATTATAAGACATTAATTTATTTTACACTTCAGACGTTTGCTCACATTTCGATCCCGACTCATTGATTTATCTAAATAGTAACTTTCCTTTGTTGACATTTTTTCCAAAATTTATAATTGAGAATATATTGGAAAACCCCTTTTGAATGCTTTTTAATTTGTTAATCGAGATTGTTATAGTTCATTGTGTTTATGTTTACTCTTAGTTCTAAATTTCAAAGTTGTAACTGTAACTGTATCGGAAGTGAGATATTAAGATATTCCTCATATAGTTTCATTGTTAAGTCGACTTTTCATCCCTTAAATTCATTAATCGATATTGGAATAACGAATTTTTTCTCTTTTGCCCTTCTTAACATTTTCACCAAATATCAGAATTGTGACCACATTGAAAGTGGTTCATTCGGATATTCCTCGTTTGGAACGTTTAACCGCTTTTCGACCCTTTAAAGTTGGTTAATCGAGATCAAAATAGCTTACTTCTTTTATGTTTGTCTTTGCTGATATTTGTACCAATATTCAGAGTAGTGACCATGTGGAAATTGGGACATTCGAATATCCCTCGTTTGAAACGTTTAACCGCTGTTCGACCCTTTGAAGTTGGTTAATCGGGATCAAAATAGCTTACTTTTTCTATTTTTACCATTGCTGATATTTGTATCAATTTTCAGAGTAGTGACCATGTGGGAAGTGGGACATTCGAATATCCCTCGTTCGGAACGATTAACCCCTTTCCCACACCTTAAAGTGGGTTAATAGAGATCGGAATAGTATAACTTTTCTATTTGTAGCATTGTTGATATTTGAACCAATTTTCAGAGTTGTGACCATGTGAGAAGTGGGAGAATTAGTGATGAATGAGTGAGTTAGTGAATGAGTCAGTGAGGGCTTTGCCTTATATATAGAGAGATAGAAAGGCAGGAGAAAAATTAATCAATAGCATTCTGTTCAAAATTCAACAGATTTATTACTTTGGGCTTTAAGCCCAAGGGTATTGTTTTCAATCGATCAAAAGTGTGGTCCGGTGTCCGTCACCACTTTACGTTTGGGCATGCGCAAGAAAGGCATTGTGTGGACTTGCGCCTTCTCCACCTGCTTGAATAAAAATACATGTTTGTTGAAGTTGTTCAGTTGTATTGAAGTATCATTGTTTTATAAAACTAAAATAAAAGAAAACAACTTTGTAGTGGGCATGGACTTAAAGCCCAGGGTAAACTGTACATAGATCTTAAGCCGATTATGTCATATTAATGCATAATTAGAGAATTCTGAGGTACGTTGCAAGTGTTTTAATAAAGAAAGAAAAGGAGTTGGCAGCAATGTTTGGTTCCTACTTTTCTAGGGAAACCAGGGTTCTCCATCAAAGGGCTTTTAATTTCCATCGTTCTAATCAAACTCTAGAAAACATCTGTTCAGAAAAAAAAGGGAAAAAAACTACTTCACAAGACAATAGAAAAAAAGCACAGGTCGTTTAAAAATTAAGTTGGTGTTATAATGTCCATTTGTTTTCATATATTTTTAAGTTTCTTGTGTATTTTCTTTTTGTTTTTAAAGCTGTTTCTTGCACTTGTGTACTGAATTTCAGCATTTCGGTTGTCTAGGATGATTGCGAACTGGATGCAAGAGGATGTGTTTAATTTTTTCAATTTTTTTCCCATTATTTCTGTATCTTAGAAAAAATTAAATGTTACTCTTTAGTATCCTTGTGTTTTATGGCCTCTCTGTTCTCTTGAATACTGCAAGAAATAGTTGGACGACAAAAACACTCATGTCTAACTACAACTCCTGGATAGTGCATGCTTGAATTTTGACTTGAAGCCGATGAAGGTTTAATAATCCACTATACAGACACAGAATTACTACTCGATGCCTTTTTCGCCCATAGGCACCAGCAACTCGAGACGTTTCGCAGCGATTTTGGTTTGGTTCATGGTTGCAGATCCGCTTCAAAGAAACTAAACACAAACAGGCCTTGCATCGAATTTCCGCATCAAACCTAATGGTGAGAGAGAGTCACCTCTCAAGTTGCTGCATCCCAATCATGTGGTGAGTGAGAATCACCTCTAGAGTGCAAATTGATAAGAGAACAAAGCAAAAAATTAATTTGAAAATCCTCGAAATCGCCGAATTTTGTTTTTCTTCTGATTATGACCTTAACTTTAGCCAGGTCTGCTGCACAAACTACTTAACGAATTTTTATCATTAATTTTTTATTATTATTCTCATATTGATGAGAGCAAGTGCCTTTTGTATGATTTAATGCGAACGAGTTTCCGTACCCTCCATAAATAATCCTGAAAGTTTGGAACTTTAGACAGGCCGACATATTAGTCGATTTAATAACGCGCAAAAAATAACTTGATGTCTAAAAAAAATCAGCCAATTATCATTCTTTTTTTTGTGTGTGTGTGTGGAAAGGAACATTTCTACTTAATAGAAATGAACCGAATTAGTTAGTTAAATTAAATGTATCTAAAATACACATGACAATAAACGTCTCGTTTATTGTCGCTCTTAATACAAATAGCCGTAAGAATCTAATGATGTTGTCGCTTAAGTAAATTTTCGTTTTGAACGATAATATGATTCTGCAAGCTGAGACATCTATCGACCGTATATTACTCATCGTAAACATAACAAACGCAACCCAAGGAAGTGATGTCTCAAAAAAAAAAAAAAAATCACTTGACGTTGTAAAAAAAAACCTTCCAGGTAAAATATGATTAGCCAGAAATGTTAAAATATCTAATGTAATGCGAAGGCAGCTAAAGTTTTGTGAAGTCCTGAAATTTTCAAATATGGCCATTAAATTTCCTTCTGAAATATAAATTAATAGCTAAACATAAATTTTCTTCTCAAAAGAATAATTTAAAACATGTGTTGTACTCTTTTTGCCCCTATAAATAATCACCTTTACAAGATAAAACTTTTAATTTTGTGACTTTAAACGTAATTAACTCTTGTTAGCAGGAAAATTTTATTGGACCGAAAACACTTTCCAGATTAATAAGTACGAAGTTTTCATCTGAAACAATGGGTAACAATAATAAAAGAAGGCTAGGCTTTTTAAGGATTTCAATACTTTAGAGTGCACGTAAATAAAAATATTGAATATTAGAATTTGATTCACGTTAAAAAAATGACTAACTTGAATCGAATATAGATTTAATTAAAAACAAACATACTTTCTGTAATTCTAAAAATATATTACCACATTTCAAATTTGACAAAAAGATAATTTTTTGAAGTTATTTTAAACCAACATCATCAATCAAATTTCTTTAAAAAATATGTGCTCTCTCGGTAAGTGTTTATTTATAATGAAAAGATAAACCATTAACCAATAAGTACGACATACTTTATAAAAAACTCAAGCATAAAACTGTGATATAATAGAGCAATAATCAATTGATTGACATGCGAAGCATTTTAGCAAAATTAAAAAAAAAAATCATTTTTCAATTTATATAATCAATGAAGGTTATTAAAAGTTTTGTATGGTTGGAGCGATACACAATTCAATTTTAGTAATTACTGAAATCGATTCTTTAAAGGTGTATTCATTTTACGCGTTAAATTGTATTAATATAAAATTTAAAACACTTCACTAATTGGTATATTCTAGAGACACTTAATATATTTCTGCTGCTGGGAAACATAAATTATTATCACGTTTCAACACATTGAAGAGTTTTGCTGAAACGTAGTGGGCCCGCTATAAAAATATATTGCAGTTGGTTAATAAACTCTACTAGAAAGTTTCGGCAGCGAATGAGAATGAAGTATCCCTACAGTCATATATTTTTCTTATTCAATTTCAGTTTGATTTTTTCAATGTCTGTTTCTTCAAGAAAAGATTTTAAAAAGAAGCTTTTAAAATACCTGTTAAAATTTTTCAATGTTATTATGTTAATAGTATTTGCTGTTGCAATGGCCCAATCTTTCGTAAAGTATTCAATTCGAAATAATTCTTTACAAACTATACTAGTAATGGTAGCAAGTTTTATGATGATGTTACTAGCAGCAATATTTCGCTGGGCCCTATGTGTCCGATATCATCGCTTAAAAAAATTGACAAACTTTGTCAACAACGTTACTGCTAAAATCGAACTAAAAGCAAATTGCTGGATAAATGTACTGTATTGTGTTAGCACCGTTTTGCAAATTGTAATGTTTTGTCTAAATTCACTCATGAACATAGAATACCAGTTTAAAAATGGTTTTGGATACACACTAGAAGAACCTTACCACACCACACTCAGCTTATCGTACACGTTTTTTACATGTGTGTTTTTCATATTTCCCATTAATACCTTTGCCATATTCTATACCGTAGTATGCTATCAGATCAAATTGGAAATCAAAAAGATCATAAAAAAAGTAAGAGCTAGTACTGATTTTAAATACAAGAAATTGTTTGAACATTACAACCGTATATTTTCCATGGTGGAATATATAGACAATGAACTTTGTTTCTTCATGTTCTGCAGTGTTGTGTTTAGTTCGACCTCTATGTACTTCTTAATCGCGTTAGAACTGCATCCTTCGGAGATCCAGCATATGTACCAACGCATTTGGATTCCTTGTTTCTTTATCAACTCTTTCGTGTCTTTCTTCGCCATGGCTATATCAGCCACTCTTGTGAATGAAGCCTTGTTGAAGATCAAGATGCAAGTCAAACCTTTGGAAGCTACGAATATATGTTCAGAAATGGCATTTGGGATGTTCAACCTTTTTATGGAGAAAGAAGTCAACTTAACAGTGTGGAAGATTGCGCCGATCAGGAGAAATTTCATTGTTGGTATAATTGGTGCACTGTTTACTTATACAATTTTATTCAGCACGTTGCAAATTGTATGAAACTGCAGATTTTTTTCCTTATTCCTGTATTTTTAATAAAAATAATCTTGCTAGTTTTCGAGTTTATATTTATAAAATAGCCATTATCTTCTGTGTGTATAAAACACAAGCAGAATAAATTATTTTAAATTTGCAGTAAAATTTCGTCACTCTTTTTTTCACTTTAAAAGACATTAATTGTAGTTTTCAGTATGTATAATTTAAACACAAAAAATTATTTACTTCATATTTTCAGTGACTAACTTATGTCTGTGGCTTATAAACACATTGTTACAATTTACATTATAATTAAAATTAAATAATTTTTTTTTGGAGTTATTTAATATACTTACCAGGGTCCAACCATAGTCAAAACATAACATGGAACCATTGTTAGAGGTACAAGTTTAAAAATAAAACTAGGACCTTGAAAAATTGTTATGTGATGAAACATATAATGCTGATTAGAATAAAATATAAAAAAATGAATTTAGCATTAATATTCAAATTAAATTTTTTTTTAACTTTTCAAAATAGTCAAAGGTACAACATCTTACCTTTCTGTAGTATTGCTTGCACCAGTAGCATATAGACGTCTGTACTGCTAAATTATTTCTGTTTTTTGGTCACAAATTTTAGTGGTATTTGGTGTAAGGAATAGTAATGGACGAGACCATCCAATTGATATATTAAACGCGTAGCTAGCATTGGTAGATTTGCTTAGAAATGTTTGCTGCAACAACTTAGACAAATGAATGGGCTGATACATCTGTAGTATGAGCTTCATACAGCGTAAAGCTAAAATGAATCTCACCACTTTCTCACAATTGTAAAAGTACTGGGTAAGATTTTCTGCAATGAAAATTAATCAACTAACTCAATATGATTTCATCTTAATAGAGTGTCATTTTGAATTCAGATGAAAGCGGGCAAACACTGCAAATATGTTAGATGAAATTTTATGTTTCCTTAATTAAGTATAGTAGCCTTTGATTTGCCTTGTGACTCGTTACGCCTGGAAGGTGTATGAAGCCACAATCGTTGACACCCATTCCCTCCGGTTAAGCGCGGCCTCACTGGCAAGTGTCCAGCTCGGCCATCCTAGTTTGTCTCGTTCTTTTATTACTATCCTTCTCCAGTTCAACCTAGGTCGCCTTATCTTCCGCTTACCTTCCAGTGCCCATGTCAAAGCAATTCTTTCGTTGGTTTCAGGACCTATTCTAAGAATGGTATTTTGATTACAGAAGGTTATTGGAATCACACAACAATTTATCATTCATGGTAGAGGAAATCAACAACGAACTTTCTGTCTTTATGCTCTGCTGTATTGTCTTCAGCTCTGAAAATATGTATATGCTATTTTCACTATTTCTTCATCAATAAAATGTATTTATCCTTTCTCATCAGGTTGCTATACTCTGTTTCTTCACCAATACGTTCCTTTCCTTTTTCGCTATGAATATCTTAGCCTGCCTGGTAAATGAAGCCATGGGACAGATTGCAATTAGCGCTAAGTCATTCACGGCTTCTAATGTGAGTTCTGCAATAGATCTTCAGAGGTTCCTAATTTGTGTTGAAAAGGAGATTACCCTATCTGTGTGGAAGATAGTGCCCATCAAGAGGAATTTCATCGTTACTATAATTGGAGTTATATTTACGTACGTTCTTTTGGTTGACAGTTTGAATAAATAATAAATAATGAAATTTTAAGACCGGAGTAATTTAAAAAAAAAACTTGCTTACAGTTCATACACTATTTAAAATGTTTGCATCTACTTAACCTTAAATACCTGGTGATATCAGATTGTTTACTTACTGTTGTTTGAACTAGATATAAGAACCAACAATTTTTGTACCCAAATATGAGTTAATATGATACTCTCATTAGTTCAGTTTTTAATAGGTGAACTTATGGGATATTTCAAATCTCTAATGTTTAAACATGCATTAATCCAAATACAATAAAGTCCACTTGTTAACTGGTGGTTACAAAAATACATACAATAATTTTCTTAATGTTATCAAGCAGAGTTTAATTTTAGTCTCATTTAGTATGTGTTTCGTGCGAATTGCCTTCTTCATAATACTGTTATTTTATTGTTATGTTATATACTTGAATGTTTATACTTTCAATGTACATTAGGGTGGGCCGAAAATGGCCAAAAATATTTTTTTTCGAAATCATTTTGGGAATAGTGCGAAAAAGTTGCATACTGGATCAATTAGAACACACACCAAATTTCGTCAATTTTGCTCAATATCTAGCCGCGCCCCTCTGGCATTGAAAGTATCCAAAAACACACAAAAATGCACTTTTAAGCCATTTTTTTTTTAATTTTTGGAAATTATTTTTAAAAAATGGCATTGGCATAGCATGGAATAGTTGCCTAATGTGTTAGTTAGAACACACACAAAATTTCGTTCATTTTTCTCAATATTTAGGCGCGCCCCTCTTGCTTTGAACAAAAATGTGCCTGAATGTCGCATAATCGTAACAGATTCGACGTTAGGGGAGGTAAAAAAATATTTTTTCGAAATCAGTCTTGGATTAGCGTGAAAAAGTTACCTAATGGGTCAGTTAAAACACACAAATTTGATCAATTTTGTTCAAATTCTAGCTGTGCCCCTCTGGCTTTGAAAATATCCAAAAACACACAAAAAATTCACTTTTAAGCCATTTTTTAAAAAAAAATTTGAAAATTATTTTTAAAATGGCATTGGCATAGCATGGAATAGTTGCCTAATGTGTCAGTTAGAACACACAAAAAATTTAGTCAATTTAGCTCAATAATTAGCCACGCCCCTCTTGCTTTGAACAAAAATGTGCCTAAATGTCGCAAAATTGTAACAGATTCGACTTTAGAGGTAATAAGAAATTGTTTTTTTTTAAATAGGTCTTAGAACAAGGTGGAAAAGTTACCTAATGGGTCAGTTAAAACGCACAAACAGTTTCGTCAATTTTGTTCACTTTCCAGCCCCGCCCCTCTGGTATTGAACATGTCCAAAAACACACAAAAAAGTCACTTTTAAGCCTTTTTTTTGAAATTTTCGGAAATAATTTAAATTGACATAAGCATAGAATAGCGGCCTAATGTGTCAGTTAGAGCACACACAAAATTTGGTCCGTTTTGCTCAATATTTAGCCGCGCTCCTCTTGCTATAAGCAAAAAAGTGTCTAAATGTCAAAAAATCGTAAGATTGGACGTTAGGGTGGAGCAATTTTTTCTTTCTTTTGAAATCGGTGCTGACATAGCCTCGAAAAGTTTCCTAACGGGTCAGTTAAAACACTCACAAAATTTTGTCATTTTTTCAAAATCTAGCAACGTTCCTCTGGAATTAAAAATGTCCATAACATACAAAAAATGATTTTTTAAGCCAATTTTTGAGCGATTACTTAAATTTTTTTAAAAACCAGCATTTGCATAGCACGGAATGCTTACATAATAGGTCATTTAGAATACACAAAAAGTTTCATCCATTTTAATCGGAATCTAGGGGCGCCTCTTTGAGAAAAGTTTAAAAATAAGGATGAAAAGCAGCGTACTTTGAATGGGTCTCTTAGAAACCACATAAAAGTGTCGTTAATGTTGCTCCATATCTAGCTACTCCTGGCATTTCAAAAATCACAAAAATAAATAATATGCATATTAAAAATCAGAATTGTATTTACTATTATAATACTTATTTATATTTATAAATCGAGAAATTCAAATATTATAAAGTAAAAAAGAGTAGGCATAAAATGCTTATAAAGTGTAGCTTTCAGAATAGTACTGTCCCTTATTATCAAATGTTGGAAGTTCTCTTCTTGCTTGAATCTTAGCCCGTATATAATCGCCTTTTGCAGCATCACCACAAACTTTCGTTAAAGTTTCAAATATGAGTTTAACACATCTCTCGACTGCTTGCGTGTGGCATGGACACTTCTCAAATTATTTATAGGAACCTGTTCTTGCCACATATCTTCCAATTATTTATTTTTTCTATACATTGTAAGTGGTGGTTCTGTTATGGTGTACTTTGACCAGTCGATGAGATCAATGTAATCAACGGCATTAAACTTAAGTTCGGTAGTTTATGAAAAAGCGTATCTATGTATAATATACATCGGTACCGAAAATCCATCCGATGAGCTTCGTATAAAATCGTAAAGTTTGTGATTCTGGTTTATGCATCAATGTGGTTCGATATAAAAATAAAACCACATTTCACGGTGCGGCTTGACATGTCTCAAAGATGATTTTTCTTTCAAGGAAGTTGCCTAACCATGCCAAGAAAATTACAGACAAGAATAATTTCAAACAATGCATATTTTGCCCATCTGGAAAAATGCTAGGGGCAACGCTAACGGATTCTCAATATCATATCTGGGAATTAGCAGTGAGGTGAATCCTGAACATCAGGAATAAGAAATCTGAAGACATACGCTTTTTAAAACCTCTTGAACTCAAATTTAATGACTCAAATTTAATCTCATCGACTGGTCGAAATACACCATAACACAACCACCACTTACAATGCGTACAAAAGATGAAGAATTGGAATCTAGGGGCGCCATTAGATTCCGATCAAAATGGATTAAACTTTTTGTGTGTCTTATCTGACCCATTTTGCAACCATTCTGAGCTATACAAACGCTGGTTTTTAAAAAAATTTAAGTAATCGCTCAAAAACTGGCTTAAAAGTGCATTTTTTTAATGTTATGGGCATTTTGATGCCAGAGGGAAGCGGCTAGATATTCAACAAAATTAACGAAATTTTGTGTGTGTTTTAACCAACCCATTAGGTAACTTTTCCAGGCAATTTCAAGACCAATTAAAAAAATAATAATAATTTGGTCCACCCTAACGTCCAATCTTACGATTTTTTGATATTTAGACACTTTTTCGCTTATAGCAAGAGGGGCATGGCTAAATATTGAGCAAAATGGACGAAATTTTGTGTGTGTTCTGACTAACACATTAGGCAACTATTCCATGCTATGCCAATGCCATTTTTTAAAAATAATTTCCAAAAATTAAAAAAAAAATGGCTTAAAAGTGCATTTTTGTGTGTTTTTGAATATTTTCAATGCCAGAGGGGCGCGGCTAGAAATTGAGCAAAATTTACGAAATTTTTTGTACATTTTAACTGACCCACTAGATAACTTTTTCACCCTATTCCAAGACCGATTTCGAAAAAACATTTTTTTTATCTCCCCTAAACGTCGAATCTTTTACGATTTCACAACACTTAGGCACATTTTTGTTCAAAGCAAGAGGGGCGCAGCTAAATATTGAGCAAAATGAACGAAATTTTGTGTGTGTTCCAACTGATACATTAGGCAACTATTCCATGCTATACCAAAGCCGGTTTTAAAAAAAAAATTCCAAAATTTTCCAAAAAACGACTTAAAAGTGAATTTTTTTGTCACTTTTTACATATTCAGTGCCAGAGGGGCGCGGCTAGATATTGAGCAAAATTGACGAAATTTTGTGTGTGTTCTAATTGACCCATTAGGCAACTTTTCCGCACTATTCCCAAACAGATTTAGAATTTTTTTTTTTCGCCCCACCTTAATGTACATATTTATTGAAAGTAGTAATATTTAGTAAGTAGATGGAATATATAATTAATTAAAAATTATTCTATTCACCCCGTAGAATTCAGAAAGGCAGTTTTACGAAAAGTTATGCTATACATCAATGAACCATTAATAAAACTAATGAAAATCGAGTCGTTTATAATGCTTTACACTGCATTTTCGTTGAAACATTTGAACAACAATGTTACTTTTAATCACTGTTTAAGGTTGTTAATCAAGTCCTCTAGTTTTTATTACGAGAAAAGTGTGAGAAGTTCTCATAAAGAAGTGTAAGAAAAGTGTAACATTGTTATTGGTAAAGTCTATGGAATGTGATCCTCGAAAATAAAATAGTAATAGAAAAAATATGTGAATTTTTAAAAGTATCTTCAAGATTTCTAAGGAGATTTTGTAAATAGATTTATTTAATTTTTCCTTTCATATTTTAATTGACCAAATAAAATTGAGAAGAGCAATTTTGGTGAAAGATATCTCAAATTGAAAGAGAATTTAGTTTTAGATAGTTATGGTACCAATGAATTTATTTGTAAGACATTTAATGCAAGGCACAAATGTACTGAAGTTAATACAGTCAAACCCCGTTAACGCGAAATAGCTTAATCCGTGCTTTAAAATGTAACGTTAGTTTATTCATTTAACACGAAATTCGGTTAAAGCGAACCATTTCAGCGCCCCATCGATTTCGCTTTAACGGGGTTTGACGAAATCAGAATTCCTGAATAAATTCTTAGACTTTTTACCAAAGTTCCCCTTACAATTATTCAAAGCATGCCAAATCATTTCTCTTTCATGCCTAAAAATATATAACTAATAGTTTTTAAATGTGTATATCTTATATTTTCTAATTTACTATTTAAATAATGAAGGAACACTTTTTTATTCGCCACGGATAACAGCATCTTTTTATTAAAATATATCCTTTATCAACTCTAAGGTTTATGCACGGACAATATATCGAAAATTAATCGAGTAAGGTTTAGGTTTTTTTCTGACGTGTTTAATTTTAATAAAGTCGAGTAATTTTCAATAAAGTAGAGTCTTTTAATCGTCAAAAGCAATGTATAAAGCGTGGTTCTTTTCTTTTTCAATGAAATCAATACTTTGCTAATGGGTTTTTAAAAAGAAGGTCTGAATATTTTTGCAGTATCAAGAAACGGAAGTGGATAAATCAAGAGCCAAATTTGTATACTCCCTCCCGTAGTGAAAAAATATAAAAAATAAAAAATACTTGACCATTATTCAGTTTCTTTGTTAAAAAATTAAAAAATTATGCTCTCTATGCATTTCAATTCATTGCAGGTAATAGTAGAACACATCCTTTCACAACAGTTTACGCTAGAGCAATATATCAAAAATTTATCGATATATGCTACTTTTCTGACGTGTTTCGTTTTAATAAAGAAGAGGAATAACGTTTTAACTATCAAAAGTATAGTGTAAATAGTTTAATGGTCATTTGTGTTTGCAATGAAATCAATACTTTGTCAACTGCTTTTCAAAAGAGAAAGTTTGAGTGTTTTTACAGCATCGAGAAGCGGTCGAATAACTGACTTTCTATGGAGTGCATTTCTGGTAAACATCGAAAAATATTCCGCAAGTAAATTTCTCTCAAATATTTCTTATGACAAATTTATTGATATTGTATTCTAAAGATCACAGTTAACTTTAAAGAAAAAAAGTACTTCGGTGTCATCAGTTCCAGCAAGTGGATTGACATAAAAGTAAATTATGTGTATACACAGATACCTTCAACTAATTTCGAGTTAATAAAGCATTATTAATTCCTACTTTGATATTTGAAAGATGAATATCCTTTTTACAATTTTTAGCTTAAGAGTTCTAGAAGTGTCACCCAAGTTTCATCCCTAGAGGAGAATATAACAGGAAAAAAGAGTACAGAATAATCCAGTACAGAAAAATTATTGAGGAGTGCTGCAATTGGGGAATAATATAGATTAATCTCACTCAAATCAGTCACACATTTATGGATTTTTGAAGGATGAAGGATTCATTAATAAAATCACAAGTGATTCAAAATATCTTTGTATTCGCCATATTATGTCAGAAAAAATTATTGCAGTATAAGGCTAAGATTTTTTTTTCGTATTTTATGTCATATAGCATATATATTACAGTAAAATTTTAAACGAAATACTTGTATAGAAATTTTATTATTTTTTTTCTGACCAAATTAAGCTAAATAAAAAAAAAAAAAAAAAAAAAAAAAAATCTAAGATATGAACGTTTGATTTTTATAGCAAAAGTACGAAAATTAAAAATTGGTATAACTTTATATTTATATTGATCAGAGTAAGCTTCATTTCTCCAAATTCTTTTCTATCGCATAAATGTTCTATAAAGAAAATAATTAAAATAGTTATAGCTCTATTTGATGCAATATTTTCAAAATTTTCTTTGCAGTTATGGGATTCTCCCTAAAGGATATCCCAGACAGACACCAATCAGTTGTTTTATTAATGCTGATCACAATTTTTACGACAAGTACTTTTCAAGTTATTTTTCGCTGGATACTTAAAATGAGAATCCACCGTCTTAAAAAAATAGCTGATATTTTAATACATTCCAACAAGAGGCAGCTGCAAATAAACCTTTGGATAAATGGGTGGGTTATTGTAAACATTGCAATGCAAGTAATCCTTTTATCTTTACAAACTAGATCTTTTCTCTTTACAAACTAGATCTTTTCTCTATAGTGGTAATTCAAACCTATCGTTTCGACAGACTATTAAAGAATCTTTACTCTTTATAATTCCAGTAGCATATCCGATACTCCAGTATATGATTTTTATAATGCCTATGAATACTTTCGCCATATTCTACGTCCTAGTTTGTCACAACTTAAAACAAGTAATACAGATCTTCTTGAATGATATTCACAAGGAAAGGTATTTTGATTACAGAAGCTTACTGAAATCATACAACAGCATATCATCCATGGTGGAACGAATTGAAAACGAACTTTCTGTCTTTATGTTGCGCTGTATTGGATTCAACTCTGGAACTATGTACATCTTATTATCAACATTTCCTCACCAAGAGAACTTCATTGTCTCTTCTAATCAACTTTTCCTTTCTTGTTTCTTCACCAATACAATAATATCCTTTTTCGCTATGTCTTTCTCAGCTTGCCTGGTAAATGAAGTCATGGAACAGATTGCAATTCGAGCTAAGTCCAGTGCAGGATTTACGTATAAGCTAGACAAGCTGTAGCTTATGGCCCCTCGACTTACTTGAGGCCCCAAAAAAATTGTCTGAATGAGCAATGGACGATGGAAGTGGTGAAGTGAAGGTCATCAAGTGAGGCTAAGCAACCGTTGCTATGCAAAGTTCTATGCATTTTTAGACTCACTTTCATAGAGTGAATTTAGAAACTTGATTTAAATTTATACAGCAATATTTGATCTTTTAAAACCTCCTAATCATATAAATTAGAAGATGGGGCACATTCATTGTTGTCATTCTTCAAAGATGATTCAAAAGATACCAAGTCTTTGTCAAAGACGAGATGGGAAGCACATTCAATGGCCACAAGTGCAATACTTGATAGTTATGATGGAATAATTTCTGCATTGCATCAGCTGCATATTGATACTACAGAGAAAGGCGAAACAAGAAATCAAGCCATAAACATTTTGAATAAAATGGAGGAGTTTGAATTTATGGTAATGTTACATTTGTGGAGTTACTTGCTGGATGAATTTCACAAGACTAGTCAATCACTGCAAGACCTCCAAATTAGTCTAGCTGTATGTAGGAAATTGTATGCTTCACTTCCGGAATTTGTTAAAGGTTCCAAGGATATGTTCAATAATTTTGAAGATAAAGAAAAGGAAAAATTGCCTGATGTTGATTACAAGAAAAGGAAAATCAGACATAGAAGAAAGCATATCAATGATGAGGAAGATGATGCTTTAGAGAACCATGAGCCAAGAGACAAGTTCAGAATCAAAACATTTATATCTGTGATGGATGCATTAGACTCAAGTCTGGCACAGAGGGCCTGAGTATACAATGGTGCTGCAAAAAAGTTTTAATTCTTAACAAAATTGGAAGCCACAGAAAAAGAGATTCGTGAAGGAGTTAGTACTTTATGCCAAATATATCCTGAAGATGTGGACATGAATCTTGTAGGAGAAGTCAACAATTTTCATCAATAAGTTAGACATAGTCAAACCTATAGTTCGGTGAAACATGATAGTCTGACTCATCATTATCTGTTTACTGTAATATTTAACGATCGTGTCCAATAAGCATTCCCTAATGTAGAAGCAAATTTTGAGATTGTTTCTAAGTATGATCGTTGCAAATTGCTCTGGAGAAAGATCTTTTTCTCAGCTGAAGAGGATAAAAATGAATTTAGAACAACAATGACTCAAGATCAATTATGTTCCCTCAGTCATAGCACAGAAAGTGACAAACTACTCAGTTTATCATTTGATGATGTCATCAGTGACTTTGCTCTGGTAAAGGCAATAAAGAAAATATTTTAGTTTAATATAATTCCTTAATTCTTATAACATGTTTCAAGAGATTAGATAATAAGCCTTTGTATATTGTGTCTTTTAAAAGAACTTTTGTTTCAAGTTTGTTATGAATCAAAATGATGTTAAGTTAAAGATTTATAATTTCATTATCTACATATTTCTTAATTGTATTTCAGTTTAACCCTCTAGGTATCCGAAAATCATATTTGGCATTCACATGTAATATCTGGACTTATAAAGGGCCCCATATCTCAAATAGATTAGGGCCTCATCAAGTCAAAATCCGGCCCTGGCTAAGTCATTCAGGGATTCAAATGTGAGTTCTGCAATAGCACTTCAGAGGTTCCACATTTGCGTTGAAAAGGAGATTAACCTAACTGTGTGGAAGATAGTGCCTATCAAGAGGAATTTCATCGTTAGTATAATTGGAGTTATATTTACGTACATTCTTTTGGTTGACAGTTTGAATAAAGAATAAACAATGGATTTTTAAGACAGTAGTAATTTGAAAAAACTTGCTTATAATTCATACGCTATCTAAAATATTTGTTTCTACATAACCTTAAATACCTGTTGATGTCAGATAATTTATTTACTGTTACTTGATCTAGACTCAAGTACCAAGAATTCTTCTATCCAGCTATGTTTTAATATAATACTCTCATTAGTATATTTTTTAACAGCTGAACTTATGGGATATTCCAAATCACCAATTCACCAATGTTTGTACAAGCATTATTCTTAATATAAGTCCCGTTTGTGAACTATTGGTTACAAAAGTACATGTGATAATTTTATTTGTACTAACAAACATTGTTTAATTTTACTATACTTTAGTTTGTGTCTCATTTGCATTGTCTTTAGCATAATGCTATAAGTTTATTGTTGTTGTATACTTGAACGTTTAGAGTTACATTTTATAAGAGATCTTTACTAATATGTAGATGGAATAACACATAATTACTTAAAAAGAAGTTTATCGATCCAGTAGAATTCAGAAATACATTTTTCTTGTAGTGGCATGCTAAACAGCAAGGAATCCGTTAATAAATATAATGACAATCTACCTGTTGTATTGACTTACAATACATTTTAGTTGAAACACTTGGACAACAAATGTCACTTCTTTATTATAGTTTAATGTTGATCATCAAGCTGTCCCATTTTTGATACCGGAAAAGTTTAAGAAGTTCTAATGAAGAAGTACGACAAAAGTGAGTAATCATCATTGACAAAGTGTATGGAATTAAGCCTTCTAAACTTTCGTAATAGGAAAAAGTGCGTGAATTTTTAGAAATACTTTCAAGTTTTGCAAGGAGAAATTATTTAAATATGAATATATTTAATTTTTCTCTTTATATTACATTTGCCCAAGTAAAATTGCTATATTTTATACTCATTACTAGGACAATTAAAACCAGATTTGATTGTATTGTTTTTAATTTATCGAAATAATTTTTTAGGTATAAACGAGAATTTTTTTATTTCAAGTTTCTTTCTTAATGATCGCATTTCAAGGGCATGACTGAGTTACAGAGTAAACCAACAGAGCCTTCATAAAATGCATAAAAAATCATGGGTGTCTACAACAGTTAAATATATATCCATTGTTTTACATAAGTTTATGATACATAAAACTTAAATTTTTCGCCATTCCAAATAAAATATTACAGTCATGTAGTAAAAGTAAGTTTGGACAACATTTAAAAGTTTTCATTCGCTACCCAACCATCAGAAATTCATTTCGAGAAAATTGTGTTTAATAAAAATTGTTTTGGCATCTAAGTCTGCATCTTTAAATATTAAAGAATTTGACGAATGTTATTGATCAGCTCAATATGTTGGTTAGAATGTGTTATACGCGCCCCCATCCCCCTCCGTCCCCTATTTTTATGGTGATTTTGTGCCAAGTATGGTAACCCGGCGCCTATATGGTTCCATTATAACTTGGCATCATTTTGGCAAATCTGTAGTTCAATTCAGTAGTAGGGTCAGTGCAACTTGGCGGCATTTTGCAAAGTCACCAAAGGGGAAGGAGGGCGGCGTATAACGCATTTCAACCAATATGTTATCGATAGCATTTCGAAACAGGCTAATTGATCTGATGGGGGAAGTGGTCAGAACACTAAATCAGACTCGGGTTCAATTTCCGGTTAAGGTTGGTTGTATTCAGATTATCTGGCGCCGTCAACAACACGAGAGCTATAATGCGCCGAAATATTCGTCATTAGACAAGCCAACATACATTTACAAACACCCATGACTAACATGGGATTCGAACCCGCAACCTCGTGGTCAAGAAGCTAACACGCTAACCACTATACCGTTTTGTCGGCCCCGGTTAAGGAGAGTGCGTTTCGTGAAATTCATAAATTAAAATTCAGCTGAGTCGGTATCTAATCGAAAGAGAATTGTCTGAAGTGTTTAAAACGGACAGTATTTTTTTGACATCACTTAAAATCAAACGGACCGAACTATGTCTATCCATATTGATCCAATGTGAATAAACTCATGTGGGTTCATGTAGAAGTCATGCACTTCAATCTGCGTGGTTTAAGTACGTTCTGTCCATCAGATCACGTATGATGAACCTAAAGTTAAAAATATGAGTGTTCTACCTGGATAGTGTAGACTGGATAAAGGGCCACCGTAAGATTGCCTTTAAATTGACAAATACATTATTTAGCTGTTTTACAAATGCATCCTTTCAAAAATGAAACGACCCAAATAGCAGCGTTACACTTATAATCATATTTTATACTTAACTATGAGATAGTTAATTTGGCTGTTCCTTATTTAAAGCTATTTCTAATTGGTGGAAAGTTCATGATGCATAGTAATATACGCCATAAAAGAAGATAGCGCGAGTTTTACGAGAAATATATTTTAAAAGTTACGGAATTCAAATTTGTTTACTCCCCGCAGGAAAAAAAAAATCAAATATAAAGAAAATGCAAGACTATTTTGTAAAATCATGTGCTCTGTGCTAAGAAACTCATTTCAATTCGTCGATCATAAGAGTATCTTATTATTAAAACATCCCTTTCACAACTCTAAGATCAACATATCAAAATTGATAGAGGGGGATATAAGCTTTTTTTCCAAGGTGTTCAGTTTTAATACAGTCGTGTAATTTGGTTTTAATAATCAAAAGCAGTGTGTAAAGCGTTTAATGGATATTTTCTTTTCCAATGGAATCAATACTTGGCTGATGGGTTTTTAAGAGAGGAGGTCTGAATGTTTTTGCAGTATTGAAAAGAGGTCGAGTAGTGGATTTTCTGTTAAGTGCATTTTTGGTAAACATTGAAAAATATTCCACGAGTGAATTTTTTTCAAACAGTTGTTATGAATTTTATGATAAACTTAATAGCCTTGTTTTCCAAAGAACACAGTTAGCAGTAAAGGAATATGAAAGTACTTCGAAGTCATTTGCTCGAGCAAGTGGAATGGCTCAAGTAAACTTCGCATATATGAATGTTTTGAACTGGGTTCGAGTCAATGATGCGTTAATTTTTCCTACTTTGATATTTTATTATTGAATAACTTTATCATTATTACTAGCTATATAAAGCTCTAGAATTGAAACTTTAGTTTCAGTCATAGAAGAGGGCATAACAGTAAAAATGTTTTTTTTTTTCTAGTATAGAGATATAATTGACGTTGCTGCAAATGAATAAAGCATTATAATGGTAAATCTCAGGAAAATACTGTTATGAATTTTTCACAGAGGCAATGATGGCGCAGTTTTTACGGTATAAAAATGTTTATTCTCTCTTCCAGAGCTCACAAAACTTATTCGAAGAACAGTGCAGTCACTATTAAGCTTCAAAAGAAGCTTCAATAAAAACAACTCCGAATTCAGCGATAATTCAGGTCAGGCACACTCAAAGCGTTCAGCTTTCATCAAGATCCGAAGTCAAAACTGTCCGTCGATTTTAGCTGCGGTCGAATTTATACAAGCGCGTGATAACCTTCTCGAAATATCCTACGAACTCGTCAAATAATTAGAAACATCTCGAAATTTCACGAACGCTTCAGGTGTTGGCACCTTTTTTCTAACCTGTATTATCACCGTTAATAAATAAAATAAGATGAAATAAATAACAATAGAATTTTTAGTAATACGTCACTATTTACAACTATGACCAAAAATTTGTGTAACAATTTTTAAAATCGCAGTCAGACGTTGATTTTTTGAAGTTCCGTGGATTCTTTTGAAAATCCAAACAGGTGCTGAAAATATCCTTGTATATAATAATGTCAGACAAAGTTATTTTGGTATACAGTTTAGATTTTTTTTTTTTTTTTCAGATAATGCGGTATAAAACTTATAATATACTATAATTTGAAATTATATACTTGTATGTGAAATGAATTAAAAAGTTTTCTGACCAAATTTAGCTTATTTATCGTACTTTTCAAAAGTAATACAGTGCTTGATTTATATATCTAGGTCATAAAATGAAAAATTGTGATAAATTTGTATTTATATTAATGAGAGTAAGCTTTATTATTCCAACTTCTATGAGTAAGGTTCTAGTAAGAAAATAATTAAAATAATTGTAACAATTTATGATAAAATATTTTCCATATATTTCTTTGCATTAATAGGATTCTGTTTAATGGAATATCCAAATAAACACCAATCAGCAGTTGTACTAACGTTGATCACCACTTTCATTACAAGTACTTTTCAAGTTATTTTTAGCTGGATACTTAATTTGAGATCACATCGTCTTAAAGAAATAGCTCTCCTTTTCATATATTCGAAAAAGAACTGGGAACTGGAAAGAAGCCTTTGGATAAATGGGTGGGTAACTGTAAGCATCGTGATGCAAACAATTATTTTCTTTTAATAAACCAGGACTTTTCTCTATGATACTCATCTAAATCTATGGTTTAGGCAGCCTATAAATGAACCTTTTCTATCTACAGGGTGACTCAAAAGGTCATGTCCAAACGGCACACATGGTTGTGTCAGGTCATGAGGAAGCAGAATTACATAAGAAAGGGGGGTCGGAAACGCGATTTTGACAGTGAAATTGCATCGTAACCGTCACGCAAAGAAAAGATAACAAACGGTGTAAAAAATCTTTATTTTACAACAAAACAGTACAAAATAAAAAAGAAAAATTCTACAACTCATAGTAAGTGCTCAAAATTGGCCCCATCAACTGTGATGCATGCTTCAAATCTGCGCAGCATGGAATCGCGAATTCGTTCGAATTGGCCAGTAGTCTCCCAGACACGTGCCGCCGCTTCAACGATAAGTGCGATGAGGTCCATGTCCGATGGAACGGGTGTATCGTACACCAGACACTTCAGGTATCCCCAGAGGAAAAAGTCCAAGGGTGTTAGGTCCGGAGATCGTGGTGGCCACGGTACAGGGCCGGCTCTGCCAATCCAGCGATTTGGGTACGTCAAGTCCACGAACTAACGTACATTCCTGTCGAAATGTGCGAGAGCCCCATCATGCTGGAACCACATGTTGAGGCGTGTCGTTGCGGGAACATCCACTAACAATGTGGGCAATACTTCTTCCAAAAAAATGGCGTACGAAACCCCGTCTAGGCGTCCAGCCATTACGTATGAACTAATCAGCATGTTACCAATAATTCCAGACCAGACGTTAACGCTGAAACGGTATTGGTGGTTGTGAGACCGTGTGACATGGGGATTTACAATCGACCACACATGCATATTGTGCTGGTTGAGGACACCATCTCGGGAAAAGGTAGCTTCATCGGTGAACAGTATCCGTGATGGAAATTGTGGGTCTGTGATCCTTGCCTGTAAATACCAAATTGCGAATGCCACACGTTGGGGATAATCAGCATCGCTTAGCGCCTGCACCCGTTGTATGTGGTACGGATGTTGGTGATCTTCCCGCAGTATTCGCATAATGGAGGATCGACCGACACCTAGGTCGCGTTCCACAACGCGGATACTTGTACACGGATACCATGTAAATACGTCTAATACAGAGTTCTCGATGTTTGGTGTCCTTGTTGTACGTAGCCGGCCGATGTGGCTGCTGATTCTGAACGATCCTGCCTCCTGCAATCGGTGATGTAATTGTCTGAACAGTCTATGGTCGGGTACACGTCGGTTCGGGAACCGTTGTCGATACATGCGTACCGCTGCTCGTCCATTGCCATCTGCAGAGCCATACACGTAATGCAAGTCTGTCAATTCTGCATTGCTGTACTGGTTCATCCTTTCTCTGCAACGTCCGTCCTTCGATTAATCCGACTGCCCGCGCTTTCGTCTGCAGCGCTTATTGTCCTCTAGCGGATTACAATCGCGTTTCCGACCCCCCTTTCCTATGTAATTCTGCTTCCTCATAACCTGACACAACCATGTGTGCCGTTTGGACATGACCTTTTGGGACACCCTGTATAATGTCAGTAGCATATACGACACTCCAGTTTATTGGAATGACACCATATAAAATCGTAAAATAACAAATTTGAAGAAAGAGTTTAAATATAATGAATATTTTAGATAGTTTTTTGGTTTACCACTGAAAAGCCTGTATGGAAAGCTAAGATAGTAATGACATTAAGCTTATAATGAAAATCATAAGGTACATTTAAAGTAAGATCATTTATAAAGAGTGTGAATTCTTAAAAAGATAAGTAAGAATAAAAATTATAGGTAAACAATTATTTTTATCCTTCTCCTTTAAGAACACCGTTGCAGATGCTTTGGCTGAATAAATATGCAGGGTCAATTAGATCGCACGAATATTTAATTATTTGCAGAAAGTTATAAAAACAATTAGTTTTAATGAGAGAAAGTCATTAGAATTAAAAACGAAATGTGGTTGTGGCAGGTTCCAGAAAACGATGTACAAACAAACAGTTCAAAATTAAAAAGAGTCAGACTTCAATATTTTTCAAATTTCTCTAGTGCTTTTGCGAATTCTTTGAAGTACAACTGAAAAAAAAAAGGTCATTTGTAAAAACACCACAACTCATCACCTCAGTATTGTTGAACAATCAGATTACAATTCACTAAGGGTACTTACTATAAATATAACAAAACGCGAGGTAGATTACATCCAAACAAAAATCAGTTTACTCAAAAACACAAAAGATGATGGAGGTGTAGAAGTTAAACAAACATTATCTTTTACTATGGTGGGTTCCATGTTGTTACTAACACAAAACCAACTATAAAGTGTTATATATGCGGTGCTACATCGAAAAACTTAAACGATTTAACAAAAACACAGGAAATAGATGAAAATCCCCTTCAATTCAGATGATCTATTTTGCATGCTCGTATTCGTTTGTTGTATACCCCATTTAATACTCAAACTGGCCTGTTAAAAGTAGCAACTTCGAACACTAGAAAATAAAAATAGAGTTAAGAAGAAAAAACAGAAATCCAAGAAGAGTTCAGATGCAAGCTTGGTTTCACAATTGAAGTACCAAAACCCAGATTTGGAAACAGTAATGAATGCAATACAAGTAGAAGGTTTTTTAACGATATGGTCTGGCTGCTGAAACCATGGGATATAATGTCAATTTGATTAACTGATTGAAAATAATTTTAGAAATAATATATAGTAGTTATAGAAGTAATACAAAAAGATTTTCTAACAACACTATGGATATTGTCACTCTCTATGTAGAGCCATACCCTCGGCAGCCTATGACTCTAAGAATGCATAAAACGCTGTTATATGGTCCCATAGTTGTAAAAAATGCCTTATTGCTGATTTGGAGGTTATAATAAGAAATTGAGGATTTAAGGAATACACATTTAAGGTATATTGCTTAAATTAGGTGAACAAAATTTCGAGAAAATATTGGAATATAGATGTGCGGAATAGACTGCTATTAATCTCTGATCCGCTCACAATAAATAAGAGATGTATTTTTCCCTCTAAAAAGAGTAAAGCCTTTCATAAGAATACACTGGCCATGTTTTACTCAAGCATTTTATGCCAAAACCAAATAAACCTAGATTAGAATCTGAATAAAATCTTCGAATAAGTCATCAGATGAAGGGCCAAGATAAGCTATTTATTGTAAAACTAGCTATATTAAAATAACAAATAATTATGGGATTAATAATGAATTCAATGCTCATTTTGAAAATATAATATGTTTTTAAACATGGAACATATATAATGATAAATCATAAATGAATGATAAGTCGAGTACAGAATGGTTTAGCATAAAATAACCCATTAATATTATCCAATGATATTAGTGTAATAAAAAAGGATAAAAAAAACGTATAATTTAAAAAAAATATTTTTTTTCCATCTAAAGAAGAAATTTCTCTATTTTATTCAATAAATTAAAGTAGTATCGCATTTAAACACTATTGTGGCTCGAAAATAATTTTGGCCAACTTTTCGATGCAAATACCCCAGTTTGCAACGTAACAAACACTTGAATAATGTGTCTTATGTTGGAATAGTTTAATGAATTAATTCAAAATTGGTGAAAGAAAAACCCTCATGTCAAACATTTAACAAATCATCAAAATAATGTAATTCAAAGAGACGAGAGTCCCATATTGAAATCAAAAGTGATCATTCCTTTTAAACTGTAAGTACCTGGCGAAAGTTATAAGTAATTTTCAGATGATTTCAAAATAATTATAATCCTCTCAATATTATAGGGTTTAAAAATGTTCTCCGTATTCGCAAAAAAAACCTCACTTTTATGATCATAATATCTGTTGAAACTAATGGTGTATATGGCACTTTACTGTCAGGGATAAGTAATACAGCTTGAGATAATGTGTTTTCATGTGGTTAATGGAGTTTTTCCAAAGCTACAGAACCAAAATTCGAGACTCCGTTTAAAATTCATGAGGGATACAGAAACCTAAAATAATAACCTAATAGGTTTGCCTAGTGAAGATGTTAGACTTGTCTTCTGGTGCACTGTAACATCCAAAAGTAGATAAATGCAGTAAAATTTATTATCTTTACAGAAATATTTGCATTTACAGGTTTCTGTATTAATTATCACTGTTAGGTGGGAACTTTAACAACAAAATATTTGTGGCAGTAGCAATTCGCCAGACACTTGTGCGTAAAAAATGATTTTTACAGCGGTGCCACGAAAACGATTGTTGTTCGAGTGACCATAGGAACAATGCTTACTTGGCAGAAGAAGAATTTATCAATTGTATTCTGTTAACAGGACGCTTGCACTTTTAAAGAACATCAAAAAAAGTGTTCGATGTTGCCTTCAAAGAGCTAAGAATGGCATCGGATTTAACATGGTTTAATCAGTTACTTCATGGTTCTGCAGGTCTTTTATAACTATGAAAGCTGGCAAAAGTGAAAAAGGCTATTCAGTGCCTTTATCAGACCAAGTCCATCATTGTTACATTCATGGTATCCTACAAGACGAAGTGGTTTCCCAAATGATAATGCTCTTATTCAAAGAGTTGACTTCTTCAAACCGAGATTTAATACACTTAAGCATGAAGTCAGACATTTCTTTTGGATAACTCAGATTTCACCTTTAGAGAATATCGCTAGAAGCATAGTAATCAAAACGAGGTCATTACACAATTCAGAAAAATAAATAAACTGAGAGGTTCACATTATTACTGTTGGGGAAGGGGGGGGGGTGACATACTTCTTTTGAGATAGTACAAAACAGAATTGTTTGTATATAATATTTTAAAAAATAATTTTTTGCCAAAAATTTCTTCAACCTCACCAATTTGATGAGATTACAAACAAACAAACAAATATACAAACAAATAAGAGGACTATAATATATAGAAACATTTTAGTCCTCTTATTTGTTATAAGCAATATAACAAATAAGAATCAATTCATTAATGTGTTAAACATATATTTTGCGTACAGGATAGGTTCTGAGTAAAATTTTAACACCGACCATTTAAAATATTGTATATATATTTTGTTTTGCATCTAAAAGTAAATGAAATGAATTTATTGCATACGATAGAGGTTGGAAGAAGTTCATACTAACTTTACAGTTTCCCTCTATGTACCTCATGCAAAGTCATGTAGAAATTCTAGAATTCTTATAAAAGCTTATATTTTTGGCTTCTACCATTCATTGTTTCTAAAAGATTATACACGGGCAATGTTCTGTCTGTCTGGGTAAATATTTTCATTTAAAACTTCAAATTGATAAATATTTTTTCGCCAAAATTTCTCCAACCTCACCAATTTGATAAGATTAAAAAATATATATATTCTTGTCCACATCATTGCCAGACTCATAAAGTTAAACGGTTTTTTCATAATTTAAAGTATATATATTAACAAATGAGTAATTATTATCAATATTTCAAGTTCCAAAGAAGTAACGTTTCTTATAATACAATTGAAAGTTATGCCATCAAAACGGATCTTATCTATCACTATATATCGACTAAATATAGTGTCGACTATATATCTATCACTATAAACTAGAACTATAAATCGACTTTTTTTCATTAACACTGCAAAGATACATACAAACTAAACTCATCACCCACCCATAAACTCATCATCAAACTCAAACTAAAACCCAACTAAAAATTTATTAGTTGATATTGATATTTTATTTCTCAATTTATTATCTACAATTAATTATAATGATTTATTTTCATTACAATTTTTCTCCTTTCATCATTGTAATATGCATTCATTCATGTTTAATACAGTGAGTCTTTTGATGTATATTGATTGCACTCTAAGAAGATTGCTTCTTTGCAGAGTGTTTATATTGAGAAATATCCAACAAAGCCACTGTGTAGTCTATTTTACCAATCTAAAATACCTTAAATAATGAGGTGATAATATATATTGATTTAAAATAATACCTTTATGGGGAGTTTTTTAATGAGTAATTTGTAAATGTATTAGTCGATCATTAATCTGCAACGTCTACTGAGTTGGAGTAATGGTTCACTTATAATGCTACTTTGCTGAGTGTTTATATTGAGAAATATCCAACAAAACCAACAGTCTGCTCCGTCAATCTAAAATACCTTAAATCATAAGGAGATAATGTATCTAGACACTGATTGAAATGAATACCTTAGTGATGAGTTTTTCAATGAGTAATTTTGTGAATGTGTAAGTCGATCATTGATCTGAAGCATGTACTCAATCGGAGTAACGGTTCACTTATAGTGAGAGTTTTATACAAAAATCTATGTGCTGAGTAGAATATAGAAGCTATTGACATTGGTTATGCTATCTAGAGCATCAAATTGCCAGTGATATAAACTGTTTATTTAGTTGTGATTTTTTAGCTATGAATTTACACTAAATGTACTGTTTTCAACTATTCTCGATCTCTTTTTAATATTTAGAAAATTAATTATTGCATAATATTACACTAGTATTATGTCCTAGTTATAAAAAAATACACACTAGAATGAAAAGTTTAAATACTTGTTGCATCAAGTCAATATTTGGAAGAAAAACTATTTCTAGCTAAAAGAAAAATCTGAACATTTCCTCTATCAAAGTATTCCTTTTAAAATATAAATTTGATACATTTACATGATATTCTAATAAAATTATACTCAAGGAGCGAAATATTTATATTTTTATAAAACTTGTTAGTTAAGCTTAAGTAGAAAAAACTACCATATCAATATTACTATTAATAAATTTATTTATTTATCACTAATATTAAAATGTTCATATATTTATTTCTATTATTAAATTGTTGTTATATTTCCTCATATATATTGTGGAATGGAACCAAATTATTGCTAAATTTATATTTTAAAGCTTTCTGAATTGTTTAATCATATTGCTTGAAAAAAATGTATTTTAATGAACATTTTTATTTAGTCAAAATTATATATTAAAAGTTTAAAGTCATAACATCACTGTTTGTTGAGAAATGAAGTATCCGTATAGTTTTATATTTATATTATTTAAAGTTAGTTTGATTTTTCTAACGTCTGTTTCGACATGTAGAACTCCAAAAGAGAGGGCAGTCAAATGCCTGCTAATAACAATCGATCTTGTGGTTTCAATACTCTTTCTCTTTAATGTCTGTTATACCTTGCTATACTTTTTAAATAATCAAAAATCCGTGATTATTTTTGTTATGACCACGAGCAGTATTATTAGCGCCCTGATGGTAGTTTATCGTTGGGTAATCAGTCTAAGATCACATCAATTAAAAGAAATCGCTGATTTTGTAGTTGCTCTGAATAAAAAGAAAACACTCAAAACAAGTTTTTGGATTAATGTGTGGGCCTTTATAAACGCTTCAATGCAAATTATTATTCTTGTCTACTACACGACGAACATGTCGGCTATGTATGAATTAATTGTTACGATCACAATTGCGCATAACAAAAAACAGCACCATCTTTCTATAGTAATAAAGATATGTTCATCACTTCAATTTCTGTTGTTTACCATGCCCATCAATACTTTCTCGATATTCTACGTTTATATATGCCATGATGTAAAACAAATAATCCAGAATCGTTTTAAAGGTATGAGCAAAGAGGGCATATTTGACTATGGTAAGCTGTTGGAATCCTATAACAGAATAGTATCAATGGTGGAACGCATTGACAATGAACTTTCTTTCCACATGTTCTGCTGTACTTTTTTTAATTCTACTATTATGTACTTTCTACTAGCCACTTTTCTTCATCCAGACCTTATAAATGCAAAGTACCAGCGTATCTTTATGATATTTTCTTTCTCCAATTCTTTCATGTCCCTATTTGCAATGACTTTCTCTGCATCCCTGGTGAACGAAGTCTCGATACAGATTGCAATGAAAGCGAGGTCATTGAAGTCTGCTAACTTAAACTCCGGAATGGAACTTCAGAAGTTCCTTATTTGTGTGGACAAGGGCATAAACCTAACTGTATGGAAGATGGTTCCCATCAAGAGAAATTTCTTCGTGGTTATCATCGGGGCTATATTTACATACGCACTTTTGTTTGACAGTTTAGTGAAGTGATCAAGCAATTTCTTTTTCCGAGACATTTTCTACTGGATATGCTTGGGTAAGAAATACAATGTTTAATTTGCATGTACGATAGCGGACATCTTTCCTCGCTTACTCACTTTCCAGCTTTAACATGATCTGATCTCTGTGGTCTTATTTAGTGAATTCGTTGTGTATTATCTTCTCTTTTAAAATTTTCACAATTTCTCCAATACTCCAATAATGATAAATATTTTTACCATAACAACTGTTCAATTGGTGTAACTCTACGTTTGGAAGAATTTCTACAGTAGCATATTGCAATAGCATTCCTATTTCAGGTAATAAATATTTATATGTTTCTCTCTACTATTTTCGTTATTTTCATAATCCTCATTACTAAAAACCAGAAATTAATTTTTGCTTATTGAAAAAAAAAAAAAAATAATAATAATAATAATAATTATAATAAGAAAAAAAACCTTTAACCAATTTCATTGAGGAAGAGAGGAGGAATTAAAAAAATACTGAAATCTATGCCCAGACGCTTAAAAAATTTTAGGAATGCTAAAAAATATCCTACAAGTTACTATTTTTCTAAAATATTACTAATTACATTAAATACTATTAGTAAAAAAATGTTTTAAGTGTACGAAGACTTTTGAGAGATATTTTATGTGTTACTTTTATATTAATGATTTTTTTAAAAAAAAGTTTTATAATGAGTTAAAAATATTTTACTTAACTTTGTTAAGATGAAATGAGAGATATTACAGATCCTATTCTGAAATATTAAATGTTGAGATGGATATTGCAGTATTTGCTTGAAATTTGTAAGTGTACGAACACTTTTGGAAGGTACTTTATATATTTTGGAATGTGAAACTAAAGCGATGTAAATTAGTCGAAGTCAAGAAGTATTTAGTCAAAACTTAAATTTTGTCTGAACTCAATAAGTAGTATTGAATCCAATGTTATAACTCATTGGAATCACCTTCGTTTCAAAATATAGTTCAACGATGTAAAATTAATAGAATTTTGAATTGGATTTACAATCGGCACATTTATTACAAGCGGGAAACTCGAAAGAGTGTTTTTGGAAAGTTACTAAAAATCAAAATAAAATGACCTGAAAATTTTAGGAAACAACAGTTGCTTTATAGTTAGTATTATATTTAAATTTTCATGCTGTTTGCTATTGTCGGACTTCCAATTACAACATATTGATAAGTGTGCCAATTATAAGTTTATATGTTATTTGTATGATGCATTAGTTGTGATGTTTGATGGTCAGTAAGATGCTAATGGATATTGCTGAACAACAGCGACAAACATAACAAAATTAACACATGGATTATTATTTAAAAAAATCGTATATCTTCTTGGCTAACTATGTAAATAAAACTAGAATGTATGATTACACCATGGCCTGCACCGCGTATATCTGGAAAAGAAATGGAGATATATTCGTTATTAAGTGATCACAGCTATGAGTTGGTGTTTTACAAGGTGTTTGAAACTAATCTAAATAACAAGCAGGAGATATAAAGCAATCTTTAATATACTTAGAATAAAATGAACCTATATAAATAAGGAAAATTTTCAAGATAAAAAACATATTTACATACAGCTTCTAATTACATTGAAAAAACTCCCTATCTCATCTGTCAAAAACCCTTACTGACGTTGTAAAAACCTCCAAGTAAAAGGTTCAGTCTGAAAAAACTACGAACTCTAATGTATGGCCATCAAGAGCCCACGTTTAATTTTTAAAGGTATTTGTACACAATAAACTAAATTGCGATTTTTGAGAGGAACTGCCATAGGCTATAGTACTTTTCAGTCTAGAGATATTTCGAAATAATTTCATTTCATATATTTGAGCTACTTTAAACCCAATGTACTGAATCAAGACTAATTGTATAAAAACTCTAGCCTACAACACAATGGCAAAAGATTCAGGGTTATAGAAATAATAGGAGCTGAGTGGTGAGGGGTCGAAAACTGTTTTAAGCTCGTTTAATACAATATACACTTACAGGTTCTTCCGTTTCGATATCGGATATGGTAGCAAAACACTGCCGGGTATTCCTAGATTTTTGGAAAGAGCAAAGACAAATAACTCTAAAAAGGATTATTGGGACCTTACAGGGATTCTGTATCATATTTTAAGGGTTAAATGTTTATTCAAAAATAAAACTTAATAAAGCTTTTCCTCATAAAAGTGGATAGTAAATGGCTATTTATTCAATAAAAATGCTTCATTACATTTCTAAATTTCCTCTCAAACTCAGTGACGTAAACAGTATAATGGCGATTCTGAAATTAAGGAGAATTTGAAAAGAGAGAGAGAAAAAAAAAACAAAAAAAAAAACTCAACAATAAAAAATATATGACAGAATTAAAATTTTTCTCTTAGAATTTTATTTATGAAACTAATAGATTTACCACTTCAAAAAAAGGTAAAGGAAAAATATCTTTACAAAACCACAACAGTTTTCTAATTTTGTTTGTAACCTCCGTGGTTAACACAACCCATTGAGATTATAAATAAATAGAAATAAGTAGATTGCCATGTTTAAAACTTAACTTACAAGACTGAGGATACACTGACTTTGCTTTTAGAGAAAAAATTGGCTATTTGATAAAACTTAACGGCAAAGTATGCTTAACACTATAAGGAATATCATTACTGAAGATGGAGGTTACAAGAATAAAAAGAACTTACCAGATTTTTGAGTGTTGGACAGGTGTTTCATAAAAAATATAAAACTATCCACATCCAAAAACATCACCAGACAAAATGGTTGACTTGAGTTTCATTTGAGCTCTGGTAAAGAAGACTGCTATATAGCAGAATATTAATCAAGTTAAAGATATTCCATGGAGGTTACTCAGCACCCCAGGGACCACTGATGTGCTTAAAATAAAGTGGTAAAATAAATTATAACTTATATTTCTTTGTGATTAGTTAATTATTTACTTAATAAATAAATGTTTAACCCAGATTTTTCCACAAATACATTATTAATTAGGTTTATTTCTTCAGTTGACACTTAAAAACAGGGGTGGGGACATTCCATGGAGGTTATATTTCCCAGACAGTGAATGTTAAAGAAATAATTAATAATAATAAGAAGAAATAAACAAATATGTAAAAAAACACCGACACTATATAATTAAATTTTTTTCTACTTAATTCCAATTTTCTCACTTAAAGGAATAAATATTAAGCCAGTATAAGCATTGGGGATGAAATTTCCCCTTAATTTCATAATCGTTCAGCTGCATTATTTGTGTCAGCGAGATCTTTAGGGTTGAAAACACCTTATTCGACATTGGCTTTCAGTAAACGGTGTTTTTTTTTCTACTTCCGAAAGTTCTAAAATAAATTGAAACTTATATTTCTTTGTGATTAGTCAATTATCTTTGAGTCTAGGAATGGTTGTTATTTTGAATCTGTAACACTTATAAATACATTAATTATAAATTTAAAAACGAATGAGATAATTTATTAATTTGTGAATCCCGAGCCGTTCTCAAACACGAGCGTTACTCGTAAAAACCAAAAAAAAAACATTTTCTGAAAAATCACTTAGTTTATAGCTTTATGCTTTTCACTCTATGCTTCAAATTTTAGTTCTGGCTTTTTATAAATAATCTATCAATCAATCATTGTCATGATAATGAAAGCTTTACCCTATTAAAACACATATATAATAAAAATGTATAAATGGGTATTAAGAACAAATTGAATATTGATTTCTTAAATCACGATAAAGGATGATTTAACGAAATTAAAAATCTCATTTTTATTGCATTATTGAAAAATCTTTTGAAAGAGTGTATGATTCTGGGTGGATTATTGAGTAATTTAATCTTTGCCTGCAATATATTGCTTCATTGATGGATTCATTTTGCAATGAAGAAGAGTGGGGATATTAGTGCGTTTTATGTATCATTGTCTGTAGTAATAGAAGAGGAAACTGAATAAGAAATATAAGTAAAATTATTTAAATTTTTGATGTGAAATGTTATGTTTTGAAATTGATAAAGGCTAGTGTTTTACGTAGTCCAGAATGAAGTACCCTTACAATTACATATTTAAGTTATTTAATTGCAGCTT
Source organism: Linyphia triangularis (assembly GCA_963978545.1). NCBI lineage: Eukaryota > Metazoa > Arthropoda > Arachnida > Araneae > Linyphiidae > Linyphia > Linyphia triangularis. The sequence goes on from OZ021731.1 coordinate 41,480,311, forward strand.
GATTAACCCAATGTCAATATTTTCAAACGATGATTCAAAAATGTCTAACTGTCAGCTGAAAATTGTTAAACTTTTAAATGCGATTTTTATAGCATTTTATTTGATAACATCATTGAACTTATTTGGAGAAAGAGCACGGACCTTAAATGGACCTGACGTAATGTTAGTAATCGCAAGTCTTTTAATGGCGTCAACTTTAGCAATATACCGCTGGCTACTATGTTCTAGGTTATATCAGTTAAAAAACATCGCCGCTTTCTTGGATAAAATCAGTGCAAAGCAGAGACTAAAAGCAAACCACTGGATAAATTTGTGGTATTGTGTTAGTATTGCATTGCAAATAGCAATGATTTATTTGCATTCTGTTATATTCCAAGAGTATCATTTTAAGCTAACATTCAGGTTAGAGCTTTCAGAACCATATCATACTATACTGAGCGTGTTGTATTCGATTTTTTCAGTTGTGTTATTTATAATGCCAATCAATACCTTTTCCATGTTCTATGTCATCATGTGCTATCATATTCAAGGAGAAATCAAAAATATTCTAAGAGCTATGAGAAAAAATTGCGAGTTCCATTATGATATTTTATTTGAAGATCATAAATATATTTCTTCAATGGTGGAGTACATCGACGACGAACTTTCTCTATTTATGTTCTACAGTACTGTTTTCAGTTCCACCACCATGTACATGCTTCTGGTCCTTGAACTACATCCAATAAGGGTAGAAATATATTTTTTCGAACGAATGATGACCTACTGTTACATCGCCAATACGTTCATGTCCTTTTTTGCCGTGACAATCTCCGCTTCCTTGGTGAACGAAAACTTATTGCAGATTGCAACGCAAGCAAGATTATTGAGTGCTTCAAACTTGTCCTCTGCATTAGCACTTCAGAGGTTCCAGTTTTGTGTTGGGAAGGAGATTTTTCTGACGGTGTGGAAGATTGTGCCTATCAGGAGAGATTTCATTATTAGCATAATGGGTGTGATCTTTACCTATGTACTTTTGTTTGATAGTATTAAACCAAAATAATATATCTGCTTATTGACTATTCTTATCACGCCGTTCTTCTTCATTTAAATTGACTTACAATTCCGCCACGGATTATAATTGTAATGGAGACTGCACCGATGCTAATGTATTAAAAGAAAAAAAAATCCTATCACCAATAATACTAAATTTTAGTTGTAAGAATGACAAGAGACTGATAAACATATGAAGAACTTTCTCTTAAACAAAACAATAGTTTTAATTATTCTTGCATCAAATAATGCAAAAGATAAAGTCAGTGAAAAATTTGTTTGCCTGGTATATAAGTTTGGATGTTATGTTTGAAGCGTACACAACTCTCTCTCCGCAAACATTTTTTATACCTTCAACACAGATTAAGTAGTATTTGCATCAATGTAATTTGTTTATGATTTTCTAAATCTCTGCATCTTTTTTTCTGGAAGAAGGGGGGGGGGGGGGAGCTGTTTACTGTGAAAATTTACAACTTTGAAATGAAGCTTTAATACAACCTTTTTACTCTTCATTTACCTTCTTAATATAGATTTTAGTTCCGTACGTTGGAAATGCTTCACTTCGAAGCAAATATGTGCGTAGATCATGTATCGATATGGATAAAAATAATTTTAAGGATCTTTAGTAAGTTCAACGGATGTGATTCAAAGAGTTTTATAAAGATATGAACTAGTATAATAATAAGAATACAGAAACTAGAATAAAGTTACGCGAAAACTACTTGGATTTATTGCGTCATGTTTTACAACAGGTGAAAGACCTAAGCAAATAATTAAAGAATGAGTTCAACATAGTGCATTTTGTTTTTTATACAGAAACTTAACAAAGTAGACACTATTGTATAGTATAAATGTTTGAATTTTTAAACAATTCTATAAGAAATGAAAGAAATTTGAAAAATGTATTTAATATAACAAAAATACTATGGAATTGAATTATAATTTTTATTTGAAAACGAATATGACCTAATGAATGTATTTGGAGTTTAAAAGTTTTAAAAATAAATATTTATAAAAGTATTACAAATAATTACGCGTTATTTAGTTTTTACAGTTTTAAAAACCAATGTGATGAATCATTAGTGATCGTTCATGTCAAATTTTCAAAAAGTATCCTAACTCTTTAAACACCTAATACACTTTTTTATAAAAATAAAAAATTTCTTGCTTTCTAAATACAATTATTGTATATCAATACAAAATATGAGCTTAATTACATTATGGTATTATCTGACATTGACCAAACATTTTGTTAACTAGATTACGCCTATTTTTTTAAATGCTTTATCATAAAAATTATTTATTAATCAATTTTATTTATTTACTAAAATTCTATTGCAGTGTTGTGTATAGTTTTAATGAAATGATACGTTGCATAAGAATACCAATTGTCTAAATCACTATATTATCTTAAAATGATGAAACGTCTTATTTAAATCCAATTCCGTCCTCATGGACGACTCACTGTAATTTTTATTTACGGCTGCAATCCATGTTAAAAGTGAATAATATGTCTTTTGGTGATTGGTGATATTCTTAATTTCTATAATTTTCCCGGTGACTCATAATCCTGAATTTTTGTAAACTTATCCCTATTTCGACACAAGTTGGTTGCAAAGTTTTTTTTTTGGCAAACAAATATTTAAATGTACGATAATCTGTGCCAAAGTTTCGTTACACCTAGACTTCTGTTAGTCCAAATTTAACCCAAGATATATAAGCATTCGCTTATTACCGAATACTAATTGATTTCCAATTTTGTGGATAATATATGCTTCCATAGCACTATTTCCTTTTCTTACTCACTGAAAATTTAATTTTTGCATATTTTTCTATCTATTAATTTATTAAATATTATGATGTTCTTCTCAAGGGAACACAGTAACCTAAAAATAAAAAATAAATTGATTTGGAGATTTTTATTTCTATTTACTTTAAGTATTTGTTCTACCTTTCCATTGGTGTATTACTTTTGTTTATAGTCAAATCAAAAGTATGTTATTTTTTTTTATGAAAAAGCAAATTATCAATATTAACTAAGTAAGCCTTTTACCTTTAACTTTGATTTTGTCTAAACGTGATATTTTAAACCTCAATGTACCTTTTCGAACTAACTAGTAGATGTATACCAATAATTTTTCTATGAAATTGTAGTTCATAATCTACAGCTTAAACTGAGTTTAAAGTTTGGTAAAAAAAAATATCATCAGAGATTTGCTTCTTAAATTTTATCAATTTCTCAATTTTGTTTCGAAAAAAAACTTTTTTTTTACAAATATTTAGTATTTAAAAAATAATTAAGAAAATAACTGGAAATTTTTTAACCTCCATTTAATCTATAGGTTATGTACAACAATTTAATAAAAAAATACTAATATATCTCTACTAGTCAGTTAGAAAAAGTAAATTGAATTTTAAAATATCACGTTTAGAGAAAATCAAAGTTAATGGCATAAGTCCTACAGCTTATATTGAAAGTTGTCATTTTTAAAACAAAATATAACATACTTCTAATTTGCGTATAGACAAAAGTGATATATCAATGGAAAGGTAAAGAAACATAGGAAAACATGAAATAAAAAACCCAAAAATGATTATTTTTATTGTTAAGGTACTTGATGCAATAATTTGTTTGAAATAAATGAATTAAATATGAGAATTTACTGCTTTTGAATTTGTTGTCTATTAGTCGAATGATTGGTTACAGACTACCAAAAATTTAAAATTAATTATTTAAGGTTAAATGGAGTCTTCAGAAAAAGAAGGGGAAAACAAAAACAAAAAAAGAAGTATTTGAACCTTTTAATTTGAACTTCTTTGCATTTGAGTATCGATTCCTCAGTGGCCCAAATCCGTTGGCCAATATCAGATAGACATTGGCCAATCCCAATGTAGACCGTTGTAGACTTGTGGCAGCTATGGATTTTGATCAATCTCGCCAGTGCTGGGTAAAATATGCTAGAAGTTTTGAAATGTTGGTCTACAGTTTTAAAATTGAAATATAGTGTTATATAAAATGATAGAGGGATAAAAAATACGTTTTGTGATGGTTTTGACATGTGTATTTAAAAAAAAACAAAAAAAACGTGAATTTTGGAACGATGTTCGAGGTTCAGCATTAACTGGCTAATCTTCCCAGAACAGTTTCCGATATTGGCTAATTCATCTCTGCTGCTTGAGTGGTTGAACCTGCAACAAACTGTAAGTATTATCTTAAGGTATTCTCTTAAATATATTAAGTTTTCTTACCATGTATGACTGAACTGGGTCAATACAAAATTATATGTAAACACAATGGTATTTAAAACCATACATATGATACATTACGTTTGTTTTCCTTAATTGATTTGTATTTTCCAAAGAGTGCAATTACAATCTCTCATTGAATAATACTCACTGATACTGTCTATGGTAATTAGTATTTTATAAATATAAAATTTCGAATTTTAAATTTATGAAGTATATTTTTTATTAATAGATTAATTTTAGTTATGAAAAGTCACTTCGCATTATTAAAACATTACATTACTACTTGCATTAAAAATTACCAAATGTATGCTAAATAAATATTGCTTTAATGGTTTAGATCATTCATTTTCAATCCAAATACTGTAATATTATAATAGCAATAGAGTGTGTTCAAATAGCAGACTCCAATATGAAATGGTACAGTTATAAAGATTATATTGCAAAAATTATCTCTCCTTTCTACATAAATCACAGGAATCTTAACATAAACATATAAACAAAACGAATAAGTTTTCAACTTCTAATTTCTTATTTAAATATCTTTCTGGCAACCTATAATGGGCAAGTTGAGCATTTTTGTAATTTTTTTTTTATTATTTTGTTATAAGAGTGACGAAAGACAACCAAACCTAGAAAAAGTTTTGAAATCTGTTCAATATTTCTCGAGTTATACCCGTTTCAATTTCTCACTTTCAAAAGCGCATCAAAAACGAGACTAGCTTAGCTGTCACGTCCCCCTACGTCATAATCCGACTTTGGCTTCTCGCGGTCTTTGAAAGTATCGTGAATTTATTCGCATTGCTATAGCACGTTTTGATTTTTTTTTTTTTTTTTTTTTTTTTTTTTTAAATCTTGTATTCTTTTAATCGATTTAAAATTATGTCCTCAAATTCAGCGTACAAACATTTAAGAATTCTTCAATTTCCAACGCTGCTAAATTATTTATCAGTGTTGCTAAACACGCAGATATCCGCAAAAAGTGGTGTAAAGTCATGAAACGAGACAATGTTTTTACAAAATGTTTTCGACACGTTTGTGAAGATCATTTTGATGTGATAATTGCTAGGCCTGGGCGATGTTAACATTTCTTCATCGAGATATATCGGGACGCAAACATCACGATGTCACGATACATCACGATGTTAACTATATTTTTTTTTACAAAATACTATAAAACAACGTTTTCATAAAATATAATGTAGCCGAAAGTTATGCTTACTTAGATTTGCAACATTTTATTGAATTCATGTATGGATGTTTATTTTAAATAACATGAGCAGCTACCGAATTACTTTCAGAGGGATACACAAAGCACCCAAGGGGTATAACCCGGTTATTATTATTATTATTATTATTTTTTTTTTTTTTTGGTTTAATCCGGATTTTTCAATTTCTCTACCGTAATGACATTTTACTTTGTTGTTATTAACGGAAGGAGAGGAGAAGGGTAGGGGGGGGGGGGCGAGGACAAGTGCACTTCCTGGCGGTGCATATGTTTCTTTAGTTATTGGATATTCTTAATTATTAAGCCAAAAACATACTTTTTATAATGAATATTTTATTACTTACTATATACAATAAAAATAAAATTAATGCATAACATTTAAAATTCTAATAATCTTTATTTTGTGCCAAAAAATCTGCATTTCAGCATTTTTAAGAAGCAATGTTGGATTGAGTAATTAATCTTATGGAAATAAACTTTATTTAAATCGTACAAACTGAAAAAAAAAATAATTATAAAACATTTATTTACTTACGAGTCAGAAGAGAAAATCCTTCAACGTAAATGGGAAAAAAATCGTTTATAAGTATTTAAGCAATCAAACTAGAGAAACAACGGTGATCCGTCCATGCGCTAGTTCATACTGACTTTGGCAAAAATAACAAACCATCATAGTAATAAACAACCTGATTATCTTGACTGGGTAAGAACTAGACAGAAATTACCAAGCAAGAATACTGCAATCCCCTTGAGTTAATAAATAAAACAATGCTCTCAAAGGGTAAAAATGTTAGATAAAAAAAATCCTGAAGTTAATGTAAAAGATTTAAAAGTACAAAAATGTAATATTTTATTTCTTCCAAGATAGAGAAAAAATAAATCAAAAATGAAACATAAAAAGTTTAGGAAATACTCAATTGAATTCCAAAAATAGAATATCAAGGTCTTATATCTGATGACAAATTAAATTCAAATCAAAACGTTTTTCATGAGTTGAGAGAACAAAAAAAAAATGTTCAAACAATTAAAGGAATACTTCTTTCATCGAATCTCCAATATTACTAGACTAACTGGCGCCTGAAAACCACCTCGTAATTTCAATTCTCAGCTGTAAAAACGAAATAGGAAATAAACGCGAGACCTAAAAAAAAAAAATACATTGTAAAAATTGAATTATAATTTCAACAAGTCGTACGTGCTTTTTATCTCTTGAAATGTGCACTTTTTTCCAACTTTATTTTAAATTTCAAAAGCCAGGGGATTCAAAAGCGAATGCAACATGCAATAAGTGATTAAGTGTGCGATGCCATCTGTGGTGTTTTGTTTCTATTCAATCATGGAAACCTCTCACATACCGGATACAATTACCACGATGCCTATACAGCAAAGGCAAATGAAAATCGTCTCAAACGGCGCGGTGTAGCTGTTACACTACGTTTCGATACAGTCTTGGATACACCGCGCATATGCAGGGAGGATTACTGCGATGTGGTGAAGTATCGTGTCTCAAACGGCGCGGTGTCGACGGTTTCAATACGTTTCTATATAGTATTTTAGAAACACCGCGCATGAATCGTGACATCATCGGTTCTTCGTCCTTGAAGTGCTAGGCAATGAGTGTATTGCGCTCTCGTCAAAAAAGATTGTGATGCATCGGTTTAGGGAAAATAGTGACACCTGTTTGACGATGTTGATTTCACACAGGTTTTAGACGATGTATCAATACATCGCCCAAGCCTAATAATAGCACACCTATTACTCTTTTTTTTTGTATAATGACCTAATTATTTTCAAATTCTATGATATACAGGTGGTTCCCAAAAGTGTTCGTAAAGTTTAAAAATGTGTAGCAAAGTAGTTCTTCAGTTTGGAATTGAATTTGAATATTAATTCCTATATTTTTTTTATGTTAATTCTGAATGAAACCTAATACTTAAAAAAAAGTATTGAATCGTTTTATTTTTATGAAAGTATTGAATCGTTTTATTTTTATGAAAATATAAATTCATAGAGCTAAAGAAAAAATACCACAGTGGTGTTCGTTCGATTTAACATTTTCTGATAAATTCAGTGTTGCGTGGATGGGTTCGAAAGATTTGAAGCCAAAGCAGATCAAAACTTGCAGAAATTTATTCCGATATAACTCTTCGCAGATTCTCTAACAACTCCAGAAATTCTAGTTCTAGTAGACTGAATACAGCTCTTTACACGACAGTAGAGCACAACAGCAGTTAAAACCTTTACACACTATTGCTAAAATCAAAGCAAAAGACAATGCAATACAGTTCGCTTTTAGAACTACTCTGAATGCTCACTGAGAGACAACTCACTCAGTAACTCCACTCAGTCAGTAACTCAACTCACGGCCGGTCTTATATAGGAAGTCAATACTTTGTGAATCTTTTAGAGATAGAATTTTGGAGTACTTTCCAGATCGCAGTCGAAAAGTCGTGTACATGTACATGGGGACAGAAAATGCCGCCAAATAGTCACCAAGTTTGGTGACATTTGGCTATTTCTCGCCAAATTTGATGACAAAATTAGTCGCCATAACCTTCTTCAACTTGGCTTGATTTAGCAAATTTGGCGAGATCGCCATTACCATAATGTTAAATGGCCTTCTCTTTGTAAAACTCGCTTCCCAGTATTATCTCTGCAAAACACGTTTACAAGCATTAAGACACACATTGCAGGAAAGCGAACTCTTGCATTGCCTTATGTGAAATGTATATAAGTTTTCGTATTTACATAACCAATACTTACAAATATACAGAAATTCGTAACAACAGTAATATAATTATTTTCTGGCTCTTTTTTTTAAATTTTTGCATTGTAGAAACATGTAAAAAAATCGATTGTCTGTAATATTTGATTTTGCAATTCTTATAATCCATTGTTATTTAAAATCTTCCCAAATAAAATATAAATATTGTATTAACTATGTAAAGGCAGAAGCTATATTTACTTCAATTGAAACTAAAGCACTGCCTATGCTTGTGAGCTTGATTATATTTAACTTGCTAAAGACGAATGCAAAATAAAAATACATCTACAGGTATATAGCAGGGCATGAAATAAATTTGATAAAAAATAATTAAAAATAAATGCTTTTTAAGTCTCTCAAGTTAATAAGAACTGGTCCTAGCGGACTGTATGCGAACAACGCCTCAAGACTGTTCTTACTAAACTAAAATTATTTTTTTAAAAAGTAGGTCAAAGAAAATTGGATCAGCATTTTAATTTAACAGGAATATACAAACACAATTAAATTAAATGTATCAACAAAATTAAATTCTATTTGGTTTCTATTCTGCATTGACAATTTGGAAGAATTTGTTAAAACGGGATCCATTTTATTATCTTTAGTATTAAATGTCGCCAACTTTGTGAATGACAGGTGTACAAGTTGCTCAAAAAGGTAACAAGTGTTCTTGAAAATAAGAAAGTAAAATTTTTGGTAAAATATAAATTAATTTGAACTGAAAAAAAAATGCTTTCAATGAAAAAAAAATGCTTTCAATGAAAAAAAAATGCTATATTGAAAATAATGGCAAACTTCTTTTTTTACTTTATTGGATTTTCATGACAATTGTTTACATAGCACGCCAAGTTACAGACATTTCACTTATTAGTAAACAATGTGGTAACTTCTACTGTTTGAAAATTTAATTTTAAAAATAATACTGGATTCAACTGTACTATGGAAAACTAGTGTTTTTATAACTTTCTTAGGAGTGGAGGGATGTTGAAAAACGGACTTAAAAGTTTTCGAAATAGCACCAAAACATTTATAAACAAGGAAAAAGTCATTTGGTTCTTGTACAAGAATCAAATTAATTTGTATCAGAATGACTTGTACGAGAATAAAATGAAGATTCTTAGAAGAAGATTTTCGGGATCTCAGATTTAAAAAAATTATACGGGGTAATGTTCTATACTTAATAAAGTATGTATGTCCACAAATTCAAGTGTATAGGAGGAATTTTGAAGAATCGAATTTTGGCCAACTTTTAGAGTGTTTTACTCTAGTGTGTGACGTAAGGATTCCAAACATAAAATAAAGTATAAATGACGCTATTTTCGAGTTTTTAATTTATGTAATAGTCGAAATCTATGGTATAACCCATATTTCGACTGTCAATAGTATATGGTAAACTAATGATAGTCTATGGCAAACTTTTATGTGACATTTTTACCGTACTTTAATCCACAAAGGACTGTTGAGTCAATAGAAGAGTTTTCATGAAAGATTTAATTATTTTTTTACAATGCAAGACATTTACGATATTTAATATAATAATTGAATACACGTCAAAGGTGAGTCATTCCCGACCTATTGTATATTTATTTCAAAGTAAAAATATATTTTTTAATTTGGAAAAAAAATAACTTATCACAATATGTCATTGTCTAGGTATTAATTATTTTAAGTGCTTTGAAAGTAACCAAATACATGCGATCTATTAGGCAGATTATTATGTGCAATCTATGTATTTACTCATAATGCAAAATTTATCTATTTATCAATAAGAAAAGCGCTCTTAAAAGAGACTTAAGTTTAAAAAAGAGATACAATAAATATTTAATGTACAATAATCAATTTTTTTATAGATTATATAGGATGTTATATATCTAGGTCATAAAATGAAAAATTGAGATAAATTTGTATTTATATTAATGAGAGTAAGCTTTATTATTCCATCTTCTATGAGTAAGGTTCTAGTAAAAAAATAATTAAAATAATTGTAACAATTTATGATACAATATTTTTCATATATTTCTTTGCATTAATAGGATTCTATTTAATGGAATATCCAAATAGACACCAATCAGCAGTTGTACTAATGTTGATAACCACTTTCATTACAAGTACTTTTCAAAATATATTTAGCTGGATACTTAATTTGAGGTCACATAGTCTTAAAGAAATAGCTCTCCTTTTCATATATTCGAAAAAGAATTGGGAACTGGAAAGAAGCCTTTGGATAAATGGGTGGATAATTGTAAGCATCGTGATGCAAACAATTATTTTCTTTTAATAAACCAGGACTTTTCTCTATGATACTCATCTGAATCTATGGTTTAGGCAGCCTATAAAAGAACCTTTTATATCTATAATGTCAGTAGCATATTCGACACTCCAGTATATTGGAATAACACCATATAAAATCGTAAAATAACTAATTTGAAGAAAGAGTTTAAATATAATGAATATTTTAGACAGTTTTTTGGTTTACCACTGAAAAGCCTGTATGGAAAGCTAAGATAGTAATGACATTAAGCTTATAATGAGAATCATAGGGTACATTTAAAGTAAGATCATTTATAAAGAGTGTGAATTCTTAAAAAGATAAGTAAGAATAAAAATTATTGGTAAACAGTTATTTTTATCCTTCTCCTCTAAGAACACTGTTGCAGATGCTTTGGCTGAATAAATATGCAGGATCAATTAGGTCGCATGAATATTTAATTATTTGCAGGAAGTTATAAAAACAATTAGTTTTAATGAGATAAAGTTATTAGAATTAATAACGAAATGTGGTAGTGGCAGGTTCCAGAAAACGATGTACAAACAAACAGTTCAAAATTATAAACAGTCAAACTTCAATATTTTTCAAATTTCTCTAGTGCTTTTGCGAATTCTTTGAAGTACAACTGAAAAAAAAAGGTCATTTGTAAAAACCCCACAACTCATCACCTCGGCATTGTTGAACAATCAGATTACAATTCACTAAGGGTACTTACTATAAATATAACAAAACGTGAGGTAGATTACATCCAAACAAAAATCAGTTCACTCAAAAACACAAAAGATGGAGGAGGTGTAGAAGTTAAACAAACATTATCTTTTACTATGGTGGGTTCCATGTTGTTACTAACACAAAACCAACTATAAAGTATTACATATGCGGTGCTACATCGAAAAACTTAAACGATTTAACAAAAACACAGGAAATTGATGAAAAGCCCCTTCAATTCAGATGATCTATTTTACATGCGCGTATTCGTTTGTTGTATACCCCATTTAAGGTATACATATACATTAGGAATCGCGAAATTTGACTCAAGTCTGCATTTTTGTTTTTTTTGGTTTTAAAATATTCCCCAATTCATTACCATTAAAATGATACCATTTTCTTTCTGAGACTCAAATTACTTTTTAAATTACAGTAGGTATTGTGAACCTGTTTTGTATCACGTTCATTAGTGTAGTAAACTTTAAACGCGTTTTCTGAAGAATGACATTTTGTTGTTATATGACTTTACGCCAACGGTCATAACTTCATAATAAATGGTCCGATTTACAAAATTCTAATTTTGTTTTGTAGACAATAGTTGTGAATTTTTTTTCTATGGAGAATATAATATATTTTGTTATAAACACATTTTTTATGCATATTTTAATCTTAATTTTTTGTTAAAAACTAAAACTATGTATTTTTAAAATCTTATAATTAAATAAATATTGAAGCCAAATTCAAAATTCTCCATAGGAACATGAGTCAATATAATATCTCTTATTTGCAATAAAAATAATACCTCTAAGTTAATTACAAGTTTATTTATGCATGTTCTAATAATGTCCTAATTTGTCACTTTAATTGCAATTAGCTGATTAAAAGATTGACGGAAAAAAAAGTTTATATATAAAAATGCATCATTTTTAATTCTGATTTACTGCCAAAAAGTTGGAAATGATAACCTAAAAATTAAAGAAAATCATCTCAATTGTATATGTATACCTTAACACTCAAACTGGAATGTTAAAAGTAGCAACTTCGAACACTAGAAGATAATAATAGAGTTAAGAAGAAAAAACAGAAATCCAAGAAGAGTTCAGAAGCAAGCTTGGTTTCACTATTGAAGTACCAAAACCCATATTTGGAAACAGTAATGAATGCAATACAAGTAGAAGGTTTTTCAACGATATGGTCTGGCTGCTGAAACCATGGGATATAATGTCAATTTGATTAACTGATTGAAAATAATTTTAGAAATAATAGCTAGTAGTTGTAGAACTAATACAAAAAGATTTTCTAACAACACCATGGATATTGCCAATCTCTGTGTAGAGCCATACCCTCGGCAGCCTATGACTGTAAGAATGCATAAAACTCTGTTATATGGTCCCATAGTTGTAAAAAATGCCTTATTGCTGATTTGGAGGTTATAATAAGAAATTGAGGATTTAAGGAATACACATTTAAGGTATATTGCTTAAATTAGTTGAGAAAAATTTCGAGAAAATATTGGAATACAGATGTGCTGAATAGACTGCTATTAATCTCTGAACCGCTGATAATAAATAAGAGATGTATTTTTCTCTCTAAAAAGAGTAAAGCCTTTCATAAGAATACACTGGCCATGTTTTTCTCAAGCATTTTATACCAAAACCAAATAAAGTTAGATTAGAATCTGAATAAAATCTTCGAATAAGTCATCAGATGAAGGGCCAAGATAAGCTATTTGGTGTAAAAATAGCTATATTAAAATACCAAATAATTATGGGATTAATAATGAATTCAATGCTTATTTTGAAAATGCAATATGTTTTTAAACATGGAACATATATAATGATAAATCATAAATGAATGATAAGTCGAGTACAGAATGGTTTAGCATAAAATTACCCATTAATATTATCCAATGATATTAGTGTAATAAAAAATGATAAAAAAAACAGTATAATTTTAATAAAATATTTTTTTTCCATCTAAAGAAGAAATTTCTCTATTTTATTCAATAAATTAAAGTATTATGGAATTTAAACACTATTGTGGCTCGAAAAAAATTTTGGCCAACTTTTCGACTCAGATACCCCAGTGTGCAACGTAATATGTCTTATGCTGGAATAGTTTATTGAATTAATTCAAAATTGGTGAAAAAAAAATCCACATGTCAAACATTTAACAAATCATCAAAATAATGTAATTCCACGAGACGAGAGTCCCATATTGAAATCAAAAATTATCATTCCTTTTCCGCGGTACCTTCCTGGTGAAAGTTATAAGCAATTTTCAGATGATTTCAAAATAATGATAATAATCTCAAAATTACAGGGTTTAAAAATGTTCTCCGTATTCGCTAAAAGAAAACCTCACTCTTATGATCATAATATCTGTTGAAACTAATAATGTATATGGCACTCTACTGTCAGGGATAAGTAATGCAGCTTTAGATAATGTGTTTTCATAAGGTTAATGGAGTTTTTTCAAAGCTACAGAATCAAAATTCGTGACTACGTTTAAAATTCATGAGGGATAAAAAATTCCTAAAGAAAATAATAACCTAATAGGTTTGCCTAGTGAAGGTGTTAGGCTTGTCTTCTGGTGCACTGTAACCTTCAAAAGTAGATAAATGCAGTTTACAGAAATATTTGCATTTACAGGTTTCTGTATTAATTATCACTGTTAGGAGGGAACTTCAACACCAAAATAATTGTGGCAGTGGCAATTCGCCAGACACTTGTGCGTAAAAAATGCCACCTACAGCGGTGCCACTAAGCAATTGTTGTTCGAGTGACCATAGGAACAATGTTTACTTGGCAGAAGACTATTTATCAATTTTATTCTGTTAACAGGACGCTTGCACTTTTAAAGAATATAAAAAAAGTGTTTGATGTTGACTTCAAAGTGCTAAGAATGACATTGGATTTAACATGGTTTAATCAGTTACTTCATGGTTCTGCAGGTCATTTAATAACCATGAAAGCTGGCAAAAGTGAAAAAGGCAATTCAGAGCCTTTATCAGACCAAGTCCATTATTGTTACATTAATGGTATCCTACAAGACGAAGTGGTTTCCCAAATGATAATGCTCTTATTCAAAGAGTTTACTTTTTCAAACCGAGATTTAATACACTTAACATGAAGTCAGACATTTCTTTTGGCCAACTCAGATTTTACCTTTAGAGAATATCGCTAGAAGCATAGTAATCAAAACGAGGTCATAACACAATTCAGAAAAATAAATAAACTGAGAGGTTCACATTATTACTGTTGGTTAAGGGGAGGGGCGGGGGGTGACATACTGCTTTTTTTGAGATAGTACTAAACAGAATTGTTTGTATATAATATTTTAAAAAATATATTTTGGCCAAAAATGTCTTCAACCTCACCATTTTGATGAGATTACAAACAAACAAACATACAAACGAACATACAAACAAATAAGAGGACTATAATGTATTGAAACATTGTAAAAAATAAGCAATTCATTAATGTGTTAAACATATATTTTTGCTTACAGGATAGGTTCTGAGTAAAAATTTTAACACCGACCACACAAAATATTGTACATATATTTTGTTTGCATCTAAAAGTAAATGAAATGAATTTATTGCATACGATAGATGTTGGAAGAAGTTCATACTAACTTTACAGTTTCCCTCTATGGACCTCATGCAAAGTCATGTAGAAATTCTAGAATTCTTATAAAAGCTTATATTTTTGGCTTCTACCATTCATTGTTTCTAAAAGATTATACACGGGCAATGTTCTTCTGTCTGTCTGGGTAAATTTTTTCATTTAACACTTCAAATTGATAAATATTTTTTTGGCAAAATTTCGCCAACCTCACCAATTTGATAAGATAAAAAAATAAAAATATTCTTGTCCACATCATTGCCAGACTCATAAAGTTAAACGGTTTTTTCATAATTTAAAGTATATATATTAACAAATGGGTAATTATTATTAATATTTCAGGTTCCAAAGAAGTAACGTTTCTTATAGTACATTTGAAAGTTATGCCATCCCAGCGCATCTTATCTATCACTATATATCGACTAAATATAGTGTCGACTATATATCTACCACTATATACTAGCACTATAAATCGACTTTTTTTCATTAACACTGCAAAGATTGGTTACCACCCAACTAAAAATGTATTAGTTGATATTGATATTTCATTTCTCAATTCATTATCTACAATTAATTATAATGATTTATTCTCATTAAAATTTTTCTCCTTTGTTCATTGTAATATGCATTCATTCATGTTTAATACAGTGAGTCTTTTGATGTATATTGATTGCACTCTAAGAAGATTGCTTCTTTGCAGAGTGTTTATATTGAGAAATATCCAACAAAGCCACTGTGTAGTCTATTTTACCAATCTAAAATACCTTAAATAATGAGGTTGTAATATATATTGATATTGATTTAAAATAATACCTTGATGGGAAGTTTTTTAATGAGTAATTTGTAAATGTATTAGTCGATCATTAATCTGCAACGTCTACTGAGTTGGAGTAATGGTTCACTTATAATGCTACTTTGCTGAGTGTTTATATTGAGAAATATCCAACAAAACCAACAGTCTGCTCCGTCAATCTAAAATACCTTAAATCATAAGGAGATAATGTATCTAGACACTGATTGAAATGAATACTCTAGTGATGAGTTTTTCAATGAGTAATTTTGTGAATGTGTAAGTCGATCATTGATCTGAAGCATGTACTCAATCGGAGTAACGGTTCACTTATAGTGAAGTTTTATAAAGAAATCTATGTGCTGAGTAGAATATAGAAGCTATTGACATTGGTTATGCTATCTAGAGCATCAAATTGCCAGTGATATAAACTGTTTATTTAGTTAAGATTTATC
This sequence comes from Linyphia triangularis, assembly GCA_963978545.1. Lineage (NCBI taxonomy): Eukaryota > Metazoa > Arthropoda > Arachnida > Araneae > Linyphiidae > Linyphia > Linyphia triangularis. The sequence continues at coordinate 41,496,423 of OZ021731.1, forward strand.
AGGTATGAATTAACACTAAATGTGCTGTTTTACACTATTCTCGATCTCTTTTTAATAATTTAGAAAATTAATTATTGTATAATATTACACTAGTACTGTGTCCTAGTTATAAAAAAATACATACTAGAGTGAAAAGTTTAAATACTTGTTGCATCAAGTCAATATTTGGAAGAAAAAATATTTCTAGCCAAAAGAAAAATCTAAACATTTCCTCTATCAAAGTATTCCTTTTTCAAATATCAATTTGATACATTTACATGATATTCTAATAAAATTATACTCAAGGAGCGAAATATTTATATTTTTATAAAACTTGTTAGTTAAGCTTAAGTAGAAAAAACTATCGTATCAATATTACTTTTAATAAATTTATTTATTTATCACTAATATTAAAATGTTCATATATTTCTTTCTTTCATTAAATTATTGTTATATTTCCTCATATATATTGTGGAATAGAACCAAATTATTGTTAAATTTATATTTTAAAGGTTTCTGAATTGTTTGATCACATTGTTTGAAAAAATTGTCTTTTAATGAATATTATTATTTAGTCAAAATTATATATTAAAAGCTTAAAGGAATAACATCACTGTTTGTTGAGAAATGAAGTATCCGTATAGTTTTATATTTATATTATTTAAATTTAGTTTGATTTTTCCAACGTCTGTTTCGACATGTAGCACTCCAAAAGAGAGGGCAGTCAAATGCCTGCTAATAACAATAGATCTTGTGATTTCAATACTGTTTCTCTGTAATGTCTGTTATACCTTGCTATACTTCTTAAATATTCAAAAATCGGTGATTATATTTTTTATGACCACGAGTAGTATCATTAGCGCCCTGATGGTAGTTTATCGTTGGGTAATCAGTCTAAGATCACATCAATTGAAAGAAATCGCTGATTTTGTAGTTGCTCTGAATAAAAAGAAAACATCCAAAACAAGCTTTTGGATGAATGTGTGGGCATTTATAAACGTTTTAATGCAAATTATTATTCTTGTCTACTACACGACGAACATGTCGGCAATGTACGAATTAATTGTTAAGATCGCAATTGCTCATAATATAAAACAGCAATATCTTTCTATAGCAATAAATATATGTTCATCACTTCAATTTCTGTTGTTTATCATGCCCATCAATACTTTCTCGATATTCTATGTTTATATATGCCATGATGTAAAACAAATAATCCAGAATCGTTTTAAAGGTATAAGCAAAGAAGGTACACTGTTAAAAATTTGGTTCCACCCTGCACCAAAATTTGGTGCCCATTTAGCTGCCACCAACATTTGGTGCTTAGTTTCACGAAATAATGGTGCTACCTCGGACACCATATTATGGTGATAGGTTGCACCAAAATTCGCGTTTTCGCTACACCACTTTATGGTGCATGGTTGCACCAAGATTCCCGTTTTCGCTACCCCATTTTATGGTGCATGGTTGCACCAAAATTAGTGTTTTCGCTACTCCATTTTATGGTGCATGGTTGCACCAAAATTAGTGTTTTCGCTACTCCATTTTATGGTGAAACGTTGAACCAATATTTGCGTTTTTGTTATACCATTTTATGGTGATAGTTTAAACCCCCTTTTATATTTTTTGTACCGCATTTTGAAGTTAAGGATGAATAAATATTTATGATTTCTGTCCTCAACTTAAAGGTGCATTAAATGTTGAATAATGCGTTCCCCCCCCCCCCCTTGCTTGTTATAGCTGTGGATAGAATATATATTTTTAAATTAAATATTGTTTGTATTAAATAATTTTTTTTGTTTTAAATTATTACTTTTTCATATATTATATAGTTTTATAAATAATATTTTGTATATAAATTATTTTAATGTATTATAAATAAAAAATAGTTATCATTTCAACATTCAATGAGGATATAATTGCATGGGTTCTTCAGCTAGGACAATGAAGTAGTATAATCATGCATTAATTAAAAATATATCCATTTGGAAACAACCAATATTAAAGTTATTTTTTTTTTCAACAAATAAAATATCCACATATTAAGTAGAAAATATAATTAAAAAAAATTCTATTTCTAATAAGCATTACTATTTATTTAAAAACTGAATACCTTTATTTATTGTTACCAACAATAACCCTTTTAAATAATTAAAATTATGATCAGATCAACAATTCTCATATTTTAGCAAACTATTTTTATAGCCGTGTATATTTCACACAGAATACTTGAACAGGAAAACATTGTTTACTTATTTAATCAGATCTCAAATGCAATAAAAATGAGTCACATGACACCCTCAATTTCATATATATATTCAAATTTAAATAGCAGCTTCACATTATAAATGAAAATACAAAATCAAAATATTTTATTAATTGCACATTACAAAAAAGCAAACTGAACAGATGTAATTACAAAACATTTTATGAATAACAATACGGTTGGTAAAATTAGCATCCCACTTTCTACACCACAACTTGTGTTAAGGAAACCACAGCTTCAGAATACCATTATATTTTGCCCTGTTGGACATGTGTATCTAAATTATACTATCAAACAAATTCTGTTTAAATATATTTGTAAAAAAGTAATATATTATAAACATACATTTTTAATACAGAAGAGACAGTACTTTTCCCTTAAAGGGTGCTATTGGTAAAAAATATCCAAGTACAGTACGGATTCTGCGTTAAGAACTGTTTACGTAAAACCAAGCCAAATCATGGCAACCATAGGCAGTTAACTTATTAAAAAATGGCAGCTGCTGCCATTTATTGGCAAAAATTATCTTGGCGCAGAATCCGTACCACACTTGGATTTTGCCAATGGCCTCCTTTAACGGAAAAGTACTGAAGAGGCTTTTTAAAACATTTAGTTGATTAAAAGTCTGTAACTGAGCACTAAAACAACTTATTACTTTGCAGATTATATTTTTTATCATATTACAGCAACCTTTCATTATGCAATGGTATCATGTAGCTTAAAATAGAATATATTTTTAAAAAAATTATTTAAAGTCACCTTCAGAGGAAGTCATTTTACTGTTATTTGTACTAAATGCAAGTTTTTCATGTTGAAATAGGGGAGTTCTTAATAAAGAATAATTAAAAAAAGCTGAGGGACAACCAATAATACCACAAACATACCGAAAAAGATAGCTCATGTTTATGTTTATTACGAGCAGGGTAGAAATGAAACTTTTGAAAGTCTACTTTATTTAGCACACAAAAACATTGTTTTTAATCAGGGTTCCCACACTTTTCATATAATAAGAAGCTACTAAACACCTTTAATATTTTTCATAAGAACTAACCTTAACTTGCATACATGAATTAAAAATCAAACCTGAACAAGATTTTGTATGATAATTAGCATAAACTATCTTATTTAAAAATAAACAACACATTTGAAACCATTAATACCACAAAATATCGAAAATGAGTCAAATCTAGTTAGCTGTAATAAATAAGCTGGAATTTTAAATTACTATTAGAGAAAAATAAGAATTATTAAAGGTTTTTATAAATGAAAACTAAAAGTAAGGATTTCTTAAAGAGCAAGATTTAGTAGAAACATTGTTTATACATAAATTAAATATAAAACATGTACTAGATTATTTAAGGTTTTCTTAGAATAAAACTTGTAATAAGTTCTAGTCTTCTTGAACGGAGCATCAGGTTACTTATCCAGATCATATACGAACCACGTTCTGGTGCAGCATAGTCTTCAATTGTGTACTCATTTGACTTAGATCCATTCCTGCTGCTACAATGATAGGTTATCAAAATTTAATGGACTTTGAACGTGGCATTATAGTCAGCGCTTGAAAGATGGACATAGTATCTCCGAGGTAGTAAATAAACCGTGTATCTATTACCCGGTAAAACATCAAATCTCAGAGAAATCGATGCGGTTAGGAAAATACCTTGAAAGACAGGGAGCATCAACAACTAAGGAGAATCCTTAAACAAGATGGAAATGCACCACTTCTACAAATTGCCACAAATTTCAATGCTGGGGCATCAACAAGTGTCAATGTGCAAACAGTTCAAAGAACCATCAATGATGTGAGGCGAAATCCCACACATGACGTTGTTGACTACATGACACAAGGATTTTCGATTCGCCTGGGCCCACCAATATCGCTATTGAACTGTTGATGACAAGAAACTGTTGCCTGGTCTGATGAGTCTCCTTTACAATTGTATTGGGCAGATGGACAAGCAGGGTTTGGAGACAACCTTATGAATCCAAGGATCCTACATGTCTACAGGGAACTGTTTAACTTAGTGGAGCCTCTGCGATGATATGTGGCATATGCTGTTGGAGCGATATGTGACACCTGATAAGTCTAGAGACGACTCTGACAGGTATGGAAGCATCTTCTCCCATCACCTGCACTTATTCAAGTCCATGGCGCATTCGGCTGGACTTGGGCAATTCTAGCAGGACAATGGGACACTCCACATGCCACGAGTAGCTACAAACTGGCTCCAGGGACACTCTTTTGACTTTGGACATCTTCGTTGACCACCTAAATCCCCAGACAGGAATATTAGTATATCTGGGATGCCTTGCAACGTGATGATCAGAAGAGATCTCCACCACCTCGCACTCCTATGGATTTGTGAGCTGAGCTGAGCATCATCATCGGGAAACTGAAATATACAAAAGAGCATGATTAAGTCCCGAGTTTATTATTATTTTTATTATGCATAAAATTGTGTTTACTTTACTGCAATTTCATTGAAATATCACTGGTCGCTCTACACAGAATAATTTTTGTTATTATTTAATCGATAACTATCCGAGACGATTTATTATTTATGCAATTTATTTCTCAATTAAACTCTTATAGTCCGAAGGAGGGCTGCATGTTAAGGTACTCCATCGGACATCATTATAATTTTTTTTACAGAATGTGGAGAAAAGTTAGATTATGAGTCCACTGGTCTGCCGTGGCAAAAATGGCCGAAACTGGTCAAAAATCGATATGGAATGAGTTGAACTAAATCCGATTGCCAAATAATGAGCATTCTTTTTTTATTTTATAACCCTTAGTTCTTTAATTTTCAATTAAAGGCTGCAGACGGTTCAGATATCAGGCGACGGCTTACTTGTATCTTTTAAAAATGAATCAAGTACACAATATATATTATGTCCCTAATGACGTAACTGATGTTGCCAATTAAGCACACTTTTGAAATATGCTAGTTTTCTGACCCAGAAATCAGAAATCATTTGCCTCCTTCTTCATTGAAAAACAAAGTGCGTTGGCTGACCAGAAGAAAAAGTGAGTTAATATACTAGCAAGTTACGACATATTTGGCAGTCGGATTTAGTTCAAGTCATTAAATGTAAATTTTCAAGCAGTTTTGGCCATTTTTGCCACAGCAGACGAGGGGATTTACATTCTTCGCATTCTATAAAAAATACAGAATGATGTTCGATGATGTACCTCAACATGCAGTCGTCTCTTAGTCTATTAGTGATACAGGTAGAATTGAAATAAAGGATATATAAAAAGACAATAAACTACGCGTGAAAAAAATACATTTAAAATAGCATTAATTGAAAACGTATAATTTGAACGAAAGGAGCCTTAAACATTCTTTTTCAGAAAACATGTTTAGATGAAAATGCATTGAATTGTTCGAGAAATTGATTAAATTGAACTTTTGAATATTTTGTATGATTAAAGTTTCAACTGCAGTGGCATAAACTGTTACATAATTCATATGAGCGGCCTCTCAAACCATTCTTCCATAAGCGTGATTAAAAGTTGACGGAAAATTAATAAAATATTATTTAAGTACTATTATTTATTTGAAAAGAGGAGGGACCATTGTTCACTTTCAAGGGTGGAAACATTTCATGAAAAATGACTCGGGTCTGAAACTGCATACAACAGTTAAAGCTTATAAACTTTAGGATAATGCTGATAATTATTGAATAAAATAATTTTTTATTCATACATATGTCATTTTTGTAGAAAGGGTGCAATATAAGTCAAAATTTATCATTTTGAGTAAAAAATCCGAGACTGCATGTACTTGAAGCTAGTTGAATGGCACAAGATTGTTTTCATATTAAATTCAAGCTGAAACAGACTTAAGCGTCCTTCCAGCCCATATAATCTATGATTATGTATACACTTTAACTTAAAAAAAAAAGAATTTTGGGTTGTGTCACTTTTGTAGCAAGAGTGCGATAAAACATCGCGAAATCAGAAATTTTAATGTAATTTCACTGGTAATGCATTGCTGCGAATTTGTCAACATCACTTAAGCCTAACTGAACACAGAGCAAATCAGTTTCTGCATCGATAAATAATTTACAGTAAGCAAAAAACATTTACCATATATGTAGAATAAAGCATTTTACTTACCTTGATATTAGATTAATGATTTAAATACTCTGTGCTAGACATTGGCTTTCGGTCTTGATGCGGTTGTTGTCGATTTCAATCGGTTACGGTTGCGGTGATCCGAGGTTGCACCATATTTTCGTGCAACCTCCTCATCAGTATTTTTCGTTGATGGAAGTTGCACCACTTTTTGGTGCAACTGCCTGCCGGCCATGAAATTGCACCAAAATTTGGTTCAACGTTGAACTGAATTTTTTAACAGTGTATATTTGACTATGGTAAGCTGTTGGAATCCCATAACAGAATAGTATCAATGGTGGAACGCATTGACAATGAACTTTCTTTCCACATGTTCTGCTGTGCTTTTTTCAACTCTACTATTATGTACTTTCTACTAGCCACTTTTCTTCATCCAGACCTTCTGAATGCAAAGTACCAGCGTATCTTAATGATATTTTCTTTCTCCAATTCTTTCATGTCCCTATTTGCAATGACTTTCTCTGCATCCCTGGTGAACGAAGTCTCGATGCAGATTGCAATGCAAGCGAGGTCATTGAAGTCTGCTAACATGAACTCCGCAATTGAACTTCAGAAGTTCCTCTTTTGCGTGGACAAGGGCATAAACCTAACTGTATGGAAGATGGTTCCCATCAAGAGAAATTTCTTCGTGTTCATCATCGGGGCTGTATTTACATACGCACTTTTGTTCGACAGTTTGGTAAAGTGATCAAGCACATTTTTTTTTTCCGAGACATTTTCTACTGGATATGCTTGGGTAAGAAATACAATGTTTAATTTGCAAGTACGATAGCAGACATCTTTCCTCATTTACTCACTTTAAGATTTTAACATGATCTGATCTCTGTGGTCTTATTTAGAGAATATATTCAGGAATGTTCGTTGCGTATCATCTTCTCTTTAAAAATTTTCCCAATTTCACCAATACTCCAATAATGATAAATATGTTTACCGTAAGAACTGTTCAATTGGTGTAACTCTATGTTTAGAAGAATTTCTACAGTAGCATATTGCAATAGCATTCCTAATTCATGTAATAAATAATTTTATGTTTCTCTCTACTATTTTCATTATTTTGATAATCCACATTACTGAAAACCACAAATTTTGATGTATTGAATAAAAAACCCTTCAACCGATTTCATTGAGATAGAGAGAGATGGAATTAAAAAAAGTACTGAAATCTATACCCAGACGCTTAAAAATTGTTAGGAAAGCTAAAAAATATCCTATGAATTACTAATTTATAAAAATATTACTTATTACAATGAATAATAATTTGTAAAAAAAGTTTTAAGTCTACGAAGACTTTTGGGAGAAATTTGTATGTTACTTTTAGGATAATGAATTAAAAAAAAAACTTTGATATTGAATTAAAAATATTTTATGTAATTTTGTTAAGATGAAATAAGATATATTAGAGATTCTATTCTGAAATATTAATTTTTGAGAAGAATATTGCAGTATTTGCGTGAAATTGATAAGTGTACGAACACTTTTGGGAGGCACTTTATATATTTTTGGATGTGAAGCTAAAGATATGTAAATTAGTCGAAGTAAAGAAGTATTTAGTCAAAACTTAAATTTTGTCTGAGTTCAATAAGTAGTAACGCAACCAATGTTACAACTCATTGGAAACACCATCGTTTCAAAATATAGTTCAAAGATGTAAAATTAATTGAATTTTTTATTGAATTTACAATATCCATATTTATTACAAGCGGGAAACCCGAAAGAGTGTTTTTGGAAAGTTACTAAAAATCAAAATAAAATGACCTGAAATTTTTTGGATACAACAGATGCTTTATAAATTGTATTATATTTCAATTTCCATGCTGTTTGCTATTGTTGGACTTCCTATTACAACATATTAATAAGTGTGCCAATTATAAGTTTATATGTTACTGGTATGATACATCATTGCGATATTTGATGGTCAGTAAGATGCTAATGGATATTGCTGAACAGCAGCGACAAGCATAACAAAATTAACACATGGATAACACGTCCCCAGCGTAGAATGGGGTTTGAATCTCAACATCATTCGTGTGTGGGAGGAAGGCAAATGGCGCTAGCAGCCTCAAACTAAGGGGCCTAGCTAGCTTCATGACACTTACGATAAAATGAAACTATATAAATAAGGAAAATTTTCAAGATAAAAAACATATTTACATACAGCTTCTAATTACATTGAAAAAACTCCCTATCTCATCTGCCAAAAATCCTAGACGTTATAAAAACCTCCAAGTAAAAGGTTCAGTCTGAAAAAACTATGAACTCTAATGTTTGGCCATCAAGAACCCACGTTTAATTTTTTGAGGTATTGTACACAATAAACTAAATTGCGATTTTTGGGAGGAACTGCCATAGGCTATAATACTTTTCAGTCTAGAGATATTTCGAAATAATTTCATTTCATATATTTGAGCTACTTTAAACCCAATACACTGAATCAAGACTAATTGTATAAAAACTCTAGCCTACAACACAATGACAAAAGATTCAGGGTTATAGCAATAATAGAAGCTGAGTTGTGAGGTGTCGAAAACAGTTCTAAGCTCGGTTAATACAATATACACTTACAGGTTCTTCCGTTTCGATATCGGATATGGTAGCAAAACACTGCCGGGTATTCTTAGATTTTTGAAAAGAGCAAAGACAAATAACTCTAAAAAGGATTATTGGGACCTTACAGGGATTCTGTATCATATTTTAAGGGTTAAATTTTACTAAAGAATAAAACTTAATGAAGCTTTTCCTCATAAAAGGGGATGGTAAATGGCTATTTATTCAATAAAATTGCTTCTTAACTTTTCTAAATTTCCTCTCAAACTCAGTGACGTAAACAGTATAAAGGTGATTCTGAAATTAAGGGGAATTTGAGGAGAGAAAAAAAAAAAAAAAAAAACTTAAAAATAAAAAATAGATGACAGAATAAAAAAATTTCTCTTAGAATTTTATTTAGGAAACTAATAGATTTACCACTTCAAAAAAAGGTAAAGGAAAAATATCTTTAAAAAACCACAACAGTTTTCTAATTTTGTTTGTAACCTCCGTGGTTAACACAACCCATTGAGGTTATAAATAAATAGAAATAAGTTAATTGCCATGCTTAAAACCTAACTTAAAAGACTGAGGATACACTGGCTTTGCTTTCAGAGAAAAAATTGGCTATTTGATAAAACTTAACGGCAAAGTATGCTTAACACTATAAGGATTATCATTACTGAACATGGAGATTACAAGAATAAAAAGAACTTACCAGATTTTTGAGTATTGGACAGGTGTTTAAAAAAAAATATAAAACTATCCACGTCCAAAAACATCACCAGACAAAATGGTTAACTTGAGTTTCATTTGAGCTCTGGTAAAGAAGACTGCTATCTAGCAGAATATTAATCAAGTTAAAGATATTCCATGGAGATTACTTAGCACCCCAGGGACTAGTGATGTGCTTAAAATAAAGTGGTAAAATGAATTATAACTTATATTTCTTCGTGATTAGTTAATTATTTAATTAATAAATAAATGTTTGACCCAGATTTTCCCACAAATACATTATTAATTAGGTTTATTTCTTCAGTTGACACTTAAAAACAGGATAGGGGACATTCCATGGAGGTTACATTTCCCAGACCGTGGATTTAAAAAAATAATAATAATTATAATAAATAAACAAATATGTAAAAAAACCACTGAAACTATAAAATTTAATTTTTTTCCTACTTAATACCAATTTTCTCACTTAAAGGAATAAATATTAAGCCAGAGTAAGCACTGGGGGTGAAATTTCAACTTAATTTCATAATCGTTCAGGTGCATCATTTGTGTCAGCGAGATCTTGAGGGTTGAAAACACATTATTCGACATTGGCTTTCAGTAAACGTTGTTTTTTTTTCTTCTTCCGAAAGTGGTAAAATAAATTGAAACTTATATTTCTTTGTGATTAGTCAATTATCTTTGAGTCTAGGGATGGTCATTATTTTGCATCTGTAATACTTAAAAATACATTAATTGTAAATTTAAAACCGAATGAGAAAATGTATTAGTTTGTGAATCCTGAGCCGTTCTCAAACACGAGCGTTAAACGTAAAAACCTAAAAAAACATTTTCTGAAAAATCACTTAGTTTATAGCTTTATGCTTTTCACTCTATGCTTCAAATTTTATTTCAGGTTTTTTATAAATAATCAATTGATCAATAGTTGTCATGATAGTGAAAGCTTTACCCTATTAAAACACATATAATAAAAAATATAAATGGGTATTTAGAATAAATTGAATATTGAATAATATAACATATAATTACGATAAAGGATGATTTAACGAAATTAAAAATCTCAATTTTATTGCATCATTGGAGAATCTTTTGAAAGAATGTATGATTCTGGGTGGATAACTGAGTAATTTAATCTTTGCCTGCAATATATTGCTTTATTGATGGATTCATTTTGCAATGAAGAAGAGTGGGGTTATTAGTGCATTTTATGTATCATTGTCTTAGTAATAGCAGAGGAAACTGAATAAGAAAATAAAGTGTCCACACGTCACATTTGATCGTGTAAAAATAAAGAGCTTAAAAAAAGACTAGTACCTCAAACTTAACATAATTTATTAAAATACGGTAATTGACTAGAAAACAACAACGACTTCCCTGAAGGAAGTGATCCTGCTCGTATACGGGAGCAGTTAATACAGCAACGGTCTGTGCAAAGACAGTGATATTAAATACATATAACGTACGGTATGGTTACTGGAGATTGGCACAGAAATTTACATAAAGGCAATTACTAAATCTGAAATTACTAAAAGTTCTACACAAAAGCAGGCAGTCTGATCAGGCTTGGCGGCAGTCTGTGCAGGCTCCATGTGCTGGTCGCCACATCACCCCCCTTCCGAAAGGACTGCTCAAGGGAACCGAAGACGCACTCTCCTCCCACTCCTGGTAATGACCATAGCGGGTTTCTCTGCCAGTAACCGAGCAGGTATTGTGCGGTTTGCCACAGGCTCTCCTGGCAAGGGTAGTTCATCATCAGCAACAAAAGCTGCCTTTAGCCGATCTAAAGAAATCCACTTAGCCTGTCTAGACATCTGTAAAAGAAACACTTTAGATTTCCGCCTTAAAATTGGGAATGGGCCATCATACGGAGGTTGCAAAGGTTTCCGAACTGCATCATGTCGGACGAAAGCATGAGAGCAATCTGCCAAAGCTTTAGGAACATAAATAGGCCTCCCGATAGGTGAAACTGTATGTCTGTGCACTTTAGCACTCTGACAAGCTATGCACGTACGACACCAACCAGCTACATCCTTACGAACTGAAGGCCAAACGTAACTACCAAGGATTTGCTTTAACTTAGAACGTGAACCTACATGAGCCAAATTATGTATCGATTCAAAAACTTTACGCCTGAACTCCTTAGGCACATAAATCCTAACTGAGGATGGTGAAATATCACAATGTAATTTAACATTTAAATTTGAAAAATTTCTTAGTTTAAACTTAAGACCAGTTTGGTCAGGATTATCCCGCAACTTTTGCAGCTCTTTATCTGTCAACTGCAGGGCGGCCATTTGTACAAAATCAATAGACTCAGAAAATACAATTTCTTCCACCCTTGATAATGCGTCTGCTACAAGGTTTTTATCCCCAGGTATATGCCGGATGTCTGTCGTGAATTGAGAAATGAATTCAACTTGACGCAAACGCCTCGGGGAACATTTTTCAAAACCTTGTGCAAAGGCGTATATCAAAGGCTTATGATCAGTTATAATACAAAAATTTCTACCCTCTAACATGAAACGAAAATGCACAATAGACAAATATATTGCAATTCCTTGTCATAAGCTGAATATACTTTCTGAGCAGCATTCATCTTCTTAGAAAAGAAAGACAAAGGTAAGTAACCACCACTGGTTCTCTTATGAAGTGCTCCTGCTACACTAGTGTCACTTGCATCACTAAACAATACCAGCCGTGCATCAGGTTCAGGATGGGAAAGTTGAGTTATGTTAACAATACTGTCTTTACAGCGCTGAAAAGCAACAGAAAGTTCATCATTCCATTCTATAACTCTACGATCATTCTTTTTAGAACCACAAAGCAGTGCGTTTAAGGGGGCATGCAATTCAGCAGCCTTTGGCACAAATCTACGATAGAAGTTTAAACAACCCAAAAACCTTCTCAAATCAACAACTGTATTTGGCTTAGGATAATTTGAAATGACTTCCGTTTTTTCTGGTAAAGGTTTACATCCCTCTTTACTAACTAAATGTCCAAGAAAAGATATTTCAGATACACCAAATACACTTTTAGTAGTATTAATGGTTATACCAAATTTTTGCAATCTCTCAAACACGAGACGTACATGTTGGAGATGCTCAGTTTCATTAGTACTGGCAATAAGTATATCATCGATGTAAACGAAAACAAAATCCAAGCCAAATAACACCTCATTCATAAACCTCTGAAAGGTCTGAGGAGCTCCACATAGCCCATAGGGCATAAACATGAACTCAAATAAACCAAACGGTGTTATAACACTCGTTTTTTTTCAGTGTCAGGTTTCTGAACAGGAATCTGATTAAAGGCCCTTACTAAATCAATTTTACTAAAAATAGATTTACCAGCCAGGTTCTGAGTAAAATCGTGCAAATTTCGAAGAGGATACTTATCAGGCCTAGTGCGTACATTCAACGCACGATAGTCCCCTGTTGGTCGCCAATCTGTACCACCCTTTTTAGGCACCATGTGCAAAGCACTTGACCAAGAGCTTCTAGATGGTCTGCAAATGCCATGCTCAAGCATATATGCAAACTCATCTTTGGCGATTTTAAGTTGGGCTGGATTCAGCCTACGAACTTTAGAGCAAACAGGAGTTCCTACAGTGTTAATATAATGCACGGTATCATGTTTAACCAAAACTGGTTCGGCTTTAACCTTAGTGATTTCCTCAAATTCCTGTATTAACAGGTGATACTTTGAATCCCCCACTACAGTTTTAATACCTGGCACAAAGGTGGGTAGCACCTTGCCCATAGTTGAAAGAGAAGTCAAAGGGTCATGCAATTTCTTATTTTTCACATCTACCAATAAGCCAAAACGTTGCAAGAAATCTGCTCCTAGTATAGGCTTTGATTTTCCTTTCATTGCTGATGTGTCAAATTTTCTACGCAATCCAAGATCCAATTAAAGAAGCCTTGAACCATAAGTTTTTATAGGAGATCCATTAGCTGCACTCAAAACATAAGAGCTAACAGTGCGACAGCCCTTGAAATAATCAGGAAGCAAGCTCAAATCAGATCCACTATCAACCAAATATTGTATACGAGATTTGGGGTCGGTAACAAACAAACGGTGGCTAAGGAAACCCGTCTCACCAGGGATCACCGAATCCGCGGTTGGGCCTACTAGTTTAAAGAAAATGAACAAGTTTTTCTGCAGCTGCGAGCATTTTCCCCATATTTATAATGCAAATAGCACAATTTGGGTTCAAGTCGTCCACTCTCATTATCCTGAGTGGTGTGCTCTTCGTGTGCAAGTGTACCATTTGACGAACCTTCACGTTTATCCGATCCATTGCGTGAAAAAGATCTGCCTCTATGAAAGGGGCGTTTCCGTGACCAATTATTTCTAGTCAAAGTGTCAACCTTTAGTTTGAGCTCAGCAACCTCGTTAGTCAACTTTGCTATTTGTGCATTTAGTGAAGAAGTTTCTTCAACTGCACTGCAAGAAGCTGACGAAAATTTGAAACATCTAAAATCCTATCAGCGAACTCGGCCAATTTGGGCAATTCTTCCGAACTAGCCGACAGAATTGATTGTATCGAAATCGGCATATGCAATAGCCAAATGGATTTTAACATATCATCCATGATACCACCACCGGCGAGCTGTTTCATACGGCGTAGTAATGTGGAAGGTTTTGAGTCACCCAATACCAATTCTTGCAGTAAGGTTTTGACCCTACTTGTTTGCGATAATTGAAATTCCCCTATTAACTTATTTTTCAAGACAGTATACGGCTTTTCCGAATCAGGATTTTGTATAAAATCAGAAACCGCCAGCATAGTCTGCTGATCCAAAGCTGACACTAAACTGCAATACTTAGTCGTTTCTGTAGTTATGCCTGACAACACAAAATTGGCCTCTATCTGATGGAAATACAAACGAGGATTATCATGCCAAAATTTTGGAAGCCGCACTGCAATCTTATTTATATGACCATTATCGGTCTGAGTATCAGTTTCAGATTTCATTATACAAGTCAATCAAAGAACTATACTAATAAATGCAAAACCTTCAAATAGTTATAAACCAGAAAAGTTATTCAATATACAAAACATTGTTAAGCCATATGAAATATATTTAGAAGTTCTCAATTCAAAAACTTATTTCTTAAATATACAAAAACATCAAAGAATTTTAAATGGCAGCTCCGCAGTTAACAGACAAGGAGGGAAAAAAATCCACTATACCGCCTTTCCAGCTCAATAAACCGGACAGTATTTCAACCCAGATGAAGTTCCGTGGCCACGTCAACACCGCTTTCAATCCAAATGTCCGGAAAAACTTAATATCCAAGTCGAACAGGAACCGGATCAGGTCATCAGATGTCCACAGATATGTCAGAAGGTTAGACTTAACAAGTTGTTGCGTAGTATCCACTTTGCATCATGAGCATCACGTCCGGGTCACCAGTTGTCCACACATCACATTTGATCGTGTAAAAATAAAGAGCTTAAAAAAAGACTAGTACCTCAAACTTAACATAATTTATTAAAATACGGTAATTGACTAGAAAACAACAACGACTTCCCTGAAGGAAGTGATCCTGCTCGTATACGGGAGCAGTTAATACAGCAACGGTCTGTGCAAAGACAGTGATATTAAATACATATAACGTACGGTATGGTTACTGGAGATTGGCACAGAAATTTACATAAAGGCAATTACTAAATCTGAAATTACTAAAAGTTCTACACAAAAGCAGGCAGTCTGATCAGGCTTGGCGGCAGTCTGTGCAGGCTCCATGTGCTGGTCGCCACAAAAGTAAAATTATTTACATTTTTGATGTGAAATGTTATGTTTTGAAATTGGTAAAGGCTAGTGTTTTACGTAGTCCAGAATGAATTACCCTTACAATTACATATTTAAGTTATTTAATTGCAGCTTGATTAACCCAATGTCAATATTTTCAAACGATGATTCAAAAATGTCTAACTGTCAGCTGAAACTTGTTAGACTTTTAAATGCGATTTTTATAGCATTTTATTTGATAACATCATTGAACTTATTTGGAGAAAGAGCACGTACCTTAAATGGACCAGATGTAATGTTAGTAATTGCAAGTCTTCTAATGGTGTCAACATTAGCAATATACCGCTGGCTACTATGTTCTAAGTTTTATCGGTTAAAAAGCATCGTCGCTTTCTTGGATGAAATCAGTGCAAAGCAGAGACTAAAAGCAAACCACTGGATAAATTTGTGGTATTGTGTTAGTATTGATTTGCAAGTAGCAATGATTTATTTCCATTCTGTTATATTCCAAGAGTATCATTTTAAGCTTACATTCAGGTTAGAGCTTTCAGAACCATATCATACTATATTGAGCGTGTTGTATTCGATTTTTTCAGTTGTGTTATTTATAATGCCTACTAACACCTTTTCCATGTTCTATGTCATAATGTGCCATCATATTCAAGGAGAAATCAAAAATATTCTAAGAGCTATGAGAAAAAAGTGCGAGTTCCATTATGATATTCTGTATGAAGATCATAAATATATTTCTTCAATGGTGGAGTACATTGACGACAAACTTTCTCTATTTATGTTCTACACTACTGTCTTCAGTTCCACCACCAGGTACATGCTTCTGGTTCTTGAACTACATCCAATAAGGGTAGAAATACACTTTTTCGAACGAATGATGACCTACAGTTGCATTGCCAATACGTTCATGTCTTTTTTTGCTGTAACAATCTCCGCCTCTTTGGTGAACGAAAACTTATCGCAGATTGAAACGCAAGCAAGGTTATTGAATGCTTCAAATTTCTCCTCTGCATTAGCACTCCAAAGGTTCCAGTTTTGTGTTGGGAAGGAGATTTTTCTGACGGTGTGGAAGATTGCGCCTATCAGGAGAGATTTCATTGTTAGCATAATGGGTGTGATCTTAACCTATGTACTTTTGTTTGATAGTATTAAACCAAAATAATATATCTGCTTATTGACTATTCTTATCACGCCATTCTTCTTATTTTAAATTGACTTACAATTCCGCCACGGATTATAATTGTAATGGAGACTGCACCGATGCTAATGTATTAAAAGGAAAAAAACACTATCACCAATAATACTAAATTTTAGTTGTAAGAATGACTAGAGACTGATACACATATGAAGAACTTTCTCTTAAACAAAACAATAGTTTTAATTTTTCTTGCATCAAATAATGCAAAAGATAAAGTCAGTGAAAAATTTGTTTGCCTGGTATATAAGTGTGGATATTATGTTTGAAGCGTATACAACTCTCTCTCCTCAAACATTTTTTATATCTTCAACACAGATTAAGTAGTAATTGCATCAATATAATTTGTTTATGATTTTCTAAATCTCTGCATCTTTTTTTCTGGAAGGGGGGGGGAGCTGTTTACTATGTAAATTCACAACTATGAAATGAAGATTTAATACAACCTTTTAATGCTTCAAATGATCTAGAAGGCTTCATTTACCTTTTTAATATAGATTTTAGTTCCGTACGTTGGAAACGCGTCACTTCGGATAAAATATGTGCGTAGACCATGTATCGATATGGATAAACATAATTTTAAGGATCTTTAGTAAATTCACCGGTTGTGATTCAAGGAGTTGTATAAAGATATGAACTAGTATAATAATAAGAATATAGAAATTAGAATAAAGTTATGCGGAAACTACTTGGATTTATTGCGTCATGTTTTACAAGAGGTGAAAGACCTTAGCAAATAATTAAAGAATGAGCTCAACATAGTGCAATTACTTTTTTATACAGAAACTTAACAAAGTAGATATACTAATGTATAGTATAAATGTTTGAATTCTTAAACAATTCTATAAAAAATGAAAGACATTTGAAAAATGTATTTAATATAACAAAAAAATTATGGAAATTGATTAATAATTTTTATTTGAAAATGAATATGACCTAATGAATGTATTTGGAAGTAAAAAGTTTTAAAAATAAATATTTATAAAAGTGTTACAAATAATTAAGCATTACTTAGTTTTTACAGATTTAAAAATCAAAGTGATGAATAAGTAGTGATCGTTTATGTCAAATTTTCACAAAGTATCCTAACTCTTTAAACACCTAATACACTTTTTTATAAAAAAAAAAATTTTGCTTGCTTTTTAAATACAATTATTGCATATCAATACAAAATAAGAGCTTAATTACGTTATGGAATTATCTGACATTGACCAAACATTTTCTTAACTAGATTACGTCTATTTTTTTAATAATTTATTATAAAGAAGATAGTGTCCTGAATTATTTATTAATCAATTTTATTTATTTAATAAAATTCTTTTGCAGTGTTGCTTATAGTTTTAATGAAATGAAACGTTGCATAAGAAAACCAATTTGCTAAATCACTATATCATCTTAAAATGATGAAACGTCTTATTTAAATCCATTTCCTCCCTCATGGACGATTCTCTATAATTTTTATTTACGGCTGCAATCCATGTTAAAAGTGAATAATATGTCTTTTGGTGATTGGTGATATTCTTAATTTCTATAAGTTTCCCGGTGACTCATAATCCTGAATTTTTGTAAACTTATCCCTATTTCGACACAAGTTGGTTGCAAAGTTTTTTTTCTTGGCAAACAAATATTTAAAGATATATAAGCCCAAGATATATAAGCATTCGCCTATTACCGAATACTAATTGATTTCCAATTTTGTGGATAATATATGCTTCCATAGCACTGTTTCCTTTTCTTACTCACTGAAAATTTAATTTTTGCATATTTTTCTATCTATTAATTTATTAAATATTATGATGTTTTTCTCAAGGGAACGCAGTAACCTAAAAATAAAAAATAAATTGATTTGGAGATTTTTATTTCTATTTACTTTAAGTATTTGTTCTACCTTTCCATTGGTGTATTACTTTTGTTTATAGTCAAATCAAAAGTATGTTATATTTTGTTATGAAAAAGCAAATTATCAATATTAACTAAGTAAGCCTTTTACCTTTAACTTTGATTTTGTCTAAGTTTTTTCGAACGAATGACACAGTTTTTTCGAACGAATGACACAGTTTTTTCGAACGAATGACACAGCGTCTGTATGGTAGGCGAAGAACATATGGTAAGCGTTGCAATTAACCTGTTCCTAAGTAAACAATTCACTAACAAATCGTAAAAAAAAGCGCGTCAACCGTGGACTACAACATTAGAAAAATTCAAAAACGGAATAGAAAAAATCGCTTCTTCAAAAGTGGGAGAGAGAAAATAAGACGACACAAAATAAGCGACTTAAAAATGGAACAGAAAGCATGTACATCCAATCTTTTCTTAGGTCAAACAATGTACAAACACGGAAACTTGTACACTGGGTTCCCACTCAAATCGCAGAATGAAAATTAATGACTTTTAAGGACCTAATTAATGTTTTTATTTTCAAGCATCATATCTGTATTTAAATTTTTATTAAAGTATATTCTATCAAAAAAGTTAAAGTTGGTGGATTCGCAATACAAATACGTCAGTTTCAGTTTGAAATTGAATTTGAATATTAATTCCTATATTTTTTTATGTTAATAATGAATGAAACCTAATACTTAAAAAAAGTATTGAATGGTTTATTTTTATGAAAATATAAATTCATAGAGCTAAAGAAAAATACCACAGTGGTAATCGTTCGATTTAACATTTTCTGATAAATTCAGTGTTGCGTGGATGGTTTCGAAAGATTTGAAGCCAAAGCAGATAAAAACTTGCAGGTATTTTTTCCGATATAACTCTTCGTAGATTCTCTTACAACTCCAGAACTTCTCGTTCTAGCAGACTCAATACAGATCTTTATACGACAATAGAGCACAACAGCAGTTAAAACCTTTATACACAACTGCTAAAATCAAAACAAAAGACAAAGCAATACAGTTCGCTTTTAGAACTACTCTGAATGCCCACTGAGAGACAACTCACTCAGTAACTCTACTCAGTCAGTAACTCAACTCAGTCAGTAACTCAACTCACGGCCGGTCTTATACAGGAAGTCAATACTTCGTGAATCTTTTAGAGATGGAATTTTGGTGAACTTTCCAGATCGTAGTCGAAAAGTCCTATACATGTACATGGGGGCCGAAAAAGGTACCAAATAGTCGCCAAGTTTGGCAATATTTGGCGATTTCTTGCCAAATTTGGCGACAAAATTAGTCGCAATAACCTTCGCCAACTTGGCTCTATTTCTCCAATTTGGCAAGATTGCCATTACCATAATGTTAAATGGCCTTCTCTTTGTAAAACTCGCTTCCCAGCATTATCTCTGTAAAACACGTTTTCAAGCATTAAGACACACATTGCAGGAAAGCGAACTCTTTCACTGCCTTATGCGAAATGTACATAAATTTTCGTATTTACATAACCAATACTACGGAGTATTTACAAATATACAGAAATTCTTAACAACAGTAATATAATTATTTTCCGGCTCTTTTTTTTTAAATTTTTACATTGTGGAAACATTTAAAAAAATCGATTGTCTGTAATATTTGATTTTGCAATTCTTATAATCCTTTGGTTATTTAAAATCTTCCCAAATAAAATATAAATATTGTATTAACTATGTAAAGGCAGAAGCTATATTTACTTCACCGGCAACTAAAGCATTGCCTATGCTTGTGAGCTTGATTATATGTAATTTGCTAAAGACGAATGTAAAATAAAAATACATCTACAGATATATAGCAGGGAATGAAATAAATTTGAGAAAAAATAATTAAAAATAGAAGCTTTTTAAGTCTTTCAAGTTAATAAGTACTCGTCCTAGCGGACTGTATGCGAACAACGCCGCAAGACTGTTCTTACTAAACAAAAATTATTTTTTTTAAAAAGTAATTCAAAGAAAATTGGATCAGCGTTTTAATTGAACAGGAATATGCAAACACGATTAAATTAAATATATAAACAAAATTAAATTATATTTGGTTTCTATTCTACATTGACAATTTGGAAGAATTTGTTAAAACGATCCATTTTGTTATCTTTAGTATTAAATGTCGCCAACTTTGTGAATGACAGGTGTACAAGTTGCTCAAAGAGGTAACAAGTGTTCTTGAAAATAAGAAAGTAAAATTTCTAGTGAAATATAAATTAATTTAAACTGAAAAAAAAAAAAAAAAATGCTTTCAATGAAAAAAAAAAAAAAATGTGCTATATTGAAAATAATGGCAAACTTCTTTTTTTACTTTATTGGATTTTCATGGCAATTGTATACATAGCACGCCAAGTTACAGACATTTCACTTATTAGTAAACAATGTGGTAACTTCTACTGTTTGAAAATTTAATTTTAAAAATAATACTGGATTCAACTGTACTATGGAAAACTAGTGTTTTTATAACTTTCTTAGGAGTGGAGAGATGTTGAAAAACGAACTTAAAAATTTTCGAAACAGCACCAAATCATTTATGAAAAAGGAACAAGTCATTTGGTTCTTGTACAAAAATCAAATTAATTTGTATCAGAATGACTTGTAAAAGAATAAAATGAAGATTCTTAAACATTGTTATGAGATTTGCAAGAACTTAACCAGTTCTCCTTTCTCCTAAATTATCTTAAAACAATTTATTTATCAACCTTTCATCATGACTGACATAAAAGAACTCTACAAAATTCCAAGTGATGCCACACGCGGCAAGCAAAACATGTATAATTTAAAACACAAGATATTTAGCAAATAGTTCAGAGTTGATGTCGTCACATTCTCCCACCTTTTGATTAACAATTACCAAAATTAATCAAAACAAACATAATTTTACTACAAAGGAATGAGTTTTAAAGTCAAGGTTCTATATAAACAGTTCAGTCCAATAGTCTTGAAGGAATCTTAATGGTTCTGCCAAACCTAGTCACAACAGTTTTAGTTGGAAAGTCAGAAACTAGGCGGTTCATCTTAGGAGACTCGTCTGGCTTATCCATTTTTGCATCTTCGACTGAACAAGATATTTCAAGGGGGAAAATTCTTCAAACAGGTCGAACTATCATACCAGAAGTCGTTTTAAGACGTACAACCCGGATGTTGCCATCTTTTCCAAGATACACATCGACTACTCTTGCCATTGGCCACAGCACTTTGCGTTTGTTGTCACACTCAACGAGAACTATATCCCCAACTTTTATCTGTTGAGAAATCAGCACTGTAGATGGACGTTGCACTAGCAGGCCGAGATACTCGCTTCTAAACCTTCTTCTCAAGCGCTCTCGTAGGTTCTGTAGATGTCTCAGCCTCTTGTTGAAATCAACTTTATCCAGGTGGTCCAAGTCAGGGACTCCAAACACTGGAATTTCACCTAAGAACAGGGACGGTGTCAAAGGGATGAGATCATCAGAGTCCTCAGACACATAGGTGAGTGGTCTGGCATTCACAGTTGCTTCGCAGTCACACAACACACTCATTAATTCTTCGTAATTTAGAGACGACTGGCCTAGGACTCGACACAAAAGTTTCTTAATCATTTGAACAAGACGTTCCCAAAAACCACCCCACCATGGTGCTGCGGGTGGGCTGAAATTCCATTCCATCTTATTTGTGGTAGCTTCGATCTCGATAGTATTCCAGTCAATTGACTTCAAGAGATTGTTGGATCCGACAAAATTAGTGTCATTGTCGCTGTAGATTACCGATGGCCTTCCTCTACGAGCAATGAATCTTCTAAGACCAAGTAAAAATCCCTGAGTTGAAAGGGTCAAAATCAATTCCAAATGTACCGCCCTGAAAACAGCACAGGTGAAAAGTATAATCCAGGCTTTCCTTTTATTCTTCAAAATCAAAGGACCAGCTAAATCAACTCCAACAATTTCGAAAACATGAGCATCTCTAACTCTATTTTCTGGTAGGGTAGATGGCGCAGTCTGTAATCTTTTACTTCCATGTTTCCTGCACATGACGCATCCATGTAAAGCTTTTCGAATTGTAGCTCTGCTTTTGACGATCCAAAATGTCTCTCTAAGTTTTGAGATCAATACGTGTATACCGGCATGATACATAGATAGATGCTTATCAATTATTAATTTCTCCACAATTTTATGATTCTTCGGAAGTAACATAGGATAAATAAAATTTTCATGATCTTTTATCTCAGTTAATCTAGTCTTGACGCGTAAAATGCCTTCGTCATCTTGGAAAACACTAATTGACTTCAGCTTCTTAATATCCTCAGATGAAAAGGAATCATGTTGAATAATCTTCACGAGAGATTTCTCAGCTCTTGTCAACTCATGAACTTTTAACTCTCCTTTTTCTCTTTCTTCTTTTCTCTTTCGGACATTACCTATGAATCTATGTATCCACCCGATCATTCTAAGTATCTTCGTGTACTTTGAAAAATAGCCAAAGATTTGAGAAGAGATATCATTGACATTGCTTAGCGATACTATTATTGCTTTACGCCTTTCAGTATCTACCTCTTCATTGTTATCGATTTGGACAGAACGAGGCCATTCTTCTTCCGGCAATGCCAACCAAGGTGGACCCTCCCACCATCTGGATTCAATAAGTTTCTTAGCAGAACATCCTCTTGAGGGCAAGTC
Source organism: Linyphia triangularis (assembly GCA_963978545.1). NCBI lineage: Eukaryota > Metazoa > Arthropoda > Arachnida > Araneae > Linyphiidae > Linyphia > Linyphia triangularis. Next base: position 41,519,588 of record OZ021731.1, read on the forward strand.
GGCTGGATTCTCTGTACCTGGTACATGATACCAATTTTCACGGTCTGTAAGGCTTCTAATTTCTAAAACTCTGTTATTTACAAAAGTGCCCCAAGCTTCTACGTTCTTTATCCAGAAGAGTGCTGTTGAAGAATCGGTCCAGTAATATTCCTTTGAAATTTCCATCTTCAGGTTCTTCTTGATAAATGAGACTAATCTCACTCCAATGAGGCAAGCAAGCAATTCGAGTCTTGGTATACTTATTTTTTCTCAAAGGAGCAACTCGCACTTTGGCTTGCAGTAGAGTTACTTTGACTTCTTCTTTATTTTGACTTCTCAAATATATTGCACATGCATACGATCCCTGTGAAGCATCGGTAAACGTATGTAGACTAAATGATTGTCCTTCTGCAAGCGTAGCTAGTCTGAGAATCTTGATTGATGATAATAACGGCAGTTCTTTTACCCACTTCAAAATTTTTCTCTTGATGTCTTCAGGTAGCTCTGCATCCCAGCTCAGTTTTGTTGTCCAACTCTTTTGCAAGTATAACTTTGGGAGAAGGGTAAAAGGACAAGTGAAACCAATTGGGTCAAAAATCCTCTGTGCAATTGATAGAACGTTTCGTCTTGTAACTGAGAGATCATTTAAGTCAACATTTGGGATATCACAAAACAATGAATCTTCAAATTTGTCCCATAGAAGACCAAGTACTTTCAATGGTTCCTCCATTGTAGATTCCACACTGTTCAGCTCTGTTTGCTCCCACCCTCTCAAGTCGAAGTTAGCACTTGCCATTAATTGAGTTGATTTTCCAATAAAATATTCTGCTTCTTCATTCGAATTGACCGAAGTGACACAGTTGTCAACATAGAAGGAATTTTTCAATTTTGTAGCCACTTCCTTTAAAGAAGGTTCACATTGGTCTAAATGAGTATCGATCACTGCTGCTAAAAGAAACGGACTGCATTTTAGTCCGAAAACTACTCTACAATGGCGAAATTCTTTGAGTTCTTTTTGTTATGAATTCTTCCACCACAGGAATCTTAGGTAATCCCGATCACTTTTTTGAATAGATATTTGAAGGAAAGCTTTTCTGATATCTGCGATAATCCCTATCTTTCCTTGTCTAAAATCAAGAAGCAAACCAGGAATAATTTCAATTAAATTTTGTCCTTTTGCTAGACAGTCGTTGAGTGACAGGTAATCTTTTTGCTTGCATGAAGCGTCAAAAACTGGTCTTACTGCTGTAGTAGAGTTATCTTTGAAGATCGGCCTGTGGGGAAGATAATGATTGTCAATTCGTTTCTCCTCTTCTGGTACTTCTTCTATTATTCCAGATTCACACCATTCTTCAAACACTGCATTATATGCTTCAAATTTATCTTTCAGCATCAGCTTCTTTGTCGTGGAAATCAATCGTTTTTCAGCAACCTCTCTATTACTTGGCAAAGTTTCTTTCTCGTTTATCCAAGGCAAACTGACTTCATATCGATCTTCCACTCTTTTTAGTGTCTTGTGAAAGTGATCCCACACAGCTTCTTCTAATTCTGAATCAGATTTATTTTCTTTAGCATCTGTAATTCCCAGTGCGTCTAGCTTCCACAAGTTTTCTATGTTATTACTGTGAGTCAACATGGACGTTATCATTGACGACATGGACAAGAAATTCCTTTCTGAAGTATAACCATTCATCTTTCCCATGATTGTCCATCCGAGTAGTGATTCCACAGCAGTCAGTCCATTTTCTAATATCTGAACTTTTCCTGTTAACAATGTACCTGCGACGTCAGCTCCAATAAGGACTTCTATCTTTAAATCCCCTCTTCCTATGTCAGATGCATGGATATTTTTCAGCTTTAGTTCTTCGATCCATGATCCGGGCTGTAAACTGACCACTGATCCACAAATCTTCGACTGTTCCAACATGACTAGTCGTCTAGAAAAATTACCCTTTAGGCTTTTAACGCTTACTTCGTAGAGTTTGTGAGTTTCTCTTTTCGTTGTTGCTCCTCCAAAAAGCGTATGAATCAAAGATTCAGATCCCTTAGATTGGCACCCTATTTCGACGGCAGTCTCCTTTAAAATGTACGAACGCTGCGACCCTGTGTCAATAAGTGCCCTTACTGTCTTCTGCTTTTTGTTGGCTTCGATACGAATTAATAGCGTTTGAAGAAAGACTTCATCTAGGCAACTAGTGCTCGCAAGTGATACGTTTGGTGTTTCTTCTTCTTTAATTTCCTCAACGCCAATTCTCTTCTGATTAGTTTGTAAATTCGGACACATGACACCCCAATGCCTTTTCGAGCAAATCAAGCATCGTACATTTGACTTGCACTGTTTGGCCCTGTGTCCAATTTTAAGGCAGAAAAAACAACCTTTCTTTTTCTTAATTTCGTCATTCTTTTGACTTAAAGTCATCTTCTGAGCAACAAAGCAATCTCGGCTTTCATGGTGCTTTTCACAAAATATGCAAGAGTCCTTCTCACTATAATTGGCGGTTTTACTATGGCCTGAGAACAAATCATTCGCTGTAGGCACGTAATGATCACCCTGGTACCTTTTATCCCGTCGACCTTCTTTCTTTGCACCAAAGTCATTTAATTTAAAGCCGGATTTTGCCAAAGAAATTCTCTGCTCTCCTTCGACTTCATTTCTTAAAAACAACAACAATTGTTTCAATTTCTCAGAGTGAGAATTTTCGCCTGGAATTATTGAGGCATGATTTCTTAGCCAAACTCTTAATATTTCCTCAGGAATACAGGATTCAACGAGCGGAAACAGCATTGCCGCATACTTCTCGCTGGTCATCCCTATTGACTCCAACGAACGTAAATATGATTCCAATTTGTCATATAATTCGGACATACTGCCTTTTCCCCTTTGATCTGTAACATTTCTAATAATTAGACCCAATAATTCCCGAACATAGAATTCCACCAATAATTCTTCCCTGCCGAACCTATTTCTTAAGCTATCTATAACCTTTTCATAATTTTCGGAAGTAGCAGGGAAGCTGTTTACAATGTCCCGTGGTCTAGTACCGGGTATAGTCGCTTGAACGAGATAAGATAATGCATTTTGTCTTCATTTTGAATTTCTTTATCTTCATGTATTCGCCGAAATTGACCCCAAAACGGCAACCAATCCTTTATGTCACCGCCAAATTGTTTTAACTCAATTTCAGGTAATTTTAGTTTTCGCTTATTCGTATTTGGTGACACAGTTCTAATGGATTGTGTTGTTTGGCGATTAAAAAATAATTCCGTTTTCACTCGTATCATATCTAGCTTTTCTTTGTACTCTTCAACTTTTGCCCATTCACTTTCAAATTGATCACTCGAAGAATATTCGGCATTCAATATTTGAGTATCAAAAATATTAAGCTCATTAGATAAACGTTCTAAAGTAGCAAGTTTCGTTTTCACAGTTTCTTCATCAGGAATTTCTTTATTTAATTCCTGCAAAATTATATTTATTGTTCTTGTAAAAGAAGCTCGGACAGGTATTCGTTTCTCAATTAACGATTCCATTTCAATAAAATAGAACTCAATAGCAAATTTAAGCTTAAACGAATAAGAATGTTCTACGATCCAAATATCAACCGTTACGAAAATAATAAAATGACTAATGACTAACCTTGACTTCTTTTTTGCGATTAATCTACGCTTCACGTTTGGGCGCCATGTTATGAGATTTGCAAGAACTTAACCAGTTCTCCTTTCTCCTAAATTATCTTAAAACAATTTATTTATCAACCTTTTATCATGACTGCCAGAAAAGAACTCCACAAAATTCCAAGTGATGCCACACGCGGCAAGCAAAACAGGTATAATTTAAAACACAAGATATTTAGCAAATAGTTCAGAGTTGATGTCGTCACAAACGTGAATTTTAATCGAATATAGAGTTCCTTTTTAAATAAGTGTTTCGTTTCGAATAGTTCGTAAAGTATGTAAAATTTTGAGTTGCGAAACTATTGTAAAAAATTTGGCGACTGCAATTTCCTGCAGTTTAACTAGATGGAATGATAATTGAAAATAAAAACTTACAATAAAAATAAGTCATATTCAATCAAGTTAAAGACAAATGAAAAACTGTTTGTAAAATGGATACATACCTTTCAGATTTTACACCACGAATACCAGCTCCTATAAAATTCGTAGGTCGTCGTAGGTAAACAAATGAAAGATAAAATTTTCCATCGGATTATGACGTCAAATCTAACCAGCTAATGATGAAACGTTTTGCGGTTACGTCACGATTCCACTGTTTTTACGATTTTTTTCTTTCGATATTTAATTAAATAAGTTTTTAACCTCAATATAGCTTACATATTCGGATTCAGCTTTGGTTTCTTTATTGAAATTTATTGCTTTTTACCATTTTTAAAAAATACTCAACCTTGCCATTGAAACCTAATAAAATTATATTTACGATAATGGCAAATCCAAGAACCTTTAAATTAATGCTCATATCATATAAATAAAAAAAATATGCATTTTGATATAAGCTATTTATTAAAAATTTAACTATTTTTGAGTGAAAATTGTCAATACAGATTTAAACTTCTTTTGAACTTTTCTGACTTGGAGCTTATGTTTTCTTTTTCTTCACCTTTTCACTTCTTTTGCTATCCCAAGAAAAGAATCCTGCCAAAGGCATTCTCAATCCTCCCAGAAATGCTTGCGAGGACAATATCATATTCCATTTTGACACTAGTTGGAAAATAAGATTCAAGTGTAATAAGAAATAGATCTGAATTGGAAGAGAAGGAAACACCAGTAATTAGTTAATATTCTATGTTTGCCAAACGTTTCATGAATCAGGATTAATTCATTGCAATAGCCATTACGATATTTATCACAATAACTATTTAACGTTAAACAATTGCTGTTAATTATTCATATTATTATTCTGACTAAGGACACTATGAAGATGAACTGCAAGTATGTAAACCTTAAACTAATTTCTAAATTTATAAGTATAATTCTGCCTACTCAAGAATTCCAATTATGAATAATTAATTTAGCACAATTACTTTATTTAATGAAAGAATTATATATATTTTTGTAATATAGCAATTTTATATATGTAACACAAGGACAAATTGAAAAACATGTCTTCCTCTTTATACCATATTTAGTATAAAATCAAATTTGTTTGTTTAGTGTTTGAAAATAGAGATATTCCTTCGCACAATTTAGTGCTTTATTTAAGGTGGAAAGAGCAGATGAAAGCAGCATTTCAATGAACTTATGAAATTTTATATTTTACTGATTTTTGCAAATATTTGCATAAACAATTTTTTATTGAATGTTAAATTCTGCGTGCATGTAGTAACCGGACAAACCATTTGAGAGTTATGTCGTTGTGACTTTTAAAGTTTATTTGGTAAATTACTGATAATGAAAATTTTCTGTTTATATCACAGCAGAGAGATGAATTTAATTTTCTAAGCGTAATTTCGTGACACAAGCAAATATTCACTGAATGTCATCTTCAGTTTTTTCTTTAGAGTTTATTCATAGCTCTTCTCAATCATACAATTCGAAAAGTGCTTTTTAAGTAAAATAAATTAAAAAATGTGCATTTGCAAGTGCAATCTTGGTAAAAATAAGAATATGATAAACCGGACAGTAACAGAATTATCAAACTTTTTATCCGAGTATTTAGTTGCCGTGGCCACTCCATAATATATATATATATATATATATATATATATATAGATAGATAGATAGATAGATAGATAGATAGATAGATAGATAGATAGATAGATAGATAGATATAAAGAATTAATCCATTTTAAATAAAGTTATTGCAGCGTGGTCGTGGAACTATAGTGAAGAGTCCATTTTTAACAATATAACACATTTATTAAGATATAAACCAAATGAACCGGAGAGAGAGAGCGCGCTAAAGATACTTCTTAACTACTACATGAGAGGAGATAGAATGCCATACATAGTAATGTCGAACAGAGAACATAGTCATCTAAAAAATCTGGCAACGTAAGAAACGCTGAGTTAACAATTTTATATAATAAACATTGTAGTGAGAAGGCAAGTATATTGGCGCCAGAACGGAATACTAATTATGGGAAATGACTAACAAGACTACTGACTCCGTAAAGATCTCACACATTAAATTGGCGTGGGAAGTTATTCTAAATAAGTTGTTGAATGAATTGATTAAAGAGGGTTTTGTGCTTTGGAAAGAGGAATTAATCTAACTGTCGGTTCTAAAAAAAGATTTCTATTACATATCCCCCCTGACAAAAATGCTCCCAGGGTCAAAAAAGTATCAGCAGAAGTATTTTAAAAACAATTCTAAAAGGTATAGTTAAAAAAATTTAAATTTTTGAAACTAACTTTAGGTCAAACAGCATGATGGCCGGTCAGACAGCCTGACAAAAAGTAGAGAAAATCTTTCGAGTTTTAAAGTTGCTCTCTGTTAGACGACTTAGTAATGTAGAAATAACATAAAAATATTTCGAAGAACAAAGTGCATAATAGAAGCTGATACTACAATGTACATACAGTACAAAATATTACTGGGCAGTTGGGAACACAAGTCCAACCAATAAACAAAATACAAACAGTATTAACTGAAGCATAAACAATTAAATGACATAGTTCTAAAGAAAATAAACAATTAAATGGTAAAATTCAAAATATAAACAATATTAAGTATTATCTAAAACACAAATTGTAGTGTTATAAAATATAAACAATGAAAAAATGGGTAAGGAAACAAGTGTTAACACGTGGGCAAAGTAAAAATTCAATTCTGTTGTATATGATGCATCATCCAGTAGGGTAATGGAATAGTAGAATTGACGCCAGCATCAAGGCCCACACTTCAAATCCCTAACTGGATGAGGGATAATACAAAATAAAATAAAGATACCATTCTTTGATGAGTAAGCATTAAAAAATTTGAATAATAACATGTCATTAATGTGCACAAAATAAACGTTTGGAATACAATGTTGACAAAACAGCTGTTGGTTTGTATTCGATTGGGGTGTTAAGTGAAGCAGGCATAATCATGGATTAATAGTATACAAATTGAAAGTAAGAATTGAAGTAGAGAAGAACTCAGTCATCTCAGTGATACACAAGTGTTTTTTGAGTGATGACAACAGTATTCTTTCCTGTGTGATCTTATAAAACACGTTATCTCACTGACAAGGAGTTGCATCTAGCTCAATGAAGCAGTTGATAATTGAATAAATGTTAAAATATAAAATAGTACACAGTAATTCAAAATTCCTAACACAATTTGTGAATCTTTGCAGTTGATGCTCTTTTATTTACAATTGAAAAATAATAAACAGAAAATTTTATTCATGACACAATTTAAGTTGTTCTGGAACATAGTATGGTCGCAATTTGGAAACATGAACAATTTCAGGTGCTTTAGTTAAGCAATTAATGTTATCAATTTCATAATTAACATCTGTAGTTTGTTTTAAAATTTTGTATGGTCCCGAGAATGGAGGTGTCAATTTACGAGTGTTGGGGAATTGAAATTCTTCATAAATAACTGTATCTCCTACGTTAAAAGTTTTAGGAACAAATCGGGCATCATAGTAGGTTTTGTTTCTCTTATGATATTCTAATGTTTTGATTCTTGCTATTTGACGAGCTTCGTCTACTGGAGGGTAAATGTCTTGATTAAGAGGACACTCGAAAGGTAAGACGCCATATATTAAATAATTTGGTGGAAAAGTAGTGACTGTGTGAGGTGTATTATTGTATTCCTTTAAAACTTGTTCTAATAGTTTTGGCCAAGCAATTTTGTCTGAAGAGGAATTTCACTTTAGTTTTTAACATTGTTACAATGGATTGTTGAACCCTTTCAGATGAGCCATTGCACTCAGGCCTAAATGCTGAAGTAAACAAATGTTTGACATTATAATTTCTCAGAAATTTTTTAAGTCGAGAAGAGGTAAATGCAGGATTTCTGTCAGTTAATAATTTAGAAGGAGGTTGGACATTAAAAACTTGCTTAAGGCAATTTGTGTAAGTTTCAGCAGTTTCATTTTTTGAAGCAAAGTCCCAGATGTAGCGGGTAGCATGATCCAACACTACATGCAAATACCTTTTTGTAGAATTATAATAATTAAATCCTCCTACAGTGTCTAATGAAATTAACTCAAATGGAGAATCGGGTTGAGGAACGGTTTTCATTAACCCAAATTTCCTTTGCCTAGGTTTTTTATTAATTTGGCAAGTGTGACAGTGTCTAACAAATCTGTTTATGTCTTCATTAATTTTGGGCCAATAATAGTGAGGAGTAATTAAGCGTATTATTTTATAAATTCCTGGATGACCAAATTTTGTGTGAGCTTCTTGTAATATTTTTAATCTTAATGAAAAGGGGACTACTATATTATGAAGATTTTTCTTTTTAATAACTATGACATCACTAATGTTTAGGTATTTTGGACCAGTTAAATTATCTTGTTGTTGATGAGTTTTAATTTCTTCTAAATCTAATAATAATGTATGGTGTTGCATGAGATGTACAGTAGGATTTCTACTCAACATATCAGCTTCATAGTTATTAGCACCTCTAATATGGACTATTTCATAACCATACATTGATAATTTCAAGGACCATCTAAAAAGTCTTCCTCGAAGATTCTTTACATTTCTTAACCAGACTAGTGCAGCATGATCTGTGTGTATTGTAAATTTAGTTCCATGAAGATAATAATAAAATTTATCAATAGTGTTGTGATGTCACGATGCGAACTCCATTTCATTACTAATTGAATTGTATAACTTTTCTAGATGTGGCATTACGGAAATCTGTTTGTGTTTCAGTTTCAGTTCGTGTTTTTTTTTTTTGTGTGAAATAAAGTAGAGGGCTCCCGATAGCCTAGGCGGTAGAGCATCGAGCTCGTAACCGGAGGGTTGCTGGTTCTGTCCTCGGTTCGCCAAATATCGGTGTGTACCTAATGGGGGCTGGTGCACATTAAATCTGTCGTGGCCTCAATGTCCTCTCGTTGGTGTGGTGGGGTCGGAGAGAGGGGTTTACACTAGAAGATTTCGATGTCGTATTCTTCTAGATGCTCAAAATTACGAGACGTAGTTGGCTGTGTTAAGCACTTTATAAGTGGCAGAAATAGACAGTCGGTGGTTTCAAAACAAAAGTAGAGCAGTTAAGTTTACGTCTGAGTTAGCTCTATTATTTATCTAAATATTTTAGAACTAGGTGAGCCTTGGGCTCTAGTTGAAAAGATAAATTAATCCGGGTCAAAATAGACGTGTTTCTGTAGTGTAGAAAGTTTGTAGCTATTTTATAGAAGAGCAATTCTTCACATCTGGCGTCCGTGACAGAACTGGTAAGCGTCATTATGTTTAAATCTGTTAAAGGCTTTAAAAAGGAAGACTTAATTTACTTGTGCCAAGAGATTGACGAGGACTTACTGTTGAAAGTTACCATATCTACACTGAAAGATGTTATTCTAAACAGTAAATGCTATACAGAAGATCCGGACTTTGTTTCAGCCGTGTTAGCCACAACTATTTCTGAAAGGCAGGAAAAAGAAGAGGAGGCTAAAATTCAAAAACTTCAAGAAGAGAAAGAAAGAAAACTTGAAGAAGAGAGAAAGCGTCAAGACGAAGAGAAAAATCGCCAAGACGAAGAGAGAAAGCGCCAAGACGAGGAGAGAAAGCGCCAAGTCGAAGAGAGAGAATGACAAAGACAACATGAGTTGGAAATAGCGAGATTAAATTACCTGAAAGCTTTAGATGCTCAAGAAAATGATCAATCTACAGAATCAGGTAGTGTAAAAAAGAAATTTCACTTACCTAAGTTAGAATTACGTCCTTTTTCTGGAGATTTAAAGGACTGGTTGCCATTTTGGAGCCAGTTCGAACATGTTCATAATGATATAGATATAGCACCAGAAAATAAATTTCAGTATTTAGTGCAAGCAACCGTTAGCGGATCGCGCGCTCGGGAGGTAGTGGAAAGTTTTCGGCCAAGCGGCGCCAACTACGCCAAAGCTGTAGAATCTTTAAAATCGCGTTTTGGTCGAACTGATTTACTAATGGAATTCTATGTCCGCGAACTTTTAAAATTGGTTTTGGAAAACGCTTTGCAAAGTTCTACTGTTAATATATGTGCTCTGTATGACCATTTGGAGTCTCAGATCAGGGCATTAGAGACACTTGGTGTAACAACGGATAAAAGTGCTGCTCTGAATCATGCTTACACTAAGAATATACACTAAGACTAAGAATATACACTAAAACCTATACAAGGAAGATACACTAAGAGTATGGCAAAGACAAAGAAGTCCTGATTTCAGCCACAGTAGGGAACCGCAAGAAAGGCTTAGTAGCTTACTAAAATTTTTAAAATCTGAAGTTGAATCAGAGGAAAGAATTTGTTTGGCGATGCAAGGTTTTGGCTTGAACAAAAATAAAGACAGTAATGGGTCTAGAAATAAGAAATTTGAAACAAGAGTGAAACAGAATAAAACAGTCACAGCCGCCGGTCTTTTTAACAATCCTCATACTCAAGAAACCAGAAAGTCGTGTGTATTTTGCGAGAAAACTCATTCCAGCTCAGACTGTTTTTCTGCACAAAGGATGAGTTTACCTGAAAGACAAAAGATTTTAAGGGAGAAAATTGTTGTTTTGCCTGTCTGGCTCCCTGTCACCCGGTCCGATAATGCCGTTCATTTTTTAGATGCGTAATTTGCGGGAAGAAGCATGTTCCCTTAATGTGCGAAACAAATGAGTCAAGGAAAAGTGATTTCAAAATGACAGAAGAAGCTGAAGTTGTCAACGAGGTCAATATGTCTAACCTGAGTGTGGGTCTTAAAGTGTTTTTACAGACTCTAAAGTGCAAGCTCATATCTGATAAGAAAGAAATAGTCGTGCGAATTGTTCTGGACACCGGCTCACAAAAGTCTTATATTGTCAAGAGTCTTGCTGAAGAAATGGAATATGCACATGTAAGGAAAGAAACTCTAGTACATTCACTGTTTGGAGGGATTGAATCCAAAGAATTTGTGCATACATGTTACAGAATTCGATTGAAAAATATTAAGAACAATTTTGCGTGCAACTTTGAAGCATTGGATCAAGAAACTATATGTAATGATGTATCACCTGTGAATTCAGTGCCTTGGTTAAAAGAGCTTCAAGAAATGGATATAACATTAAGTGATGTTGGAGAAAAGGCACATCCCGTGCAAGTACTTATAGGAGCTGATCTTTTTGGAAAGATTTTAACCGGTCAGCGTAAGGTCCTATCAAGCGGATTAGTGGCCATCGAAACTTTGCTTGGGTGGACTTTGTTAGGGAAAGTTCCTGAAAGTGAGGTAACGTCAAGCAATGCCATGTTGGTGACATCACTTTTCGTTAAAGAATTTGACATTTCAGATTTCTGGAAGCTGGATTCTATTGGAATCAAGGATCCTATTGAGAAGCTCTCTAAGAAAGAGCAAGAAGATTTGACTACTGAAAATTTTCTTCGAACTGTTAGGTACAACAAAGAAAATCGCTATGAAGTTCACTTACCTTGGTTGGATGACTCTGTACCTTTACCGAACAATTTTGAACAAGCTAAAAGAAGATTAGATACCACAACCAAGAAATTATTTCAGGAAAATTTGTACGACAACTATGAAGGCATATTTTTAGAATGGCTACTTGAAGGAATTATCGAAGAAGTACCAGTTGAAGATAAAGATTTGCCTGCAAATTACCTACCTCATAGGCCTGTTATCAAAGTTAATAAGACAACTCCAATTCGCCCGGTTTTTGATGCATCTGCTCGAATAAAGGGACACCCGTCACTAAATGACTCCCTACATAGCGAGCCAAACTTGATTGAGTTGATTCCTGATATTTTGCTGCGGTTTCGAGAAAAGAAGATTGGCGTAATCGCAGACATAAAGAAAGCCTTTTTGCAAATTGGCCTTTGTAGAGAAGACCGTGACTTTGTGAGATTTCTGTGGTGGACAAATAAAGCTTGTGAAGACTACAGATTTTTTCGTCATGCCAGAGTAGTTTTCGGCGTTCGCAGCAGTCCATTTCTATTAGGAGCTGTATTGAAGTACCATCTCGAACAGAATGCTGATATTGATCCTTTTGCAACTGGATGCCTTTTGAAGAGTTTTTATGTGGATAATCTTGTAACCAGTGTCCACAATGAATTAGATTTGCAGCGATTAATGAGTACTTCTAATGAGTTAATGAAGAAAGGTGGTTTTATTCTGCGAGATTGGGAGTCTTCATCTTCACTAACAGAAGAAGGAGGATCTAATACAGATGATCTTCTAGGCCTTCAATGGAATAAAACTAAAGACTGTTTTTCGTTAAATATCAACTGGCTGAAAGAAGTAAATGTCGAAAACATCACCAAACGTACTATATTATCTGTTACTCACAAAGTGTTTGACCCTTTTGGTTTTGCCTCACCTGTAATGCTTTGTCCCAAGATTATGCTACAAAAAACCGGAAATTGTCGTTTGGGTGGGACAAAGAAATCACTGGACCCCTTCGACAAGAATTTTTACAATGGTTTAAGGAACTAAAAGAATTGGAGAACATTAACATTCCTCGCTGGATCAAAGTTACTTCAGAAAATATGAAGGCCTTCTCCATTCATACATTTTGCGACGCAAGTAGAGATGCATATGCCGCCGTTACGTATCTTGTACAAAAGGGAGAAAGTGAAATGGTGCATTTTTTAGCCTCAAGATCCCGAATATCTCCTCTAAAAGTTGCGATAATTCCAAGGTTGGAGCTGCTTGCTGCATTGGTGGGAGCAAGATTAACGAAATCCGTGTTAGATGCTCTTGGATGGACGGATATTAGATGTTTTTATTGGAGTGATTCTACTACCGTTCTTACTTGGATCACTAAAGATGAAAATTGGTCTATTTTCGTGAATAACAGAGTTCAAGAAATACGGAATATCAGCCAAGCATCTTCTTGGCGTCATATTTCTGGATTTGACAATCCTGCAGATTTGCCTTCCCGAGGATGCAAAGCAAGTACTTTAATGAAAACCAAATGTTGGTGGGAAGGGCCAGAATGGCTTTGTTCATTTGAAGACGAAGGACCATGCAGTGAATATGATGACCTGGATGAAGCTGAGGTACTAAAAGAGAAAAAGAAAAGTTCAATATTGGCTCTGGCATCTGTAAATAACGATTCATCTACAGGCTGGCTTTATCAGCGCTTTTCAAAATATGAAAGCATTGTGAAGCTAGTGGGGTGGATTTTGAGATTTGTAAAGAACTGTAGATGAGATGTTCAGCTAAGGAAAAAAGGAGATCTGGATGCTGAAGAATACAGGGCAGCAGAGAAACAAGTGATAAAATTAATTCAGTCTGAATCTTTTTCAAACGAGCATGATGAAAAACTAAAAGCTTTGAGTGCGCATAAGGATATTGATGGAATACTACGGCTCAAGACGAAAATCGTTTTCCGTCAAGATACAAAAGATTTTAGGGAACCAGCTGTTCTCCCGTCCAGTCATGAAGTTGTCAGAAGGCTAATATTTTCTCATCATATAAAAAATAGTCATGCTGGAACTCAGATTCTGATTAATACTTTGAGAGAACATTTTTGGATTTTGAGTGGAAGAAAAACAGTGCGCTCTGTCATTTCAAAGTGTCTCTTGCAAAAGATTTTCTTCTAAATGTTGTGATGCTCTATCTGCTCCTTTGCCTGAAGATCGAATACGACAAGCAAATGTGTTCGAGATATGTGGAACTGACCTGTCAAGACCTTTATTTTTAAAGGATGGAAAGAAGGCTTGGGTATGCATTTTTACATGCGCCGTATATAGAGCTGTCCACTTAGAGATTGTTACTTCACTATCTACCGAAAGTTTCTTGCTAGCTCTACGGCGATTTATTGCCCGGAGGGGCCGATGTGAAACCATATACTGCGATAATGGCACGAATTTCGTCGGAGCTTCCAATTTGCTAAGAAGTTTAGATTGGGACCGCATCTGCAACGACAATGCTATTCATCCAATTAGGTGGAAGTTTAATCCCCCTTCTTCACCCTGGTGGGGTGGATGGTGGGAGAGGCTAATGGTATTCTAAAAAGTCTTTTGAGAAGAATACTTGGAAGAGCAAGTTTGACTTACGAAGAATTAATGACTGTTATTTGTGATTGCGAATCTGTTATCAACTCACGCCCTTTGACTTACATCGACGAATGTGACTCAGAATTTGTTCCACTTACCCCTGCCATGTTTCTTCGGGATATCAAGCTCTCTGGTGTTCCTGACTGTGATGCTGCTGATCATAAAAGTCTTAACCATCGCATCAAATACAGGCTAGCTTTGCAGAAAGACATTAGAAAAAGGTTCAGGTCCGAATATCTTGGATCTTTGATAAGGAGGTCAGAAAAGACTAAAACTTCGAAGATTGCTCCCGGAGATATTGTTCTCATGAAAAGTAATAACGCTAATCGAATCGACTGGCCACTAGGAAGACAGAATGCTGCCAGAGAAAGATGGTGTGTGTCGACTCATCAAACTTAGAACTTCTCGTGGAGAAATTCTGCGTCCGATTCAGCGCGTCTTCCCTTTAGAGATTTCTTCCAGTGAATCGCCTTTTACAATGGATAAAAACGCACTATCTACGAAAGTTGCCTCTATGAAGAATGGCATTCCTAAGTGTTCTGATGACAACTCCATCGACTCTGCAATTATTCAAACTAAGACAAGGCTAGGTCGAACTGTAAAATTCCCGAAAGGTTGGATCTCTAATTGAGTTGTTGAGTCGTGGAACTTCCACTACTCAAGGTGGGAGAATGTGATGTCACGATGCGAACTCCATTTCATTACTAATTGAATTATATAACTTTTCTAGGTGTGGCATCACGGAAATCTGTTTGTGTTTCAGTTTCAGTTCGTGTTTTTTTTTTTTTTTTGTGAAATAAAGTAGAGCCTTTAAGTTTACGTCTGAGTTAGCTCTATTATTTATCTAAATATTTTAGAACTAGGTGAGCCTTGGGCTCTAGTTGAAAAGATAAATTAATCCGGGTCAAAATAGACGTGTTTCTGTAGTGTAGAAAGTTTGTAGCTATTTTATAGAAGAGCAATTCTTCACAAGTGTCAACAATTGCAAGACATTCAAGTTCAGTTACAGTATAATTTTTTTCATAATCTCTTAATGTTCTAGAATGAAAAGCTATAGGATGTAAGGTACCATTTTGATCTGGTTGCTGCAAAACAGCACCTATAGAGGTTGTCGAAGCATCAACAAACAAATGACAATGAGAATTAGGATTAAACAATTTCAAAACTGGTTTAGAAATTAGAGCATATTTCAACATTTCAAAACTTTTCTGACACTCATCAGTCCATATCCATGGTGTATTTTTTTTAAGAAGTTTATTTAAGGGATATCTTAATTGAGCATACTTATCAATAAATTTGTTGTATACATTGATGGCACCTAAAAATCTTTGTAACTCTCTAACAGTTGTGGGAGGTTTTAGTTTTTGAATACTGGCTATATTGATGTTAGCTGGAGTGATACTACCGTTTTGGATTTCATATCCCAAAAAGTTAATAGTGTTTTTAGCAAAGACACATTTAGATAATTTAAGTTTAATGTTTTCTTTCTGCATGATATTGAATATTTGTTCTAGGTGTTGCAAGTGTTCTTAAATAGAATTCAAGTGGACGATTATGTCATCAAAGTAACTATAAGCAAAATTAATGTGATGTTTGTTAAGAATTCTACGCATAGTGCGATTAAAGATTCCTGGGGCAACTTTTAATCCGAAAGGAAGAACGAGAAATTCATACAAAGCTGTATTGGTGGCAAAAGCGAGTTTTTCAGTGTCTGCTGGGTGTATGGGAATTTGCCAGTAGCCAGAGTTTAAATCTAATGTCGAGAAAATTTTGGAATTGTAAAGTTTGTCTAAGGTAGCATCAATTCTGGGAAGGGGCTCGCTATCGTTTTTACAAATTTGATTAAGTTTACGAAGATCACAACAAAAGCGAGTTTTTCCAACTTCACCTTTTTTCTGCACAAGAGTTACAGGAGCACTGTAAGGGCTACAACTTTCTTTTATTATCCCTGCTTTTAACATTTGTTGAACTTGAGTGTTTATTTCTTTTTCATCAGCAAGAGAAGTGCGATACGGGCGTAAACTAATGGGCAAGTCAGAAGTTAAATGTATTCTTTAGGGTTCAATATTAATAGTTCCTATGTCATATTTATTCTTTGCAAAAATTGATTGATACCTAAATAATAGATCAGTCAGTTCAGGGCCATTTTCAACAGTCTGCAAGTTAATTGCTTCGCTCACAGAGATTACTGACCCTAGCAAACATTGATCCATTATTGGATTGTTAGTGTTTCTAGATGATAGGTTAACAGTATTTGTATTCAAGTTAGTAATTTGAGCATTTGTTTGATTTGCCTGTATGTATAAAGAAACTGGTGATGTCGAAGTTGCATTACATTGCGATACAATAACGTTATTTTGAGTAATTACATGATTCATATAGTCAATAACAAGGTTATACAGAGCTAACTCGGCTAGTCCGAGGATTACATAGGTAATATTAATACTATCAAATATATAAAATTTACAATTTTTTACAATATTTCCAATTTTGATTGGAATTTGGCACATTTGTTTGAGAGTAAATCGTCCATTGGCTTGTTGTACTTGTAAAGGTTGGGTGTTTTGAGCCCTTACTTTTAACTTCTCAAACATATGTCGAGGGATTAGTGAAATTGTGGATGCTGTGTCGACAATAAATGGAAGTTCAAAATTTTTATAGTATCCGCGGATTAATAATCGTCATATGTCGGGAGAGTTGTTGGTAGCTACGGTTGTGTCAAGATTGTTTGGTTGTTCGGGAAAATGTGGAGTATTTTGACGCGTCGTTTTAAAAGGACAAGTTGCCATCCAATGGTAAGCATTGTGAATGCCTCTTGATTGACATATCTTGCATGGTGATGGTGGCAAAACTTGTGTATTTGTATTCGTGAAATGGTTTGTTTGGGTTGGAAGGTGTCGAGGTTGATCAAATCTTTGGGGTCTGAAACGAAACTCCTCCCTGAAAGAGGGTCTTGGTTGAAAATTTCGTGGATATTGATAAGGCCTAAATGGTCGATAAGGGTAATGGGATTGATTCCCAGAATTTGGAGAAATATTAACTTGATTAGTTGGATCCCTGATTTGATGAAGACGAACAGCTAGTTCCAACCATTCATGCAAGGTGTTGGGTGCATTTATGACAAGTCCTTGCTTCATAGTGATAGGCATACTATCAGTTAATCCTTGGAGGATCAAGTTAATTGGCAAACCTAACTTTCTACCGCATTCTACCTTTTTATGAAAATATGTAGCTAAGTCATCCTGATAACAAAAAGTAATCTTGGTAAATTCTGTGAAAGATGTGGTTGTGGGCATTAAGTAAGATTCAATAAAAATTTCTTTTAATTGTGACCAGTTATTTATGTGTGTACAAGAATTAATGTACAACTTAAGGGCAGTTCCCTTCAAATAAGCTGTTATGTTGGTTATTTTCCAAGATTCATCTTGTGAAATTGAATCAAAATAATGTAGCCAAGCTTGGATGCTCATACCAGCTTCAGGATCAAATGGGATTATTGTTGGTTTAGACATAGATTTTGACTCTGTTAAAAAAGTTGGATGATTGGAAAAAGAATTACTTGAATGGCAATTATTAAAATGATTTGACTCAGTTTGAGAACTATTTTGGATTACATTAGTAGGTGGAGAGGGTGGTTTTTCTGTAGTTGACATGGTAGTTATATGGCCAGAACGCAGTTTCATTAATTATACAGATGGGATATAAAACTCTTAATTAAAATAACTTAACAATAGAGAACAAAAATCTTAATAAACATTAAATTAGAACTCAACAATCATAAAAGGATATTGGTAGGACTGTCTCGGCGTAGTTGGACTGGTGATTTGGTAAACATGGAAATTTGGTGGCATACGAACGCTGGTACATTAGTAGACATAGAAGTGGTGGTATAGGAACGCTTGGAACATCATAGTAGAATAGGATTCATCATGGCGTGGAAGTTGTTGGCTATTGTAGATTAGTGATGGTGTGTAGAGCACAACGGCACGAAAACACTGGTTTAAAGTAGATTAAGATTGGGCGGGGCGGTCTAGAACGGTCTCAACGCAGCTGGACTGGCGACATGGCATCCGGTGGCAGAGGAACGCTGGCACATTAGTAGACATGGAAATGGTTGTAGAGGAACACTGGCACATTAGTAGACATGGAAGTGGTGGTAGAGGAACATAACCAAATCATGGCTATGAATTTGCCGGCCCACCGGGATGGGGAATTGGTGGTGAGATGGTAAAAAATCCGGCAGTTGAGCACATACTGGGCATAAAAACACGAAGAACCTGGTGAACGTCTGTCAGTCCAATGCGAGCGGTTCTCGAAAAGTAGTGTCGAAACGAAACATCAGCTAGGAGAAGTCTCTCTTGATATTTGCATATCGGTCAAAAGGTTGAAAAAGAATTAAAAGATAAAACAGTCTTTCAAAGCGTTATAGTCCGTTGGGAGCCCGATGCGCAGGTTTTTCATCTTCTCTTCTCTCTCCGGCGTTTAAGTTAAATTTAAAGAAAAAGATAATCACAAGAAAATTTTAAATCTCATCGTGGGGCTTCACGACAGGACTATCCTGTCGACTTATGTAATGAATTAATCCATTTTAAATAAAGTTATTGCAGCATGGTCGTGGAACTATAGTGAAGAGTCCATTTTTAACAATATAACACATTTATTAAGATATAAACCGAATGAACCGGAGAGAGAGAGCGCGCTAAAGATACTTCTTAACTACTACATGAGAGGAGATAGAATGCCATACATAGTAATGTCGAACAGAGAACATAGTCATCTAAAAAATCTGGCAACGTGAGAAACGCTGAGTTAACAATTTTATATAATACACATTGTAGTGAGAAGGCAAGTATATTGGCACCAGAACGGAATACTAATTATGGGAAATGACTAACAAGACTGCTGACTCAGTAAAGATCTCACACATTAAATTGGCGTGGGAAGTTATCCTAAATAAGTTGTTGAATGATTTGATTAAAGAGGGTTTTGTGCTTTGGAAAGAGGAATTAATTTAACTTGTTAAAAATTTTAATTTGTTAAAAAGAGCCTTAAGTTTAAATATAAAATATTTAATGCAAAATAATCAATTTGTTGTAGAAAATATCTGATATTTTTGGGAACTAATAATACCGTTGTTTATTTTATGTTGTCGATGAAGATTCTTAAAAGCTGCCAAGGATAGGATCGATAACTTTTTAAATATATGTATAATTACTGAGATCGATGGCGTTATAGACGCATTCATTTTACAGGTGGTGATTATTAATAGTAAATGATTTAGAATATTTCTATTAGTGATATATGTTCAAGAGATACTTAACAGATTTTTACTTTAAATCGCCTAATAATTGCTATTGGGTTACATCTTTATTATGCTTCATCGTAACGTAGAGTTTTGATGAAACTAGTTTTATTGACTGTGTTGCACTGGACTAAGGAAGTTTAGATAGTGAATGAAAATGAAATATCCATATAATCACATATTTTTGTTATTCTTTTTCAGCTTAATTTTTCCAACAGCAGTTTCCTCAAATGAAGTTTTAAAAAAGAAACTTTTTAAATGTTTCTTAAAGTTTTTTAATGTGGTTATTGTGATATTATATGTTGGGCCGACTTGTCTAACTTTCGCCACAATAACAATTCAGAAAAGTACTTTACAAACCACCTTTGCGGTTGCTGTAAGTTTAATGATGGTGGTATTAACAGCATTATATCACTGGATTTTATGTACTCGATGTACATGATTAAAGAAACTGGCAAATTTTGTCAACAACATTAACACAACAACAGAAATAAAAGCAAAACACTGGATAAATGTTTGGTACTTTGCTAGCATTCTGTTGCAAATTGTATTATTTTGGGTAAATTCAGTTACAAACATTGAGTATCGGTTTAAGAGTATTTTTGGATTAACATTGGAATGTCCATACAACGCCATACTCAGTGTTACTTATTCTTTTATAACGTTTGTGTTTTTTCAATTGCCTACTAATACCTTCTCCATATTCTATGTCGTGGTATGCTATCAGATCAAATTATAAATCATGAAGATTACAAAAGAAGTAAGCATGAGTCGTGAGCTTAATTACGAGAAACTGTTTGAACATCACCACCGTTTATCATCTATGGTTAAGTACTTAGACAGCGAACTTTGTTTCTTCATGTTCTGCAGTGTTGTCTTTAGCTCGACCTCCATGTACTTCTTAACAGTGTCAGAACTACATCCTTCCGAGTTGCCACAAAATATGTATCAACGTATTTGGATTTCCTGTTTCTTCATTAACGGATTCATGTCCTTCTTTGCCATGACCATCTCAGCTACTCAGGTGAACGAATCCTTGTTGGAGATCAAGATGCAAGCCAATTCTTTGAATGCTACGAACATAAATTCAGCAATGGTATTTGGGTTGTTCAACTACTTCATGGAAAAGGATGTAAATTTAACGGTGTGGAAGATTACGGCTATCAGAAGAAATTTCATTGTCGTTATAATCGGGACTCTGTTTACTTATACAATTTTATTTGGTACTTTGCAGATTAGATGAAGCTAATGATTTTTTTTTTCAGTCTGTTAATTTTTATTATAGATTACCTTGCTAGTTTTAGTTCCCTTTATTTAAAATATATATATATATATATATATTATCTTTAATGGTTATAACTCTCCAGCATAATAATACATTTATTTTAATTAGAAGTTGCTAAATTAAGTCAGTCCTTATATTTCCCATGTACAAAATATAATATATGGCTTATAACTTTATGCCATTCAAGCTCTGTAAGTGATTTTTTTTTTTTTTTCAAAATTTCAGTGACAAGAATATACAGTAGGGTTGTTCGAAAAAAAAAATGTTTTCGAAACTCATTAATTGAAAAAATTTATTATATATCTTCATAAGGAAAACTGTAAAACCGAATTTGAAAAAAAATAATAATATCTTCAGATCGCACATTCACCTCCTCAAAGTTTGAAGTAAATACAAAAAATATATATATATATATATATATTTTTTTTTTTAAATTTCTAAACGTTATATATATTTGCAAGGCATTAGTTGGAAATATGTAATGAAAGGTTGGTATAACACAGGAAACCACTATTCTATGCATTTTCAAAATATATATTAGTAATTAAAAATATTAAAAAATATTTAAAAAAAAAAAATTAAATAGGCACTAATGTTATTTCTTACATATTTCTTTTAAAATTGTTTTATTAACTTCAAGCATTCACTTCAAAGTTTTAAATAAATACAAAAAATACCTTTTTTCCATCAATTTGTAGAATACACCAATCACTAAATTATTGAAATACGTTATTTAGTATTGTGTGGAATGAAGTGGATTGAAATTGGAAAAAATCAAATTAGTAATTATTCAATAATAATCGTCCACGAATAATCTTTGAAACATTGATAAAAATTATGTTTTGGCGGGTTTCATTCTGGGTTGTCTTTCTCTTCCTTTGAAGCTCATGAGCTTATTCATTGGATGATAGTGCGCATGTCTGTAATTGGAAGTGATTGGCACATATGGCAATGATTGGGACTGCCATTAATATTGGTTGGAAATAATCTGATAGATCAAACTGCACGTTGGGAGACCACTACAGTGGGATATACTTCAATGAACTACTAATCAGACGCCTATTTAAACACGTAGATAGCACTACTACAGAACCAACATCTTTCAGTGAGAACGTATATCTAAAACTGAAGAACGTTAAAATTTACACTGGCCGATTTTTTACGTGTTGAATGTTCAATTCCCCATGTTAAGATGAAAATACTGAGAACAGATCAGTTATATCTTCTTGATATTTTTGCAGCGATTAGACAAGACCAATGATTTGGCCGCTCGCAAACCACATCCACTTTCACACTCCAAATGTCTAACAAAAAACAGAGTACTTTGACTAAATGTGAGTGAATGTACACCATCGGATGAGCTCAAGCAAGTGGTATACTTTATTTTAAATTATTACAAGCCTCATTGATTTTGAATTAAAAAAAAAAAGTTAATTTTCTGATGGACCTAAGACCATATATGAGGCAATTCTATTTTCTCTATACCTCCCTGAATATTTACTGGGAGTTTTAAACTCGGGTATTGAACGAAAAGCTTCCTTCTCTCACCCAAAACTTTTTTATTTTGGCAATGATTTTTGACCAAAGGAGAGATGTAAGTGCACTGGGGCGTCGGGTTTTGAAATCTCAAGAACTTTCCTAGAGAAAGACAATCAGGCATTTCAAGGCAACCAAACTTAACTTTATTGCCACTGATTACTTGAACATAATTAATTGGAATGGTTGTAATCAAACTCTATTGTTAAGGAAAGTAACAAATGAACATTTGCTAGCAAAGAATGGCGCATCCGAGGTAGCACAGCTGTAGTGGAGGAAACTGGAGAAGACAGGAAGATTGACTAATTCTGGCCGAGCATAGTTCCAAAATACATGGTTTTTTAAGAAACATATAAAAACCACCGCATATTTATGTTCTCCAATCTTTCTCATACATACAATATCCCAATTTTAAAACTGTGCATAGACATTTAAAAAATCTCTTCTATATTTTATTCAGAATTGGACAAGATTGGCCTATATTGTTTCCAACGACCGATTCACAACGTTCCACATCGGGATTGTAATTATTTTAGGTAAGTTGTCAGAGAAACTCCACAGGCGAGTATAAGGCTGCAACAAATAAATAACATGGGGAAAAAAAAATTCCGCTTGGCTCTATTATTTTTTTCAGATTTTCGTATGGTTAAAAATTCACAATAATAATTTATTTTAAAAATAACTCAATTTATTGTAATATTTTTATATGTATAATTAAAGTTGTCATTTTCTGCATTGTGTTAAATTTGCATAAAGCTCAAATAAGTAATGGAAATAATGAAAATTTCGCTTGGCCTTAACCGTTTTTTCAGCACTGTATGTATGGCGGTAGATTTGAGACTTCGGATCCCATTTTCTTTTTAAACTTTACTGAGTGTGTTTTTCCGATTACCTTTTAATTATTAACTCTACTTTCTGCCTTGTTTGAATTTCTGTTTGTCTTTCCTTAACTCAGATAATCTGTATGATAACACCGGTATACACGTTTTTCAATATCAGGACGACTATTTTACAAGCCTCTAAAAGTTCATAATTTTAATTTCAGATATCTTCGCCAATCTCATGTAGATCTTCATCAAGCCCTTTTCTGTACATTTTGCAAGTCATTGGGAACATTTTCCAAATTGAACTTTTTTTGTCGACTTCCTTTAGCTTTTTAGTTACTTTTTGTAGCTTCCTTAAACAGCCGTTAGGATGGTGCTGTTTCAAAATATTTAGTATAATCACTTTACTATCAATACATTCTATAGCTATTTCAAGTAACCTGGTGTTTGGAAACTGGCAAATATAATTTTGACTTTCAAATTTTGTTAGAATGACAAAGAAAATTAAATTATATATGAAACAGTTCATAGTTTATAAGTAATTAAAAATCAGTCTGTTTACAAGAAATTCTTGTCAAAGAGATATTTCTACGTATAACACCCATTGATATTGATGTGGATTCACTTAGAGCTACATGGTACCCTTATGGGATATATGAGTTCTGGTGGGCCCGTCTGCTTATCGCCAATCCATACGAAAACCTTGTGTTCAAATTTATTCAGTTGTTCTCTCAACGCTAACGTAATACAAGTTTTTTTAACAGTTATATATCAGTGGGTTTAATAATGAAGTAAAGTAAAAAAAAATCGAAAGTCATTAATTTATAATATTCTAATTAAAAGAAAAATTCACACAGATCTACATGAGTCTATCTAAGAAGTCCTTGTAGATTTAAATGTGTTAACTATCTAAATCCATTAGCTATTCTATTTTTAGATTACAAAAAGACACGAATTTGCACGAACCTTCTTGCTACCAATATGGGTCAAATGAGCTTCTGTCCATAGATCAACAAACTACTAAACTAGGACAGGTTATGTTATTAATTATATTGAATAGGGCCTTAAAAATATCTAGAAGAAGTACATTATTTAAGTAAAGTTATAATACACAATTTGCATGAGTAAGTGTATTTATCACTGGTAACAAAATAGCACGCTGAAATGGAACCTCGTAGGGTAGTAGTCGGTTAACTATATGAGCCCTGAGGGACAGACCATATGGAAACTACGTAGATTGAGATGCTTTGTAAAAGTTATTTTAAAAAGTTTATTTGAGACAAAAGTTTTGAACATTAGATCTTATGCTTATAACCAAGAAAATTAAAATCAGATTTTATTAAACTTGTTTTAAAAATATAAAAACATTTTTTTTTAAGTATAAATATATATATATTTATATTATTTTTTTTTTCTTAATGATTTTGTTTCAGTTATATCACTGAATTGCAGCGTAACAACGAAGCTTTTATAAAATGTATAAACAAATCATAAAAATGTATTGTTAAATATATATTTATTGTTTAATATAAGTTTTTAATGGAAAAAACTTTAATTTTTCGCATTTTAATTTTCCAGCTTGAAAGAGTAAATTTGGACCACATTTCAATGTTCTTATTCGCTACCCAAACATCAGGAATTCATTTCGAGAATATTTTTAATAAAAAATCGTTAGTCATTTAATTTTGCATTTATAAATATTAAAGAAATAGACGAATATTATTTAGCAGCAAAATATGTTATCGATAACTTTTCGAAGCAAGCTACTGGCCTGATGGAGCAGTCGTCAGCCCATTAATTCGGTATCGGTATAAGAAAGGTTTCGATCCCTGGTTAGGAAAAGTGCTTTTCCAGAAAATTAAAATTGTAAATTTTATTCTAACGGTATCTAATCGAAGAGAATGGTCGAAGTATTTATAACAGACCGTATTTTTCATTATATCACTTAAAATCAAGTGAACCGAACTTGGCAATTTCATATTGATCCAAAAGGAAAAACTCATGAGAGTCCATGTAGAAGTCATGTACTTCAATCTGCGTGGTTTAAGTACAATCTGACACCAGGTCACGTTTGGTGAACATATAACATTAAGAAATATGAGTGTTTTCATAGGTAGTGTTGAATTTGAAAGATATTAAAGATCCACCGAAAGTTTGCCTTTAAATTGATGGATTCATTATACAGCGTGTCCCCGTATAACCTGGCCGACCTTTATTTTTTATACCGTTGGTCCTAGGTGCATAGTTCCAATTGAAGAAATGTTTTAAATCATTAAAATATTTTTACTGAGTAGTTTTTAAGTTCGGAAAGGGGCTGGTATAAAAATTACTAATTGTAAATTTTTATATGGTCCCCAGTTCCCTCAACTCATATTTAGAAAAATGTTGCCCATGAAAAAAAAATTTCAAAGAAAAAAGAATCGAAATTTGTACGACCAATATTCATGGAGATACGAAAAATTGAATTTAGTGACTTATACCACTTTACACCCGTGGTCATTAACATATTTTAAGGGCATGTACACAAAATGAAATACAGGGAAAGAGCAATTGCGTTCGGAAAATTATTGTTGCACAAATTGTCTGTATATATTGTAAATAGTGACGTATTATTTCAAAATTCTATTGTAATTTATTTTTATCCTATTTTATTTAGTAATTAATAGCGATTATACAAGTTAGAAAAAGGTGGCAACACCTAAAGTAATCGAGAAGTTTCGAGATATTTCTTTTCCGATGAATTGGCTGGAAATTTCGAGAATGTCTCACGCGCTTGTATATAAAAGACTGGAGAACGGAAAAGTTTTCAGATGGACTTCGGACTTCGTTGAAAGCTGATCGCTTTGTTTACCCATTGGAGTGAGCTTGTATAATCGCTGAATTCGAAGTTATTTTTGTTGAAGCTTGTGTTGAAGCTTGAGAGTAATTAAACTGTTGCCTGTGAATAAATTTTGTGAGTTTTCTGAAGAGAGAATAAATATTTTTAAACCCTGAAAACTGCGCCATCATTGCCTCAGTGGAAAAATTCATAACAGTGGTGTCAGAAGTGGGGTCTCGTAATTTTGAATGCCGACAACTAGAGGAATGATGGAAGACCAAATGAAACAATTAATGGAAATGATTGCTGGAATAAAAGCCGGACAAGAATCCACGGCCGCTGAAATGAAAGCCGAAATAAAAGCCGGACAAGAATCAACCGCCGCTACAATCGCCGAAATAAAAGCCGGACAAGAATCAACCGCCGCTACAATCGCCGCTGGTCAAGCCCGTCAAGAAACGACAAATGCCGAACTCGCCGCTGCAATCGCCACCTGCCGAGAATCCACATCAGCAGCTATAATTGGGATTAAAGAAGAAATGCAATCCGAACTAGCTACAATGGTGGAATCTACGATAATAGAGACTACTACAAGTGTTCTACAATCGGTAAAAGAAGAGGTTCTGAGTGAAGTAAGAAAAGAAATCAGTGAGAGTTTTGAGGCGGTTAATGGGAAAGTTGACTGCTTGGGAGAAAAGGTTTCTACAATGAAAGAAGATCTTGTGACTGTGAGGAATGAAATCGAAGAAAAGGTTTCCACCATGAAAGAGGAACAGGAAAAGTTTCATGACGCTGTTGAAGAAAGGCTACGGAAAATTGAAACGGGGGAAGCTATGACCGTTGCAACGCCTAAATGGGATAATGTTTCCACTCCCTTCATTACGCCACGTTCCAACATCAAAGTGGCCACTTTTGATGGGAGGTCGTCTTGGCGCGTTTATCAAACGCAGTTTGAAATGATTGCTTCTGCGAATGATTGGGACGATACTTCGAAAGCATTCCATCTCGCGGCATCTCTTCGAGGTGAAGCTGCTGACATTTTACAAACACTACCTGAAGAGAAGCGGGGAGAATTCGTGGCGCTGGCAAGTGCGTTGGAGTTAAGGTTTGTTGAGCAACATCTAAAGGATTATAACAGACTGCAACTGAAAGTGAGACAGCAGAAGGCCAATGAAACTCTTCAAGAGTTGGCATCGGATATAGAAAGACTGTCGCTCCTCGCTTTCCCAGACTGTCCCTCGGACGTACGAGATAACCTGTCTCTTCAGTATTTCGTGGATGCCATCAAAGATCTCGACATACAGCAAGCTACCAGGATGTCAGACAGCAAAGATCTAAAGTCCACCCTCGTCTATGCCATGAGAGTAGAAGCCGCACAGCAAGCTTCTAGAAAAGATCGGCGTTTCGTACGTGGAACATTGGCAGACTATTCCTCTGAACTTTTCACGAAGAAGTTTCAAGAACTGGAAAACAAGATGTAGCGAATTATGAGAAATATTCCTGGCTCGAGGGATCGAAAAACTAGAGTGGTTTGTTGGCTCTGCAACCGGGAAGGACATTTCAGACGTGATTGCCCTGAATTGGGCAGGAGAGGGGACAGACCCTCGTCGGAGCCTCAGCAGTTAAACTAAAGAGCGGCTATCTCGCGAGGCGGAGGTCGCCGTGTAGAGCAGGTTGTGCCCCACTCAGCCTCTATCACATCTCATCCGATGGAGTAAGCACAGATCCAGCCAAGATTCATGCTGTGCAAATTTGGTCTCGACCGCAAGACGTTCATCAATTGCGAAGCTTCCTAGGCCTGTGCACGTATTACCGTAAATTCGTGAAAGGTTTCTCCAAGATCGCCAGACCCTTGCATCGACTAACAGAGAGCAAGCAGAAGTTCTTATGGACTGCCGACTGTGACGACTCCTTCAATCAACTGAAGAACGCTTTAACATCCGCGCTTGTTTTGGCTTTTCCCGATGTTAACAAGGACTTTATTTTGGATACAGATGCCAGCAATGAGGGAGTGGGCGCCGTTCTTTCCCAGGAAATTGAAGGACAGGAGAAAGTCATCGCTTATTTTAGTAAGAGCCTGTCAAGATTCGAGCGGAACTACTGCGTCACAAGAAAGGAGTTACTGGCAATAGTAAAAGCCGTTGAGCACTTTCATCATTACTTGTACGGCCGAAAATTCCTTTTAAGAACTGATCATGCGTCTCTGACTTGGTTGCTGAATTTCAAGAATACAGAGGGACAAATAGCAAGGTGGATTCAGCGCCTGCAGGAATACGACATGGATATCCATCACAGAAAAGGAACGTTCCATGGGAATGCAGACGCTCTTTCTAGAAGACCATGTCCGGAGAACTGTCGATTTTGTTCCAATGCCGAGTCTAAGTTTGGGGTTAACATATCGGCCGTTCGGAAAATAACTTCCAAGTCAACTACTTCAGACGTGGATCCTTGGAGTGATCAGAATGTCCGCAAAAGTCAGGTCGAAGATCAGGACTTGAAACCTCTCATTGAATTCCTGGAAGCGGCTACCGAAAAACCCAGTTGGCAGGAAATTGCATGCTATAGCCCAACAATGAAGAGATATTGGGCTATGTGGGACTCTTTGCACTTGAAGAATGGAGTACTCTACCGTCGATGGGAGTCCGATGACGGTGGCAATTAATCCTTCCAAGTTCTAGAGTTACGAACGTTCTAGAAGAACTTCACAGCAGTTCTACTGGAGGACATTTTGGTGTCACGAAAACTCTTCAGAAAGTCAGGGAGAGATTCTTCTGGGACAAAGCAAAATCTGACGTGGAGAAGTGGTGCAAGTCCTGTGATGCATGCAATTCGCGGAAGGGACCGAAGACCCGAACTCGTGGAAAGTTGCAACGTTACAACGAAGGAGCACCATTCGAAAGAATTGCTTTGGACGTCTTAGGCTCCCTACCTCACACAACTAATGGCAACAAATACATCCTAGTTGTCATGGACTACTTTAGCAAGTGGCCAGAAGCATACGCGATTCCGGATCAGGAAGCCACAACCGTAGCAGAAGTCCTCGTACGGAATTGGATCTCCCGATTTGGCGTACCCCTGCTGATACATTCCGATCAGGGGACGAACTTCAACTCTGCCGTCTTCACTGGGCTGTGTGACTTGCTCGACATGGAAAAGACTCGTACAACTCCCCTGCACCCACAATCCGATGGAATGGTTGAACGCTTTAATAGAACGATTCTGAATCATCTCTCCTTGTTTGTTTCCAAGAACCAGCAAGATTGGGATCAGAAACTTCCATTGTTCCTTTTGGCCTACAGAAGTGCTACTCACGAGACCACCGGATATACACCATCTCAAATGATTTTCGTAAGAGACCTTAGACTACCCTGCGACCTCCTCTTTGGACGACCACCGGACACCCCTTCCTCGCCTGTCCAGTATCTAGATGATCTCCAGGCACGTTTGGAAGCCGTACATCGGTTTGCCAGAGAAAGAATCAACATCATGACAGAGCGCATGAAGGTCCGCTACGATGCCAAGGCCACGGAACGTTCATTCCAGGAAGGTGACAAGGTGTGGTTATGGAATCCTAAACGTCGGAAAGGACTCTCCCCTAAGCTCCAGACGAACTGGGAAGGGCCGTATGTGCTCCTTAAGAAGATCAACGACGTCGTGGTAAGGATTCAACGGACACCCTCCTGTAAACCTAGAGTTGTACATAACAATAGACTAGCCCCATATTATAGTAGAAGTGATTGAATTGCCTTTCCTCTTAAGGACTTTACTGCCCGGGACGTGCAGTCTTTAAGAAGGGGGAAATGTTGCACAAATTGTCTGTATATATTGTAAATAGTGACGTATTATTTCAAAATTCTATTGTAATTTATTTTTATCCTATTTTATTTAGTAATTAATAGCGATTATACAAGTTAAAAAAAGGTGGCAACACCTAAAGTAATCGAGAAGTTTCGAGATATTTCTTTTCCGATGAATTGGCTGGAAATTTCGAGAATGTCTCACGCGCTTGTATATAAAAGACTGGAGAACGGGAAAGTTTTCAGATGGACTTTGGACTTCGTTGAAAGCTGATCGCTTTGTTTACCCATTGGAGTGAGCTTGTATAATCGCTGAATTCGAAGTTATTTTTGTTGAAGCTTGTGTTGAAGCTTGAGAGTAATTAAACTGTTGCCTGTGAATAAATTTTGTGAGTTTTCTGAAGAGAGAATAAATATTTTTAAACCATGAAAACTGCGCCATCATTGCCTCAGTGGAAAAATTCATAACATTATTCTCTAATATTACTATGTAATCGAAATAGGCGAGTGGCTGCAAGACAATATGCAATTAAATTTCCAAATGCTTAATTTCCAATGGTAAATTTCTAAAAATTTCCAAATTTTTAAATGTTGTAAAGCGTTTGCGAGAAACGGGTAGCATAGGAAGACGTCCTCGATCCGAAAATTCAAGAGTGGTATTTTGGGCTATGCTGTCGCTTTCCCTTTTTCAATGTCAAGGACATTAGTGAAGCATGTGGATACTCAAAAACCCATGTGTGGAGAGTCTTAAATCGACACGGTGCACATCCTTATAGCCCGCGATTGGTGCAAGAGTTTTTGCCCGGGGATGAAAATACATGGTTTGATTTCTGGAATTTCCTAATGAACAAGCTAGAATTGGATTCATTATTTGTGAATAACATTCTAGTTTCTGATGAGTGCACGTTTTTAAGAACTGAGGTAGTAAATATTTAAAACACACACTTTTGGTCCCTGCAAAATCTCCATGTAATCCTTCCAAACAAGCGTCAACTGCAATGGTCCGTTAATGTTTGGTGTGGCATATGGAAGGAAGCGTTTGTAGGACCTAATTTTTTTATGATACATTAACAGGTAAAAAGTATGCGAACCTGTTACAGGGACCATTATCTGACTTTCTGGATGACCATGTCGTGTTAGCAGACCTTCAAACTTTATAAAGGTGTGGTTTCAACAGGATGATGCACCACCCCACAAGCAGCTTCCTGCCGAACAATACTACACAACATGTTTCAAGACAACATAATAGGCTATGGAGGTCCGGTAGAATAGCCTCCTCGATCTTCAGATCTAAGTCCTTTAGATTTCTTTCTTTGGGGATTATTGAAAAGCAAGGTATATGAAAAAAAATCGACGAGTCTATTAGATTTGCCTATTCGAACTTTATCCGCTGCCAGGTATATTACGCCTGTAATGATGAAATTTTTTGAAGATGAATTTGAATCACGTGTGCGCTTAGGTATTTTAGTCGAAGGAAAACATTTCGAGCATTTAGGCGATGAACAACAACTTATTTGCCGTAATCAAACCTAGTCTAGAAGCTTGCTCTTATTCCGATAAGACGATATTTTCTCATTTCAATTTATGTACGGGCCCCCCAAATAGCGTTAAAACTTTAAACTCTAATAACACCGTTGCTATTGGTCGAAAAAAAATATTTTTTTTTTTTTTTTTAAATGTTTTTTCCTGGGCAACATTTTTCTAAATACGAGTTGGGAGAACTGGGGACCGTATAAAAATTTATAATCCGTAATTTTTATACCAATCCCTTTGCTAATGTAAAAACTATTCAGTTAAAATATTTTAACGATTTAAAGTATTTCTTAAATTGGGACTATGCATCTAGCACCAACGGTGTCGAAAATAAAGGTCGGCTAGGTTATACGGGGACACGCTGTATAGCTGTTTTACAAATGCATTCTTGCAAAAACTGAAACTACCCAAATAGCAGGGTTACCATTGTAACCTTATTTTTATACTCAACTATGAGGTAGCTATTTTGGCCGTTTCTTATTTAAATCTATTCCTAATTGATGGACAGTTCATGATGCAAAGTAGTATGTCATAAAACAAGATAGTAGTGTGAGTTTTACGAGTAGTATATTTTAAAAGTTACAGGATTCAAATATTTATACTTCCCCTAAGGAGAAAAAATCAAATAGAAAGAAAATACAAAACCATTTTTCATTTTGGAAAATTGCAAAATCATGCGCTCTGTGCTAAGAAACTCATTTCAATTAAAGCATTCCTTTCACAACTCTAAGGACAATATATCAAAATTGATCGAGTGAGATGTAAGCTTTTTTTTTTAGGTATGTAATTCAAATAAAGTCCAGTAATGGCGTTTAATCATCAAAAGCATTGTGTAAAGCGTTTAATGGATATTTTCATTTCCAATAATCAATAGTTTGCTGATGGATTTTTAAAAGTGGAGGTCAAAATGTTTTTGCAGTATCGAGAAGCGGTTGTTTAGTTGATTTTCTATTGAGTGCATTTTTGGCAAACATCGAAAAATATTCCACGACAATATTATCTCAAACATTTATTATGAATGTTTTGAAAAATTTAATAACCTTGTTTCTTTTCTTTTTTTAAGATATCATCGTTAACTGTGATGAACGTGAATGTGATGATAGTGTGAGATCTTTGAAGCAAATGGAATGCCACAAGTAAACTTCGCATATGTATTTATACTAATACATTGAACTGACTTTGAGTCAATGACATGTTGAATATTCCTACTCTCCCTTTAAGATTTTGATTTTATTGTTGAACATATGGTATTTGGTTATCGAATAACTTAATAATAGGATTACTAGCTATAAAGCTCCAGAGTTGTCTCTTTAGTTTCAACCATTGAAGAGAACAAAACGGCAAATATTTTTTCTAGTATAATGATATAATAAACATTGCTGTAGTTGAATAAGGCTTTATAATGGTAAGCTTCTGGCAAATATTTAAATTCGCAGTTGGATGTTGATTGTATTTAGTTTTTGAAATTCCGAGGATTCTTTGATACTACAAACAGTCGTTGAAAATATCCTGGCATATAATAATGGCAGAAAAAGTTATCTAAGTAGAAATATAAGATTTTTTTTTTTACAGTTAATGTCTTATAGCATTTATATTATGCTGTAATTTGAAATGAAGTAATTGTATGGGAAATAATTTTACATGTTTTTCTGACCAAAGCTAGCTTTTATCTCACTTTTCAAAAGTAATACAAAGTTTGATTTATAGATAAAAAGTAATAAGATGAAAAATTGGTATACTATTATATTTATATTGATGAGAGTAAGCTTCATTATTCCAACTTCTATTCCATCCCATACTTTTTCTTGTAATAGAATAATTAAAATAATAATAACAATGTTAGATGCAATATTTTGTACATATTTCTTTGTAATGATAGGATTTACTTTAATGGAACTTCCAAACAGACACCAATCAGCAGTTGTATTAATGTCGGTCACCATTTTCATTACGAGTACTTTTGAAGTTATTTTTCGCTGGATATTTAATTTGAGGTCACATCGTCTTAAAGAAATAGCTGACTTTTTCATATATTTGAACAATAAGAGGGAACTGGGAAGAAGCCTTTGGTTGAATGTGTGGGTTATTGTAAGCATAGTTTTGCAAGCAATTATTTTCTTTGTACAAACTAGGGCCTTTCTCTATGATTCTCATCTAAATCTATCGTTTGGACAGCCTACAAAAGAACCTTTTCTCTTTATAGTGCCAGTAACATATTCAACACTCCAGTTTACGTTTCTCATAATGCCTATCAATACTTTTTCAATATACTACGTCCAAGTCTGTCATAACGTAAAACAAATAATACAGGCCTTCTTGAATGATATACACAAGGAACGGTATTTTGATTACAAAAGATTACTGGAATCATACAACAGATTATCATCCATGGTGGAACGAATTGATAATGAACTCTCTGTCTTTATGTTCTGTTGTATTGTCTTCAGCTCTGGAACTATGTACGTCAGAATGTACACATTTCTTCAACAAGATCCCTTTTTTGGATCTTCTCAAATGTTTTTTGTACTCGTTTTTTTCTTCAATACCCTCCTATCCTTTTTCGCTATGAATATCTCAGCTTGCCTGGTAAATGAAGTCATGGGACAGATTGCAATTCGCGCTAAGTCCCTCAGAGCTTCAAATGTGAGTTCTGCTATAGATATTCAGAGATTCCATATTTGTGTTGAAGAGGAGATTAACCTTACTGTGTGGAAGATAGTGCCTATCAAGAGGAATTTCATCGTTAGCATAATAGGAGTTATATTTACGTACGTTCTTTTGGTTGACAGTTTGAATAAAAAATAAATAATTGAATTTCAAGGAAGGAATAATTTTACAGGATGTGCTAACAATTAATACAATTTTCAAAATGTTTGCATCTACATAATCGAAACTGCTTGATGTACCATATTGTTTACATACTCTTATTCATTTACCATTATTTGGTGACTCAAGAACCAAAAATTTGTCTACTCAATTCTATTTCAACTGGATACGATTACTACTTTAGTCTGTAAGAGCTGAATTTTTTAGATCAATATTTATATACATTTATTCAAATGCATTAAGATCGGTTTGTATAACGTTGGTTACAAAAATACATGGAATAAGTTTATTAATGCTATCATAAAGAGGTTACTTTTAGTCTAATTCATTAATTTTTTTCGAGTGTTCTGATTTGCACTGTATAATTAATCTTTAGTAATCTATCGATAGTTTAGGCACACGCAATTGGTTAACTAGAAGCCCACGCTCCTTGTAGAATTCGGTAAGAACCTTTTCTAAATTTAGTAGTAAGCTGATTTTTGAAAGTAACTTAAACTACATTTTCGTTGAAACACTTTTTAAAAAATTTACTTTTTATTGTAAATTAAATTTGCAAACATGTCCTCTACTTTTTATAATTGCAAAAGTGTATGGTCCTCATTTCGTGAAGAGTAGGTCATCGCCACTACAAGTGTAGAGATTTTTGAAGATAATTTTAAGATTTCTAAGAAAATTTTATTTAAATAAGTATATATTTTATCTTTCCCTCTGCATTTTTACTGTAAAAATAAAGCAGAGCAAATAATATTATCATAAATTGAATTTTTTTTTAATTATAGATATTTATTAATCCAATTAATGTAATTCATATTGCATTTAATACAATTAATAAATGTATTAAATTTATTCTCTCAAAGATAATTTCGAAATTAGTTCTTCAGCTTTTACCGAAGTGAAATGCTAAATCATCTCTACTTTCATACCTTAAAATGCCTGAAATAGCCCACCCCCCTAAAAAAAAAAGAACATTAAAGATAATGCTATACACTAAATAAACTCCCCCTTTCCCAATTTTAAAAGATACTTATACATAAAATCTATAGAAAAGATTGTCATATACTTTAAGATAAACCTCCTTCTCCTTCTTATTGGCAAAATGTGGATTGTTTTATTTATTTATTCTCTTACAAGAAATATTTAAAATTTCCATCTTCTTATTAACCTCTTCTCCCTTCCCCCCTGCAATTTTGAAGAAGTTTGCGTAACAAATTCCCCCCTGTAGGTATCCTGAGTTACGCCACTGGAATGAAGCCTCGTTGCAGATTGCATTGCAGATTATTTGAAGACTGTTGGCTTGAACTCCGCAATGGAGCTTCAGATGTTCCTCTTTTGCCCAGAGAAGGGCGTAAACTTAACTGCATGAAAAATGGTTTTCATCAAGAGAAATTTCTTCGTGTACATCATCATATATTTACCTTCGTACTTTTGTGTGACAGTTTGGTACAGTGATCAAGCATATTTTAATTAATTTTCGAAGCTAACCTTTTCCCACTCAAACTTGGGCAAAAGGTACAATGTTTAATTCTCGACCTTCAAACATTTTACGAGCTGTGTCGCCAAGAACCAGAGTGCATAATTCTATATTGTTTTATATGTTGATCTATTCAAACTTAATTCGTTTTAATCATCAAACTAAAATTTAGCTACTAGTAACTCTAACAGTAGATACAGTTTTTACTCACTATAAGCAATATTGAAATGCAGATAAGCAATCTTGAATACATTTCAAGATTTACGATGTTTTCAAATACCGGTCTTTCGACTACTTGTTTAGGACATGAAAGGTATTTGAATCTTGGCTTATATTATGGTAGATGATGCAACAGGAAAATATCATTAAATGATTACTGGTGCAAATAATAAATACTCAGCATTTTTTTTATTCTATGATTCAGAGAAATCCTTGTTTGGCTAAAGAACAATATATTGATTGCCCTAATACCCGGTTTGCTGGATCGTACCCTCATTTTTAAATAATCAGTGGCTTTATGGGTTATAGAATCTGTAACATTTATGTATTGACCGAAGTACCTAATAATCACTTGAATAACATGTTTTATGTTGGTATAGTTGATGTGATTAATTCAAAATTTGTGAAAGAACCCACATGACAAATATTTAACAAATCGCTAAAATGATGCAATTCAACGAGATGTGAGTCTCATACTGAAAAAAAAAAAAAAAAACTGCTTCCTTTTCTACGCCTACCTGGTGAACGTTATAGCCAATTGCTTCGTAAATTTACGGATGATTTAAAAAAAAATGGTAACCCTCTCAATATTACAGCTTTTTATAATGTTCACCGTATTCAGAAAAAAAAAATCCTATGATTATTACATAGGTTGTAAAAAAATAGTGTATGTGTTACTCTACCGTCAGGTATAAGTAATACAGCTTTCGATATTGGGCTTTCATGTGGTATGAAGATTATATAACTTTTACAGACTTTCAAAAATGTCACATTGTTGGAGCTAATGTTTTTGAGATGTTCGCTCCTACGTCTGTTATGTTAATGTAATTATCCTAAAGCTACAGACCAAAATGTTTTACGACGTTTAAAATTCATTGGAAAAAAAAAAAGAAACTCCTAAAGAAAATAGTAATCTAAAAGGAAGGCTTTGTGAAAGTGCCAACCTTGCCTTGAAGTACACTGTAGCCTCCAAAAGTAGATAAATGCAGTCATGTTAATTAACCTTATAGAAATATAGGCATTTACAGGTTTCAGTATCAATTAACGCAGTTATGAGAAAAGTTCAACTACGAAATATTTGTGGCAGTGGCAATTTGAAAGACACTTGTGCATGAAAAATGCCGCCTACAGAGGTGACACGAAAACGATTATTGTTCGAGTGATTTTAGGAACAATACTTATTAGTCAGACGAATAATTTATCAATTGGATTCGATTACCAGGACGTCATTACTTTTAAAGAACACCAAATTAAGTCCAGGATGTTGCCTTCTACTAGTTAAGCATGTCATTGGATTTGGCATGATTTAGTTAGCTACTTCATGGTTCTGCACATTCTGCAGGTATTTTAACAACCATAAAAGCTGTCAAAAGGGGAAAAGGCTATTCAGAGCCTTTTTGAGACCAGGTCCATCATCGTTACATTCATAGTATCCAGCAAGACGAGATGGTTTCCCAAATGATAATGCTCTTGTTCAAAGAGTTAGACTTTCTTTAAACCATGAACTAATACACTTGAGAACGAAGTCGGACATTTCTTTTGGTCAACTTGGACTCCACCTTTAGAGACTATGGCCAGAAATCTTCATCTCTAGCATCTCTTTAGGAACTATAAAACCATTTCTCGCAAAATAATGAAACTATACTCCCACAACACACTGCTCATGATTAACATAATCCTAATTTTAGATTAATTTCTTCAGTAGCCTATTTTAAAAGCATTCATTCTTCATGTTAATAAAGTTTTTCATGTGTCTCTATACTATTTACATTATTTTTGCACACAATAAAGCACATTAATAAAATCCACAACTTTGGAATATTGAACAAAAAAAACGGGAAAATGTTATTAAGCTGTATTTTTTTCATGATCACCCTTGAATGTCATCCTGTTACATCACATATAATACTTATCAGCAGTAAAAAAAAGAGTCATAACTAACTTATGTAAGTAGGATACAAAATTAAATGTATACAAGAATTTAAAAATCACCTCATGTTTCACATATTTTCATAAATATTTGGCAAAATTGTATTATATTTGCAATTCGAAAAAGGGTCCATAAAACAATGTTTTTTGAGATACTTGCAATAAAAGTAATCGATTTTAAACGATTAAATCCTTACAATCCATTTATAAAATTCTCTTCATTTGTACATTTCATTTAGGGAGTTATCATAGAATTATTTTTTTCCCCCTTGATTGTAAAAAAAGTATTTAATAAGCATGAGAGACCAAGTAGCTGAGTAAAGTTAAAGTTTGAAGTGTACTTTTTTTCTTTTTGTCATCTCTTGGCTAGTATTTGATTTGAAAATATTTACGATTGATATAACGCTAACATTTGATTTGAATATATTTACATTTGAAAACCCTAAATTTCATAGAAAATAATTTGTATTTGGAAATGTGAGTTTCAATAAAAGCATATATTAATACTAAGCTTTATTTGTATATTAATGATGGTATTGAACTACTAACCTTTATTAGTATAAAAAAGATTTTTAAAAAATAAAAGAATTCTATAAAAAACATTTTTTTTTTTTTTTAATTTTAACAATTGTTATAAATACATGTAGAGGATAAACTTACTACAAGTTGTTCAAGGTAGAATTCTTGGCTAGCCAGTAAGAGATTCTGCCTTCAAATCTCACCGATGATCTACACTCTCTTGTTATAATAAGTAGAAGAGGCATTGATCGTGAGATATACTGCTGTGTTAGTAGTTTAGCTCAATGGTGGAGTTTTCCAAATTTTCTTATTTTCCCGACTGAAATTTAGAGAGTTTCCCTCGAAAGACTTTTCAGAAGGCTCCATTTTCGTACAGATAACGATTTCGGCGTACTGTAAGTGTTCCGGCATACTGTAACTTTCGTACTTATTACATAGGGAATTTACAAAACTTGTATTTTTATTGCGTATTCAATAAAATTCTAAAAAAAAAAAAAATTAAAAAAAAAAAAAATCATTTTAATCTATTACTGGTAGGGCGATACTGAATTCGGTGAAAGTAATGAATTGGATAATTTGTATTTGATTTTTTTTAGAAAAAGTGCTACACTGCATTGAGACATCGTGACACTTGATAAACTCTGAGATATCATAATTTTAAAAAGGAACGACTTCAACGAGATTTTTTGAAGGGGAACTGTTACTCATTTTCGCCTTGAATGATAGGAAATATAGAAAACTCATGTAAAGCAGCTTAGTATTCAGATTGAGTCCATAAAAAAATTGTGATAAACAAATTAATCAAAAGGATCATTTTTTACTGTGGTTTTGAGAAAGTATTGAGCTGAATTGGTTGTATATGATTTTCTAAAAGTTTATTAATATCTATTTTTGACAGAAAATTTCTTTAACCGAGCTTGATGAGATTATAAAAACAAGATGACTACACTGTTTTGTAAAACACAACCATTTGTTTGAAAAAACTCCCCTCATTATCAAACTAGATAAATAGGAACACAAACATCCTGGATTATCAAAATGGTTAAACTTAACCATTTTATAGAATCTTATAGAAATTCTAGTACTTCTATACGAACATATGTTTTGACTTCTGCCATACATTGTTTCTAAAGCTTATACAAGGACTGTTTTCTGAATCTTCATTAGGCACCCCAACAATTTCATCATATCCCTCACCCCTTCCATTCACAATTTAAGCAACTTTACAAATCCCAACTTGTCATTTCTTCTCTCCATCTGTATTTTCGTATGGTGTCCTATTTTAGTCATTGTTTAAAATTTGTAAATTTAAAGGAAGTCTAATCCGTATTTGTTCATACCAGGCTCTAAATTGGGCATTAAGCGTCATCACCAGTATGGTCAAACTTAGAAGCCAATTAACGAACAAGTAATTATGGGTAAGCTAAGCCCAAAGATACAAATTTGCTAAGCATAGCTATAATCCATCTGTTTTAAAAATAATTTAAACACCTATCAACTACATAATATTTTATACATTACTAAACTCCAGTTTGAATATGCCTGGCAAACACTAAGATCAACCAATCTTAAAATAGTCTCTATCTATCCCATCATCAATTCCAAAAGTAACATAATCTTCCAGCCCCAATAAATCTCACCCTACTAACCATCTTTGTCACAGTTACGTCACTGCAACGAAGTTTTTCGTCGCAAAGATCACGGTCACAATGTGACTTGCATGGGATATCGCAGCGATGTCGCAAAAGTTCAGGTCACTTTCGACTTCCATGTGATATCGCAGCGACATCACAATGTGACGAAGTTGCAATGTTGCTTTGTGATATCGCAGCGACATCCAGTGATATCCCAAAATAATTTTATATAATGAAAATCACAAATAGGTCATTTTGTAACATGTATGTGATATAAGACGTAATTTTGCGATATCGCAGGGATACACAGGGATATCACATTTTAACATTTATGCTATTTTTGTGGTATCAGTGTGATCTCTATGTGATTTTGGGGACATCTATGTGATTTATGCGACGAGTATGTGATTTTATCAACGAATCTCACGTCACTGCTATATCACATTGTGATCAGTATGCGATCTTAGTGACTTTGGCGACATCTATGTGATTTATGCGATTTTCGCAACGAAAGCTTTGTCGCTGCGATGTCACATTGTGATCTGTATGTGATCTTAGTGATTTTGGCGACATCCATGTGATTTATGCGATTTTCGCAACGAAAGCTTTGTCCCTGCGATATCACATTGTGATCTGTATGTGATCTTAGTGACTTTGGCGACATCCGTGTGATTTATGCGATTTTTGCAACGTAAGCTTTGTCACTGCGATATCACATTGTGATCTGTATGTGATCTTAGTGATTTTGGCGACATCCATGTGATTTATACGATTTTCGCAACGAAAGCTTTGTCACTGCGATATCACATTGTGATCTGTATGTGATCTTAGTGACTTTGGCGACATCCGTGTGATTTATGCGATTTTCGCAACGAAAACTTTGTCACTGCGATATCACATTGTGATCTGTATGTGATCTTAGTGACTTTGGCGACATCCATGTGATTTATGCGATTTTCGCAACGAAAGCTTTGTCACTGCGATATCACATTGTGATCTGTATGTGATCTTAGTGATTTTGGCGACATCCATGTGATTTATGCGATTTTCGCAACGAAAGCTTTGTCACTGCGATATCACATTGTGATCTGTATGTGATCTTAGTGACTTTGGCGACATCCGTGTGATTTATGCGATTTTCGCAACGAAAGCTTTGTCACTGCGATATCACATTGTGATCTGTATGTGATCTTAGTGATTTTGGCGACATCCATGTGATTTATACGATTTTCGCAACGAAAACTTTGTCACTGCGATATCACATTGTGATCTGTATGTGATCTTAGTGACTTTGGCAACATACGTGTGATTTATGCGATTTTCACAACGAAAGCTTTGTCACTGCGATATCACATTGTGATCTGTATGTGATCTTAGTGACTTTGGCGACATCCGTGTGATTTATGCGATTTTCGCAACGAAAACTTTGTCACTGCGATATCACATTGTGATCTGTATGTGATCTTAGTGACTTTGGCGACATCCATGTGATTTATGCGATTTTCGCAACGAAAACTTTGTCACTGCGATATCACATTGTGATCTTAGTGACTTTGGCGACATCCGTGTGATTTATGCGATTTTCGCAACGAAAACTTTGTCACTGCGATATCACATTGTGATCTGTATGTGATCTTAGTGACTTTGGCGACATCCATGTGATTTATGCGATTTTCGCAACGAAAACTTTGTCACTGCGATATCACATTGTGATCTGTATGTGATCTTAGTGACTTTGGCAACATACGTGTGATTTATGCGATTTTCACAACGAAAGCTTTGTCACTGCGATATCACATTGTGATCTGTATGTGATTTTAGTGACTTTGGCGACATCCGTGTGATTTATGCGATTTTTGCAACGAAAGCTTTGTCACTGCGATATCAAAAATAAAAAATTGGTCCGTTCATGAAACTTTGCAAAAACGTTTTATTTGTCATGAGTATAAAGAAACAAAGTAGTTCATAAAATATCTAGCATAGAAGGGTGTTTTTTGAGGAGTGGGAGGGGGGAGTTTTTTTGTTTTTTTTTAAATTGAAAAGTAATTTTGGTATAACCTGGGCATTTCACCTTACGCTAAGATAGCGAGTCAGAAATGTGACGAAAAAGGGGGAGGGGGGGGGTAATCAATGGATACGGATTATCTTGAAGTATATTTCTAGAACACTGCATATTTTTTTTTTTTTTTTTTTTTTAACTTTTTTTAAATATTTGATTTCATCCTGGCTAAGGCACAAGTGTTGCGCCCCCCCCCCCCCTCAGGAAAATCCTAGATCTGCCACTAATGTGAACTGAAATAAAAAAAAAAAAGATTCGCGTACACACATCACGAATAAGCTCCTTCTCGCCTTCTTCACAGTCGGAGTCAGAATCTGCATAAGTTTCATCTTCACTAATTTCATCCCATTTAGAAACAATGTCCTCAATTTCAAACTGGGTTAGAAAACGTTTTCTTTTAGGCATTTTAAAATAATTTAGTAAAAAATTATCAAGAATTCAGATAGTCAGAAGAATAAACATAGCAGTCAGCAGTCAGCACGGGAAATCTTAAAAATGCAGCTAGCGAAAACACACTAGCAGGTAAAAGTCACTTATCATTTACTAAATTGCCCCCCTGTCAAGCAGCTTCAAAATACCCCTTTGTGTCCCCAACTCAATGGGCTGGCCATGTGTGCGTTGCTTGAAGTGCGACAATAGGCTTTTGTGGCACGACTTTTCAGACTGCCTCACTCTGTGAGGGTAAATGCTCCGACATTTCGAGTGGAAAACTTCTCAGGGAAACTGGAATTATTTAAATACGAAACGATTCGTTCCACATCATTTCAATCTATGAAATTTACTGACACTCGTCACTGTTTCTTTGCTCCGGCTTAGTTTTCAATTTTTAAAAACTCTATAGAGAAATCACAAAAAAAAAAAAAAAAATATTCGGACCCTATCACAATGACCTTTTTTTATAATTTTTTAGTGCAAAAATATTAACATGTTATCACTTTAAAATTTAAAAGATAAATTTGAATCAGAATAATATAGATTTTGAGTTTTACACATTTTTTGTTGTTGATATTTATTACTTTCTCACTTTTGTATTTGATTACTTTGTACAATTTTGATGCAATAACTTTTCCTACACTTAGTATAACAATTTAAATATTTATGTTTTTTAATTGTTGAATGATTATTA
Source organism: Linyphia triangularis (assembly GCA_963978545.1). Lineage (NCBI taxonomy): Eukaryota > Metazoa > Arthropoda > Arachnida > Araneae > Linyphiidae > Linyphia > Linyphia triangularis. Next base: position 41,562,576 of record OZ021731.1, read on the forward strand.
AGAGTGTTGTGTTAAAAATATAATATTGTTCTAAAACAAGCCGGTAGACAGGATTTTTTTTCGGGGCGATAGGGGGTGGGTATGGTCGAAGATTTCATTAAACACATATAGCAAATTACACACACACACAAAAAAAGAACGGGAAGTTTTTTAACAAGATTTCATACCATTTTTTTTTGGGGGGGGGGGGGGAGGCCGGGGTTCTACCGCCCCCCATTCCCCGTCCACGGCCCTGTAATAAAATGAATCCTTTTTAATTATTAAACAAATATTCCTTTATAGCCAGAGCGAATTTATAATCTTTATGTAGAAACTTTCTACCTTTATTACTGCGATATAATAGATTTATTTTTTAATATTTTTATTCAAATATATATGAAACAACTTAAGCACAATTTACTTACTGTTATGTTAAAAATAAACACCGACAGTTATTGCAATCTTTTAGCACTAGCAGTTGACTATGTGTTTAAGATTGGAATCAATTTAATACAAATTTTTTATTGAAACAATCATGGGTCACCTAAGAGGGTGGTAGACCAACTTTCCAGAGGGCGCCAAGCTCCTCTGACACCCATCAAAATATCCTAAAGTGGTATAAGCCACACTGTGATACCTTATAGGCAGTAGGTTAGACTTTTCTTCGTAGACGAATACAAATAAAAAGAATTTATTGAAACCCATTGTATATAATTTGAAGGTAGATTGTAAATAAATATGCAAGTACCAAAGGGACCAAAATAAATGTCCCACAACGATAATTAAAAAAGACACCAAGACTAAATTCTACTGATGGAATATTATATTATGACCATCATTTTAAAAAGCAAGATGCCGACACATTTCAGATCTGCTTTCACATGTCTTATTAATGATAACTTCGCTACCGATTGAGTTTAAAAACATTACTCAGTGGTCATTACAAAACTTCTAAATGCTCATTAATTAATCGGGCCAAAGGACAAGTTTTATGTTTAGCTTAGAAAACAATATCTCGCAAGAGTTTAGTAAGAAGCATTGTCAACAGGTTATCGTAAACTTGAAATAGTCCCGAATATTTAAGAGTACGTATTTTATTCTATTAATATTATAAAAAAAAAAACTTCAAATATAAGAATTACACTCCTTCCCTTCGGTACATTTAATAAATTCGTCCCAATCCTCTTCTTCATCATCAATAATCTAACTCATTTTTTCCCCTCGTACAGCAGTACCTAAAATAGTCTCGGCCCATTTGATGGTTGGCTGCTGGGTTAGCAAGTTAGTCTCTCATGCCAAAGGTACTGGGTTCGAATCCTGAGTAAAAAATGGTTGAACGTTGTGGTTCGGATTCCACGTTAAGCTGTAGGTCACGTCCTGATTAGCAGTTATTGTGCATAAAAATAAGTCAGTGAGCATACAAAACAACCAACCCAGAGTAGTTTTGAACATTATATCAATTCCTAATCTTTAGCCCTCAATCTATAAACGTGAGTAATTCTTCTCTTAGTTTATCCACTGAAGGAATAACTTCACAGATTCTGGATTCTGTCTAAAGCATTCAGTGATAGTGATCCCTGCGCGGAAAGTCGTTAGGAATCAAATCATGAAATAACCAAGTAAAAGTCGTTAGTAAATTTATTGTCCATTGTTTGAATTATCTTGTCTAAAATACGTAATAAAACACTGAAATGCGAGAGGTATTTTCAGAAGTTGAAGCAACGTTTTCATGTCTTATATCCACTTCTGGCATTTTTTTTAAAAATGTGTACTCTTTTCTATCCTAGTTCAGTTTTAATTGTGATCTTTAAAGAGAGCAATCAAATTCGTCTCTTCGTTCTAGAAGGTTTGACGTATTTTAACAATTATATTGCGGCATTCAAAGTAGTACATAGAGGGAAAACATTTTAACTTTAATGAAAAGTATTCTATTAACTTCCAAGATTGAACATTGTAAAGGTTCTTTGTCTATAAGTATTCTGATAGAGCAGTTACTTTTTAGATGTAGAGAAATATCATGCCTATACCAAAATTGTTTCAAATTATAAAAAGTTGTTTAAAGAAAAATTATTTTTACCTATCTGGCAGAAAAAATTATGGAAAATGTAAAAAACCAACCAGTCAATTCCCATTGTTTTTGTTCCCAAAGTTAGAAATATTTGTACGAGTATTTTAATGTTTAGTTGTTTAATGTATTTTTATTAATATATAATGATGGGAGAGGGGGGGGGGGGGCTTTGGTCGAACCCTAAAAATCTTCACCGTGGAAAATGCATCGATTCATCAGAAGCGCGTTTCATAACGCAACTCCTAACAATTTAACAAAAGGAACGTTTTTTTTTCTGTGTGCTCACTATTGACCTTGAAAAGGATATAAGGATGTTTTCTAAAATCCAGAGACGATCTTATTTAGATATATTTTCACCATTATTATTATTATTATTATTTTTTTTTTCTTACTTCCACTGTATTGACGTGTTTTTGTTATCTGATGATGCTGAGTGAAGCTTCAAGGGAGAGCGCTAAGGAGAATTGGACACCAAGTGGACAAGCCACATTCGGTACTTCCGTTCCGGTACGGGGACCAAATTCTACGCCTTTCTTGTACTTGCTTTCAAGGTCAGATTCTGAGAATTCTGCGATAGTGGCTTTGTCTTCAAACCCCCTCTGGGTACCTTCGTCCTTATTTTAGTGTTCCTGCTCCTCTCCCCTCGCTTGGAAAGATTCTTGGAATGGAAACACAAACCCAACAGAGTACTTTGACAGAGCAACTATTATATGCCGGGGCTGACGAGATTGTTTGCAGGGGGATACAAGGGACTTCAAGAATTTTGCTTAGATTCATTTCCTCTGGGAATTTTGAAGGATAAAGACTGGCTATGTGTAAGTTTTACTAAATTTTCCAAAATGAATGTTTTAAATGTTTTCCTTTCTAACAAAAATTTAAAAGTTAGCGACTATTAATATGTGACCGAACTTTCCAGAAAGTTTTTGATACTTTGATGAGTTTTTTTTTTTATTATTATTAAACCATGCAATTTGGAAAAAAATAAAAAATTGTCAAAGTTTTAAGTATAATTTTTATTACAACGTAAAAATTTTTAAAAATTAGTGTATGACTTTTCTACTAATTAGCAGAAATATTTTAAAAGAAATAACTTATAATTTGTGTTTTGGTTTTTGTAAATTGTATTTAATGTTCAAACTGATAATGTATGGATAAAAAATCCGCTAAATGCATTCGTCAACGCAGAATAGCAGGAAGATAATTTGTAAATATTTGAATTTTTTACGGAATTTCTAATACATAGGAGCGTTTTATCGTTTGTATCTAAAATTCTTATTTGGCATAAACAGTTTTTGACTTTAAAAATTCTCCATTGATACCTCAAGTTATATCATTTGGGTAACTTACGTTATAGATTTTAATTTTTGAATATTTAACTAAAAAAATTATAATAACAATTATCTGTTTGGTTTTAATTAACATCATATGAAAGTAAACACATTTCTGGAAACTTACATACTACATGAAGCAATCCATTTTAAAATAAACGAAATAAAAAAAAAATTATCATTGAAAAACTTGTTTAAACAATTTTTACTATTATTTAAGTTAATATAATAATTTACAAATCCTTTGTACAACTATTGACAAAACAATAAATTATTTTTCCCACTTTAAAAATCACACCATCCACTTTCAAAAAAACAGAACGAACTCGACTATAATTCAAGAGTCAACTTTTAGAAATTAACATATTAAAAAAAGGAACTACTAGAAAGGAACTTTAAATCTTTTTATACCCAAAATTCTATAAAAAATATTTGATTCAAATTTTCATTTTTACAAGTTTTTCCTTCTTTGCATGGAATGACCCTTCTTGATGATAATAATTGTGTTTTTTATTGCCAAATATTTTTTTCTAGAATTTTAAAGATTAATTTTTAAAGTTTTATGTTGGTTTACACTTTTCTCTCACTGTCATCTGGCTGATAGACTTAGCCTCGCCTTTAAATTTTTATATTGCTCCCTGGTTTTTCTCTTCTGCTCCAGTTGTTCCTATGACAATTTAGCTCTGTATTATATAGTTCTTGTAATTGCTGTTGTTGATAAATTTGATAGAAAACTGTTTTTTTTTTTCCCCCTCTAAAATATTTTGTCTTAAAACAAAAGATTAAAAAAAAAACTAACTATTTTACAAAATTATTAAAATGTAAGCCATGTGTTGGTTTCTATTAGCATTTTCCTTAATTTCTTATATAGAAACACTTGGGGCATGTTTTGATCTATTTCATGATTTTGACCCTAAAGATTTTTTAGTAGGGTTGTAGGAGTATATTCCGAGAGTTTTTTGGATATTTCACTGATAAATTTGTAAAATACCACTGATCTATGCTAACCTCTTGTCTGTCTGTATTTTGCCGACCAAACGGTATATTGGTTAGCGTGCTAGCTTCTAGACCGCGAGGTTGCGGGTTTGAGTTCCGTGTTGGGCATGGGTGTTTGTAAATGTATGTTGGCTTGTCTAATGACGAATGTTTCGGCGCATTATAGCCCTTGTGTAGCTGACGGCGCCAGATAATCTGAAAACAACCAATCTGTCTGTATTTTCATTAGATATTAACAGGGATGATAGTTTTCCTCCTTTTGGAGGATTTAATCCTGTTTGATTTTTATGTAGCATTTTCCTTCTCTATATCCCTGTTTTGAAGATATGCATTTTTCTGATCTGAACCAGTTTTTCCTGCAAAAAGTATACTGTTCCTCATGTCTAAACAAAAGATTTTCCCTCTTAGCTCCCCTTTCCTCACAGATTACTTTACTAACTCCTAATATTTGAAATGCAATTATTATATAGTATGAGAAATTTCATTGTATCTTTAAATTTATTGAATCATACTTCTTGCATACTTTTATTGTTGAATTTTTGTGTATTCCTTCCTTCGAGCTTTTTTAACGAATTTTTGGATTTCCTCCTTTTTGCTCTCTGATCACTCCCATCCCTGTATCAAACACATTTTAAAGAAAAGTTTGCATGAATAAAATTTAAAATAAAATCATTGTAATTATTTTCAGTGTCTAATTTTAAGTTGCTGGAAAATTTCTTTGCTATTTTCTCACTTAATTTTAAACTTGTATTAAAAATGCTGATGTTGAGTGCAGGGTTGGCATGGCTTAAACCAATTGGTTTTAACAAAAATGTTTTGCCTTTTTTCTCAAAAAAAAAAAAAAAAAAAAAAAAAAAAAAATTTTAAAGAATAATTTTAAATTGTATTTTTATTTATTTATTCACAATTCAATTTTTCAAATTATTTGATGTTGTAAATAACTTCTACTTTTAACCAAAAGTTTCCACTCCAAAGACTAGCTATTGAACAATGGTTCTAAATCTTAAGAATATTTTGAATAATTTATCACCATTGCTGATTTTAATTATTTTATTGCATAATTTTAATCCAAGAGCAATATAAACAATCACCATTGTATTATTCTGTATACATTGAATTTAAAAAATAGTAACTCTCAATAAAATATTAAAATTATGATTTGAATGTTGACATAAGTAGCGACATTTGTTTATTTACTTAGTTAATTTATAATTACTTAAAAATAACTTTAATAATTACTTAGTAATTATTTAGTAACTTTATTAATAACTTTAATAATTACTTAGTTATTTACTTAAGTAAATTGGTCAAAAACACTTGAAAAAAAAAAGTTGACTTAAATCAATAGATTTCCAAAATTTTATGACAGTAACAATAATTTAAATCTATCTAAAAATATAAACTGGAGAAAGGTATGAAATGAATTGGGGAAATATTGAATATTGTATTTTATCATCATCCTTGTTTTTTTTTTTTTTTCTTTTTTTTTTCTAGGTGCAGGTGTTCAAATCATTTGGGGGTGAATAGTGGATGATTAGGCCTCGAAGTATTCCTTTCAAGGCCGTAGGTCAAAGCCTTCATTCAACCACTTACTATTTGAAGTGAGTATTATCTTTCTCTCTAATAGGATAATTTCCAGAAGTGAAAATGTTTTTTTCCATTATTTTTATTTGATTCCTGTTAAAGAAATTCAAGGATTTGTTGCATAGAAAAAATATATATTTTCATTCATGAAACTATCAAATAATACAGTATTGTTATGATATAGATAATTGGCATTTGTGAAAATACTTACAATTGAGTAGTTGAAACAGGTAATAGTGATATAGCACAACTAATTTAAAAAGCTGTTTATTATCTTCCTTCTGGAAGCTATTGTTATTGTTTATTATGAAAACTTGTTTCACAAGCCCAAACATTCAGATAATATCTGAGAGTATGTTTTCTGCTGGGGTACAGTTTTGGGTACCATAACATCTTGGTTCAAAACATTTTGGAGTATTCTAGTAAATTTTGGTATTTCATTTCCCAATGTTCTTTTACTTGCAGGTAGTATGAGAAAAGGATTCCCCGATTCCCTGGATTAAGATATAAGATGAACGAATTGAAGATTATCTGCGATATGCAAGTCAAAGAGAAAAAGAGAGAAGAAAATGTAAATTTTAAGTATATAATGAATATTGTATTTATCTATGCTTCTATTGGTATAAATATCTTATAGAATTAACCTTTCACAAGAAGTGAATGCCTTTCTTGAAATAGTGAACTGTAGGATGGTATGTACATAAGTTCTTTATAAGGTTAGTTCTAAAAGATTCCTGCCAATAATTCATATTAAAATTATAGTAAATCAGGGGTTTGGAAGGAAAAGGGCTCAACAGAATTAAACTTGTTCAATTCTCTCTGTGTAAAGGTTACTAGGAACAGGACAAGGGAGAAAATGTCAATTCTTTTCTTGTGGACTTAAATGATCCTTTCTACTGTTATAATCACGTTGGTTATTTATTCTTACTGCAATTTTTAATGACCTGATGTATTTTTATTTCATAAGAAGAAAAGAAATGGAATTTTTTTTTATAGGAACCTTTTTCAAAATCCCTTTTATAATAAAATATTTGTTTTGCTTACAATTTTTCTGTTACTTACCCAATTTTATTTTTTCTCACACTGTATTCTTTGCGTTGTTGCAGACAAACAGATTCCAGTTGTGGACGGAGCATTTCCAGAAACAATATGAGATTCTACATGAATCTTTTTATAAATATTTACTTATCTTGCTTAATTTTTTACTTTAGTATTTTAAATTCGCAAAGGGAGTTCAACGAAATTCTATTTATGAAGTTTCTTCCAGTTTTTCGCATATCAATGTAGTATACTTTTAAAAATTCAAATTTTATCCTTAATAGTTGGCAAATAATACTTTTTTCCTGATTTTGATTGCTTAAAGAAATTAACATGTACATAAATTACAATTTATTGGTGCTCTACATGATGTCTAAGTAGTAAATTTGTAATTAAAAAAAAAATCAGCTGAAAAAGTTGGAATTTTCTTTGAGTGGTAACCTGGATAATTTACTGTATCTTGTAACTTATTTTCCTTTTTTAGAGTGTCTTCCTGTAATCCAGATAATTATTATTTTAATCCTGATAATTAGTTTTATTTTTAGGGTTCAATCATGCAAGTTAGTTTCAAAGAAATTATTAGTGGATGGGCCTCCCAATTCCTCATTTCAAGGCCGAAGGTCAAAGCCTTTATTTAACCACTTTTTAGTGAATGAGACAATTCAAAGTAAGTATAATTAGTAATTTCCATAAGTGAATACGCTTGTTTCAATCATATTTATTTGATTCTCGTTAAAGAAATTCAAGGATTTGTTGCATAGAAAAGTATATATTTTCATTCATGAAACTAATGAATAAGTGCTGTCTTAAAACAGTATTGTTAGGATCTATATAATTGGCATTTGTGAAAGTACTTACTATTGAGTAGTTGAAACAGGTCATAGTGCTATAACACGACAACTTAAAATAGTTGGTAATTTCTTCCTTCTGGGGTACAATTATTTATTATGAACCAGTTTCATGAGCCCAAACATTCAAAAAGTGCCCAACAGAATTAAACTTGTTCAATTCTCTCTGTGTAAAGGTTAAATTCTCTCTGTGTAAAGGTTAAAAGGAAAATAAATAGGACAAAATCTTCATTCTTTTGTTGTGAACTTGAACGGTCTTTTCTGCTGTTATAATCACTTTGGTTAATCTTATTACAATTTTTAATGGCCCGATATATTTAGTATTTTTTTATCTTAAAAAAAAATGGAATTCTTGCTAAGGGAATCTTTCTCAAAATAGGTTCCCTTTTCTGATAAAATATTGGTTTTGCTTACAATTTTTCTATTATTTACCTAAGTTTATTTTTTCTCACAGTGTTCCTGGCGTTATTGCAGACAACCAGATTTCAGTGGAATGAGCATTAATATGAGAATCTACATCAATCTTTTTTTTTTTTTTTTTTCATTTCTTCCTTTTTTTCTTTTTTTTTAAAAAATATTTACTTATCTTGCTTAATTTTTTACTTTGTAGTATTTTAAATTCACAAAGGGACCTTGAAGTTGAACGAAATTCTATTCATGTTCTTCCAGTTTTTTGCATATCATAGTAGTATACTTGTAACAATTTTTATTTTATGCTTAATAATTGGCAAATAATACATTTTTCTGATTTTCCTAATAATGTGATATTTACATAAATATCACTTTAGTGGTGTTGTACATGATATCTAAGTAGTAAATCTGTACTTTAAAAAAAAATGAAATTGCTGACAGTTGGTCTTTCCTTTAGTTTGAGTGGTAACCTGCATAATTTACTTGTATCATGTTACTTATTTTCCTTTTTTAGTGTTTTCATGTTAATCCAGAGAATTATTTTTTTTCAGAGGATTTTTAATTTTATTCAAATCCAGGGAATTATTTTATTTACATAGTTGTTATTTTAATTCGGAGAATTATTTTTATTTTAATTCAGAGAATTATTTTCATTTTAATTCAGAGAATTATTTTAATTTTAAGGGTGGGGTGTGAATTATCACCTAAAGTTTTATTTTTATTATTGATTTATTTACTTTAACGTTAAAAAAAATGAAAACTAACACATATTGTTTAATTAGAATGGAAATTTATAAAATTGATATTTTACAACATGTGCTTTAAAAATTTCTGATTTCTCCAATAATTAGAAAAAACCTAAACATTTCGAAAAACCTAATATCAAGAAAAGAAAAACAAAGGGAAAATAGATTTAAAAGTTTCTTTCTCGACAACATCATCCTGTCATTCAGCATGAAATGTCAAATGATTCATTAAAAAACGTATATACACTTTTAAAATTTTGCAAGCATAGATATTACTGTGTCCCCATAACTTCGCGAATTTCTATTTTAATCCAGATATTTTTTGCTTTTAAGTGGCAAGTGGTCTTTATCTCTCATTTCATTCTTGTCTTTTTTTAGTGTACCTGCTGTTGATGGTTAAAAGGAAGTGTCCAGCTACATCATTCATGATCTTCAATTGTCAATTTGCCTAATGCGAGTTTTCCGAGTTTTCATTCTACAAATGTGGGACAATTTCTTGTAAATCCTCCCGGATTAAATTTTTTTATAAATATAAATTTTTTAAATAAATATAAAAATAAAATATGTATATATATATATATATATATATATATATATACATTTTTTTTTACTTATTGTTTTATTTATCTATTGACTTTTTACTGTGTTTTTGTGCTGCATGCTCAAGAAGTTTTTAAAATCATATCCTTCTTATAAGTTGAGCTAAATTATTTTTTTACTGTAGCATATATTTAATAGACTTCTGAAGGAACAAATTATAAATACTATTCCTTTTATATAATTGTTTGAGCTTGAAATGGTATATTATAAATAGGTTCTTACAGGTGTCAATGTGATCACAAGCCACATTATAATTTACACTCCTTTCTTATTTATTTATACTACTTGTAAATCCCAAATAAGTAAAATGCACTGTGAAATATAATATAACAACGAAATAGTGAAAACACAAACAGCAGAAAATTTCTCTGATACACAATATCTTAAATATCTTCTTTAAAAAAAAATTAAAAGAAAGCAGTCTAGCTGAAATTTTTGTTTACATTTGTATTTAACGTAAATCACTGAAATTAATCTTTTGTTTAAATATTATATATTAAAATGATAAAATATTTTAACTATTTATAAAAGTTCCTAGAATATTTTAATACTGTGAATCCTTAAAAAAAAAAGTCGTGGGTCGCATACTAATTACAATGTGATATCGCAGTGATGTGGGTTTCATTAAGCAATATAAGAATCCATTAAATAATATACTTCATTAAGTAAGTCACAAAGCAATATTGGCGGGACAAGAATTTCATTTCATAAATCACAGGTGTCGCCAAAATCACTAAGATCACGTACAGATCACAATGTGATATCACAGTGACAAAACTTTCATTGCGAAAATCGCATAAATCACACGGATGTCGCCAAAATCACTAAGATCACATACAGATCACAATGTGATATCGCAGTGACAAAGCTTTCGTTGCGAAGATCGCATAAATCACAGGGATGTCGCCAAAATCATAAGATCACATTTAGGTCACAATGTGACATCGCAGCGACAAAGCTTTCGTTGCGAAAATCGCATAAATCACATGGATGTCGCCAAAATCACTAAGATCACATTTAGATCACAAAGCGATATCGCAGTGACAAAGCTTTAGTTGCGAAGATCGCATAAATCACACGGATGTCGCCAAAATCACTAAGATCACATTTAAGTCACAAAGCGATATCGCAGCGACAAAGCTTTCGTCGCGAAAATCGAATAAATCACATGGATGTCGCCAAAATCACTAAGATCACATTTAGGTCACAAAGCGATATCGCAGTGACAAAGCTTTAGTTGCGAAGATCGCATAAATCACACGGATGTCGCCAAAATCACTACGATCACATTTAGGTCACAAAGCGATATCGCAGTGACAAAGCTTTCGTTGCGAAGATCGCATAAATCACAGGGATGTCGCCAAAATCACTAAGATCACATTTAGGTCACAAAGCGATATCGCAGTGACAAAGCTTTCGTTGCGAAGATCGCATAAATCACAGGGATGTCGCCAAAATCACTAAGATCACATACAGATCACAATGTGACATCGCAGCGACAAAGCTTTCGTTGCGAAAATCGCATAAATCACACGGATGTCGCCAAAATCCCTAAGATCACATTTAGGTCACAAAGCGATATCGCACTGACAAAGCTTTCGTTGCGAAGATCGCATAAATCACACGGATGTCGCCAAAATCACTAAGATCACATTTAGGTCACAAAGCGATATCGCAGTAACAAAGCTTTCGTTGCGAAGATCGCATAAATCACACGAAAGTCGCCAAAATCACTAAGATCACATTTAGGTCACAATGTGACATCGCAGCGACAAAGCTTTCGTTGCGAAAATCGCATAAATCACACGGATGTCGCCAAAATCACTAAGATCACATTTAGGTCACAAAGCGATATCGCAGTGACAAAGCTTTCGTTGCGAAGATCGCATAAATCACAGGGATGTCGCCAAAATCACTAAGATCACATTTAGGTCACAATGTGACATCGCAGCGACAAAGCTTTCGTTGCGAAAATCGCATAAATCACATGGATGTCGCCAAAATCACTAAGATCACATTTAGATCACAAAGCGATATCGCAGTGACAAAGCTTTAGTTGCGAAGATCGCATAAATCACACGGATGTCGCCAAAATCACTAAGATCACATTTAAGTCACAAAGCGATATCGCAGCGACAAAGCTTTCGTTGCGAAAATCGAATAAATCACATGGATGTCGCCAAAATCACTAAGATCACATTTAGGTCACAAAGCGATATCGCAGTGACAAAGCTTTAGTTGCGAAGATCGCATAAATCACACGGATGTCGCCAAAATCACTAAGATCACATTTAGGTCACAAAGCGATATCGCAGTGACAAAGCTTTCGTTGCGAAGATCGCATAAATCACAGGGATGTCGCCAAAATCACTAAGATCACATTTAGGTCACAAAGCGATATCGCAGTGACAAAGCTTTCGTTGCGAAGATCGCATAAATCACAGGGATGTCGCCAAAATCACTAAGATCACATACAGATCACAATGTGACATCGCAGCGACAAAGCTTTCGTTGCGAAAATCGCATAAATCACACGGATGTCGCCAAAATCCCTAAGATCACATTTAGGTCACAAAGCGATATCGCACTGACAAAGCTTTCGTTGCGAAGATCGCATAAATCACACGGATGTCGCCAAAATCACTAAGATCACATTTAGGTCACAAAGCGATATCGCAGTAACAAAGCTTTCGTTGCGAAGATCGCATAAATCACACGAAAGTCGCCAAAATCACTAAGATCACATTTAGGTCACAATGTGACATCGCAGCGACAAAGCTTTCGTTGCGAAAATCGCATAAATCACACGGATGTCGCCAAAATCACTAAGATCACATTTAGGTCACAAAGCGATATCGCAGTGACAAAGCTTTCGTTGCGAAGATCGCATAAATCACACGGATGTCGCCAAAATCACTAAGATCACATTTAGGTCACAAAGCGATATCGCAGCGACAAAGCTTTCGTTGCAAAGATCGCATAAATCACACGGATGTCGCCAAAATCACTAAGATCACATACAGATCACAAAGTGATATCGCAGCGATATGGCTTTCGTTGCGAAAATCGCATAAATCACATAGATGTCGCCAAAATCACTAAGATCACATACAGATCACAATGCGATATCGCAAACATCGCAAATTCGTCCCCAATGTCACAATGTGACGAAAAGCGATATCGCAGCGATATCACAAAGTTACGTCGCAAAACCCCCTCTAAAACGGACATTGGACGACTATGTGACCCCTGTGTGATATCGCCGTGACATCGCGTGATCTCTATGCGATATCGCTTTTCGTCACATACTCGTCACATGGTTATTAGGGCAGAGCTGAGAAATCAAATCCAATAAAGCCGGCATGCTAAATTAAATTTAGTTTCACCAAATACTTTAAATTGATACACAACTGTTCAACACAAAAGTATTTTAATCTAAAGAGTTAAATAAAAACAAAACAACAATGTGAGGGTTCACGTTCATCAATCCAGGGTGGATCGGGTGAGATGAGACAAAATTGCAAAACTAGATTAGAATGCAGTCTGGGGCAAGATACCTATTTACCATTAGTATAGAATCTCGACCGCAGATACCTGTTACCTGTCTATTTGGGTAAAGTTTTTAATTGAAAACTTGAATGTGATAAATACTCTTTCTCCAAAAATGTCTCCGACTTCACCAACTTGAAAGGACTAAAAAAAAAAAAAAAAAAAAAAACTATCGTCTAAAATATTACCATGTTCTAAAAGTTAAGTAATTTTTTTATAATTTAAATTAAAGTATACATAATAACAAACGAGCAATGACAACATACATTTCATATTTCAAAGAAGTAAAGTGTATAATATAGTGCAATTGGAAGTTATGCCACCACAGTGCACTTTATCGCTATTTTTGCGACTTTTTTTTTCATTAAAATAGTGCTCAGGTTGATTATCACTCAACTGAAAAGTTATTAGCAAATATATTTCATATTTCATTTTATTTCTCACTCCGCTGTTTATCGGCACCTTATTATAAGAATATATTTTCATCACTCACTTCTTTATTCATTGCAGCATCCATGCATTCATGCATAATACAGTGAGTCTTTTTGTGTATATTGATTGCATTCTACGAAAATTGCTTCTTTGTTGAGTGTTTATATTGAGAAATATCCAACAAAACCATCAGTCTGCTCCATCAATCTTTAATACCTTACATCATGAAGAGATAATGTATCTAGACACTGATTGAAATGAATACCTTATTGATGAGTTTTTCAATGAGTAAATGGTAAATGTGTAAGTCGATCATTGATCTGAAGCGTGTACTCAATCGGAGTAATGGTTCACTTATAGTGAAGTTTAATGAAGAATTCTATGTGCTGAGTAGAATATAGTAGTTATTGAGATTGGTTATGCTATCTAGAACATCAAATGGTCAAGTATATAAATTGTTTATTAACTTGGAATTTTTTCAGCTGTGAATTTACACTAAATGTATAGATTGTTTTCAACTTATCTCGTTCTATTTTTAATAGTTTAAAAAATTAATTATTGTATATTTTTATACTAATATTTTGTCCTGGTCATAAAAAAATACATACTCCTGTGAAAAATTGAAATACTTGTTGCATCAAGTCATTATTTGGAAAAAATCATTTTTTTAGCTAAAAGAAAAGTCTGAGAATTTCCTCTATCAAAGGTGTAAATTCATTTTTAAAATAATAATAATAATAATAAAAAAAAAAAATTCATAAAAAAAATAAGTTATTTTATAAACATTACTATTATTAAATGTATCACTAATGTTTTATTGTTCATATATGTATTTCCATTATTCAATTGTTGCTATATTTCTCATAAACTGTCAGAGGAATATTGTGGAATGCAACAAACTTATTGCTAAATTTATAATTTAAAGGGTTTTCAATTGTTATAAGAACTTGCCTTTTAATAAATATTTTTATTTAGTGAAATTATGTACTAAAAGCTTAAAGTTATAATATCACTGGATGTTGAAAAATGAAGTATCCGTATAGTTTTATATTTATATTACTTAAAGTTAGTTTGATTTTTCCAACGTCTGTTTCGGCATGTAAAACTTCAAAAAAGAGGGCAGTCAAATGCCTGCTAATAACCATCGATCTTGTGATTTCCATCTTTTTTCTCTTTATTGTCCATTATACTTTTCTATACTTCTTCGATAATCAAAAATCGGTTATTGTTTTTGTTTTGACCATGAGTAGTATTGAGTAGTATCATCAGCGCCTTGCAGGTATTTTATAGTTGGGTACTCAGTCTAAGATCACATCAATTGAGAGAAATTGCTGATTTTGTAGTTGCTCTAAATAAAAAGAAAACACACAAAACAAACTTTTGGATGAATGTGTGGGCATTTATAAACGCTGTAATGCAAATTATTATTTTTGTCTACTTCACGACGAACCTGTCGGCAATGTACGAATTAATTGTTAAGTTCACAATTGCGCATAATATAAAACAGCAATATCTTTCTATAGCAATAAATATATGTTCATCACTTCAATTTCTGTTGTTTAGCATGCCCATCAATACATTATCTATATTTTACGTTTATATCTGCCATGATATAAAACAAATCATCCAGAAATTTTTTAAAGGTATAAGCAAGGAGAGCGTATTTGACTATGGTATGCTATTGGAATCCTATAACAGAATTGTATCAATGGTGGAACGCATTGACAATGAACTTTCTTTCCACATGTTCTGCTGTACTTTTTTCAATTCTACTATTATGTACTTTCTACTAGCCACTTTTCTTCATACAGACCTTCTGAATGCACAGTACCAGCGTATCTTTATGATATTTTCTTTCTCCACTTCTTTCATGTCCCTATTTGCAATGACTTTCTCTGCATCCCTGGTGAACGAGGTCTCGATGCAGATTACAATGCAGATTACATTGAAGTCTGCTAACTTGAACTCCGCAATTGAACTTCAGAGGTTCCTCTTTTGCGTGGACAAGGGCATAAACCTAACTGTATGGAAGATGGTTCCCATCAAGAGAAATTTCTTCGTGTGCATCATCGGGGCTATATTTACATACGCACTTTTGTTTGACAGTTTGGTAAAGTGATCAAGCAATTTGTGTTTTCGAAATATTTTCTACTGATATGCTTGGTAAAGTATTACAATATTTAATTAACGTTTAATTCACATGTACAATAGCAGACAACTCTCCTCGTCTGCTCAGATTCCACCTTTAAGATGATCCGATCTCTGTGGTCAGATTTAGAGAATATGGGCAGAAACCTTCGTTCTGCACCATCTTCTCTTTAAAAATTATCTCAAATTCTCCAACACTCCATAATAATAAATATTTTTACCATAATAATTGTTCATTTTTTAACACTATTTTTAGATGAATTTGTATAGTAGCATATTGCAATAGCGTTTTTACTTCATGTAATAAGAAATTTCATGTTTCTGTCTTCTATTTTTTAGATAATCCACATTAATAAAAACCACAACTTTTGGTGTATTGAATAAAAACCTTCAATGAATTTCCAACTTGATTAAGTAGGTTTTTAAAACAATTTTAATAGTACAGAAACAAATTTAAAAAAATGACGTACAGAGAAAAAAATATCATGAAGCTGATTTTTTCCAAACCGTCCAGGAATGCCAACCAAAGTTACTTAACTAAAACACTGAATAATCCAACAGAAAACGTCATAAGACAAGTTAGTTTAATCGCAGTAAAGATATTCATAATTAAATTCTCAATAAGCAGTATAATAATTTAAAGATTAATATGAATCAAACACTGTGTAATGATTTTTAGATTAAACGGCATAATAATAAGTCAAATGATATTAATTTTATCATATTTATTCTTCACTAACCCATAGTATAAATCATTATATTATTACAAACACAGATGAAGTTTCTTATGTCAATATAACACAAAAAATGAGTGCTGTAGATTAAATTAAACTAAAAAAAGACAAATTACACAAAAGTTATTTCCGTTTACATCATTATCTAGTAGACTAGTCATGTAGTTTATCTAATTATAATATATGATGAGACTATCATAAAAAATAAAATGATAGTTTGTAAAATACAACCTAAGAAAATGAGTTGAGCTTGATTGGGGAAACTATGCCACAGGCTGTGCTTTCCAAACCCATAAGAGTATTTTAATGTATAACAGTGGAAGTGTTACTGGAATGTTCCGTCAGTCTCACACAATTCCAATTTCTTTTATGTGTTTGGTTGCTGTAAAAAGAACATAAGAAAATGGTGCTGTATTTTATTTTTGAAACTTTGTGATGGGAATGTCATTTTAGTGAGTTTTCTTAAGTCTCAAGGTGTTTTCAAGGTTATGTGTATTACTTTAGCACTACTTCAAATTAGGCATAATATACCTTCTTTTGCGTATGTATTTTGCAAGTTATTAGTTTAAGATAGATGGTCCAGTTACCCCATAAGCTTTTGCTTTTAATGGGTGACTGGGTCAAGTACGTAGTAGTAGATAAGTTTTAAGTATGAAGGTGAATACTTTCCTGTGAAAGTTTTAATTCTTTCAGATGATGAGGCAGATATAGCTGCAATGACAAAGGTCGTTTAAGTCCTGGAAGTGGCCAAATGAAGCTGATATTTTGAAGTATGACAAGAAGGATATCACTGGTGCAATTAAAGAACCAAATATGAACGAAAAATTGAACATCGCCATATAAAATATATTAATCCATTTTAATATTTCTAATAATGGCAACAATAAAGAAAAATCTCATACATTGAAATACCATCAATTTAAGCCTATGTTACTAAGTCCTACGTTTTAGTAAAAACTGATTATCAGGTATTTAGGCAATAAATGTTTATCGTTATAAAAACATCGCTTATCTACTCCAACCGCCCTTACATAAGCATGTTAATTTTTTTGTTAAAAAGTAGTATTTTGTACCATAGCTATAAATTAGTTAATTATTAGAGTAAAAAGGAAATGTACAGGTCGATTATTTTCAAAATACCTTGATGTTATCACTATAAAAACTACTAATACTCAAACTGAACAAGTAGCAGGTTTCACCGGTCAAGATCAATAATATATTAAAAAATTATTATAGGACCGTATAGCGTATCTAATTACCCTAGATAAACACTATCATTCCATTTTAGTAAAAATTGATGCGTATAAAATAAATCATGGCTGATATATGTCGCTGAATGGTACTAACGAGTTATTAATATATATCGCAATTAAACACATAATATTGTTATGAATTTTTCCACTGAGGCAATGATGGCACAGTTTTCACGGTTTAAAAGTATTTATTCTCTCTTCAGAAAACTCACAAAATCTATTCACAGGCAACAGTTTAACTACTCTCAAGCTTCAACACAAGCTTCAACAAAAATAACTTCGAATTCAGCGATTATACAAGCGCACTCCAATAGGTCAACAAAGCAATCAGCTTTCAACGAAATCCGAAGTACATCTGCAAACTTTCCCGTTCTCCAGTCTTTTTATAAACAAGCGCGTGAGACATTCTCGAAATTTCCAGCCAATTCATCGGAAAGAAATTTCTCGAAACGTCTCGATTACTTCAGGTGTTGCCACCTTTTTTTAACTTGTATAATCGCTATTAATTACTAAATAAAATTGGATAAAAATAAATTACAATAGAATTTTGAAATAATACGTCACTATTTACAATATATACAGACAATTTGTGCAACATTTCCCCCTTCTTAAAGACTGCACGTCCCGGGCAGTGAAGTCCTTAAGAGGAAAGGCAATTCAATCACTTCTACTATAATATGGGGCTAGTCTATTGTTATGTACAACTCTAGGTTTACAGGAGGGTGTCCGTTGAATCCTTACCACGACGTCGTTGATCTTCTTAAGGACCACATACGGCCCTTCCCAGTTCGTCTGGAGCTTAGGGGAGAGTCCTTTCCGACGTTTAGGATTCCATAACCACACCTTGTCACCTTCCTGGAATGAACGTTCCGTGGCCTTGGCATCGTAGCGGACCTTCATGCGCTCTGTCATGATGTTGATTCTTTCTCTGGCGAACCGATGTACGGCTTCCAAACGTGCCTGGAGATCATCTAGATACTGGACAGGCGAGGAAGGGGTGTCCGGTGGTCGTCCAAAGAGGAGGTCGCAGGGTAGTCTAAGGTCTCTTCCGAAAATCATTTGAGATGGTGTATATCCGGTGGTCTCGTGAGTAGCACTTCTGTAGGCCAAAAGGAACAATGGAAGTTTCTGATCCCAATCTTGCTGGTTCTTGGAAACAAACAAGGAGAGATGATTCAGAATCGTTCTATTAAATCGTTCAACCATTCCATCGGATTGTGGATGCAGGGGAGTTGTACGAGTCTTTTCCATGTCGAGCAAGTCACACAGCCCAGTGAAGACGGCAGAGTTGAAGTTAGTCCCCTGATCGGAATGTATCAGCAGGGGTACGCCAAATCGGGAGATCCAATTCCGTACGAGGACTTCTGCTACGGTTGTGGCTTCCTGGTCCGGAATCGCGTATGCTTCTGGCCACTTGCTAAAGTAGTCCATGACAACTAGGATGTATTTGTTGCCATTAGATGTGTGAGGTAGGGGGCCTAAGACGTCCAAAGCAATTCTTTCGAATGGTGCTCCTACGTTGTAACGTTGCAACTTTCCACGAGTTCGGGTCTTCGGTCCCTTCCGCGAATTGCATGCATCACAGGACTTGCACCACTTCTCCACGTCGGATTTTGCTTTGTCCCAGAAGAATCTCTCCCTGACTTTCTGAAGAGTTTTCGTGACACCAAAATGTCCTCCAGTAGAACTGCTGTGAAGTTCTTCTAGAACGTTCGTAACTCTAGAACTTGGAAGGATTAATTGCCACCGGAAGCTTTTGCCATCATCGGACTCCCATAGACGGTAGAGTACTCCATTCTTCAAGTGCAAAGAGTCAAACATAGCCCAATATCTCTTCATTGTTGGGCTATAGCATGCAATTTCCTGCCAACTGGGTTTTCCGGTAGCTGCTTCCATGAATTCAATTAGAGGTTTCAAGTCCTGATCTTCAACCTGACTTTTTCGAACATTCCGGTCACTCCAAGGGTCCAATTCTGAAGTAGTTGAGTTGGTAGTTATTTTCCGAACGGCCGATGTGCTAACCCCGAACTTAGACTCGGCATTGGAACAAAATCGACAGTTCTCCGGACATGGTCTTCTAGAAAGAGCGTCTGCATTCCCATGGAACGTTCCTTTTCTGTGATGGATATCCATGTCGTATTCCTGCAGGCGCTGAATCCACCTTGCTATTTGTCCCTCTGTATTCTTGAAGTTCAGCAACCAAGTCAGAGACGCATGATCAGTTCTTAAAAGGAATTTTCGGCCGTACAAGTAATGATGAAAGTGCTCAACGGCTTTTACTATTGCCAGTAACTCCTTTCTTGTGACGCAGTAGTTCCGCTCGGATCTTGACAGGCTCTTACTAAAATAAGCGATGACTTTCTCCTGTCCTTCAATTTCCTGGGAAAGAACGGCGCCCACTCCCTCATTGCTGGCATCTGTATCCAAAATAAAGTCCTTGTTAACATCGGGAAAAGCCAAAACAGGCGCGGATGTTAAAGCGTTCTTCAGTTGATTGAAGGAGTCGTCACAGTCGACAGTCCATAGGAACTTCTGCTTGCTCTCTGTTAGTCGATGCAAGGGTCTGGCGATCTTGGAGAAACCTTTCACGAATTTACGGTAATACGTGCACAGGCCTAGGAAGCTTCGCAATTGATGAACGTCTTGCGGTCGAGACCAAATTTGCACAGCATGGATCTTGGCTGGATCTGTGCTTACTCCATCGGATGAGATGATGTGTCCGAGATAACTGACTTTCCGCCTAAAGAGCTTACATTTTGATGGGCTAAGTTTCAAGTGGGCTTCCCTAAGCTTCAAGAACACGTTCTTCACATTTTGCAAGTGTTGATCAAAACTCCGCCCGGTGATAATGATATCGTCCAAATATACCAGACAGGTCTCGTAGGAAAGTCCTCTAAGCACAGTCTCCATCAGTCGCTCGAACGTAGCCGGTGCATTACACAAGCCAAACGGCATAACTTGAAACTGCCATAATCCTTGGCCGGTAGTGAAGGCAGTCTTCTCACGATCGTCGGGATGTATCTCCACTTGCCAGTATCCACTCTTCAAATCCAAAGTCGAAAACCACTGGTTCCCCGATAGAGTGTCCAAAGTGTCATCGATTCTTGGCAGAGGGTAGCTGTCCTTTTTCGTAATTTCGTTCAGCTTCCGGTAGTCCACACAAAACCTGGTGGAACCATCCTTCTTTCGAACGAGTACGATTGGAGAGGCCCATGGACTTGAGGAGGGTTCGATAACTCTATTATCTTCCATTTCATGTAACAATCTCCCGACCTCCTCTTGTTTTGCGAAAGGAAGTCTTCGAGGATGTTGTTTAATAGGTAAATGGGTCCCAGTATCGATTCGATGTTGAGTAAGCTCTGTTCTTCCTACATCTTTCGATGACATGGAGAAAATGTCTTGAAATTCTTTTATAAGGTTTCCGACAATCTTCTCTTGCCTTCTTTCCAACCGAGCATCCTCGAGAAGCTGGTCCACTAAATCCGCGGGTGGTGCGGTCGGAAGCTCCTTCGATCCTCGTTCGATGCTTGTAACAGGTATGCAAGTGGCAATTTCTTCTCCTTTCTTGATAACTCTCTTAGAATCACCGATGTTGGCCATTCTCACATGCACCACCTCTTGAGAGAGATCCACAAGCGTCGCTCCTACTACCACTCCTTTCGGGACGCTATTCGATGATGGGAAGTCCGTTACTCCAAATCGGAAGGCCTTCGGGAGGTCTGTTGAACCTTTTACAACCAAATCTGTCATGGAAGGGATGGTGATGTCTTCAAGAGCTACTATTCGATATGCACACGGCTCTTCCGAGTCCAAACCGAACAATGGAACTTCTTCTTTTCCCGTTTGAAGCTCGCCTTTCTCGAAATTCAAAGTAATTCCATTTTTCTTTAAAAAGTCCAATCCAAGATTACATGGGTCAATAATTTCAGCGACGTAAACGGTGTGAGTGTAGGTGTGAAATCCAAAAGAGATGTTGACATTTAATTTCCCATGCACAGAAATTTTGTCACCAGTCACAGTCTGTAGTGAAACTGAAGGCGCCGTGTAAAGAGGTTGGCTGTCCAGGCGCCGGGCTACATCCGTCCGTAAGATGGTTACATTTGCCCCTGAGTCAACTATTAGACGACAGGGAGTTCCATTGATCTTGCCCTCCACGAATAAACCATGGTTTCCTCCTTGAAGGGATGAGATGTGATAGAGGCTGAGTGGGGCACCACCTGCTCTACACGGCTCTTGAAACTTCTTCGTGAAAAGTTCAGAGGAATCGTCTGCTAATGTTCCACGTACGAAACGCCGGTCTTTTCTAGAAGCTTGCTGTGCGGCTTCTACTCTCATGGCATAGACGAGGGTGGACTTTAGATCTTTGCTGTCTGACATCCTGGTAGCTTGCTGTATGTCGGGATCTTTGATGGCATCCACGAAATACTGAAGAGACAGGTTATCTCGTACGTCCGAGGGACAGTCTGGGAAAGCGAGGAGCGACAGTCTTTCTATATCCGATGCCAATTCTTGAAGAGTTTCATTGGCCTTCTGCTGTCTCACTTTCAGTTGCAGTCTGTTATAATCCTTTAGATGTTGCTCCCCAAACCTTAATTCCAACGCACTTGCCAGCGCCACGAATTCTCCCCGCTTCTCTTCAGGTAGTGTCTGTAAAATGTCAGCAGCTTCACCTCGAAGAGATGCTGCGAGATGGAATGCTTTCGAAGTATCGTCCCAACCATTCGCAGACGCAATCATTTCAAATTGCGTTTGATAAACGCGCCAAGACGACTTCCCATCAAAAGTGGCCACTTTGATGTTAGAGCGCGGCGCCATAAAGGGGATGGAAGCGTTATCCCAATTAGGTGACGCTATGGCCAAAGCTTCACGCGTTTCCATTTTTCGCAGCCTTTCTTCTACAACGTCAATGAATTTGTCTTGCTCTTCCTTTA
This sequence comes from Linyphia triangularis, assembly GCA_963978545.1. Taxonomy (NCBI): domain Eukaryota; kingdom Metazoa; phylum Arthropoda; class Arachnida; order Araneae; family Linyphiidae; genus Linyphia; species Linyphia triangularis. The sequence goes on from OZ021731.1 coordinate 41,585,221, forward strand.
AGGTGGAAACTTTTTCTTGCATGGTGGAAACTTTTTCTTGCACGGTGGAAACTTTTTCTTGCACGATGGAAACTTTTCCGTGAAACTCCTCAAACTTTTCATCAACTTCCTTTCTTACTGCATTAAATACTTCTTCTTTCACGGATAGCAGAACATTTGAGGTAGTTTCTATTATGGTTGATTCCACCATTGAGGCTAGCTCTATCTTCATTTCTTCTTTGATTTCATTCACAGCTGCAGATGTTGTTTCACACTTGGCGGCTAAAGCTTTAATCTCCGATGATGTTGCTTCTTGGCTGGCGGCGATTGCGGCGGCGAGTTCGGCGTTAGTCGTTTCTTGCCGGGTTTGACCAGCGGTGATTGTAGCGGCGAGTTCGGCATTTGTCGTTTCTTGACGGGCTTGACCAGCGGCGATTGTAGCGGCGAGTTCGACATTTGTCGTTTCTTGACGGGCTTGACCAGCGGCGATTGTAGCGGCGGTTGATTCTTGTCCGGCTTTTATTTCAGCGGCCGTGGATTCTTGTCCGGCTTTTATTCCAGCAATCATTTCCATCAACTGCTTCATTTGGTCTTCCATCATTCCTCTAGTTGTCGGCATTCAAAATTACGAGATCCCACTTCTGACACCACTGTTATGAATTTTTCCACTGAGGCAATGATGGCACAGTTTTCACGGTTTAAAAGTATTTATTCTCTCTTCAGAAAACTCACAAAATCTATTCACAGGCAACAGTTTAACTACTCTCAAGCTTCAACACAAGCTTCAACAAAAATAACTTCGAATTCAGCGATTATACAAGCGCACTCCAATAGGTCAACAAAGCAATCAGCTTTCAACGAAATCCGAAGTACATCTGCAAACTTTCCCGTTCTCCAGTCTTTTTATAAACAAGCGCGTGAGACATTCTCGAAATTTCCAGCCAATTCATCGGAAAGAAATTTCTCGAAACGTCTCGATTACTTCAGGTGTTGCCACCTTTTTTTAACTTGTATAATCGCTATTAATTACTAAATAAAATTGGATAAAAATAAATTACAATAGAATTTTGAAATAATACGTCACTATTTACAATATATACAGACAATTTGTGCAACAATATAGAACTTAAACATCATTGTTTAGAATCAGTCTTACGATGCAGAGAAGGGAAGAGGAATTTCAGTACATATATATTTTAGGATGTGAAGCTGAAGCGATGTAATTAGTCGAAGTAATGAAGTAATTAGTCGAAATTTAAATTTAACTTCATTAAATTTTCAATCAGTAGCTAATCCAATGTTGTAATTTACTGGAATCCCTTCGCTTCGATATGTAGTTCAGAGATGTAAAATTTATCGGATTTTGAATTGGACTAACAACTGGCACATTTATTACAAGTGGAAAACTCAAAAGAGTGTTTTTAAAAAGTTACTAAAAACAAACAAAAAAACCTGGAAATTTAATGAAAACCGTAGTTTTACAATTGGTCTCTGCCATTTTCATGCTGTTTACTATTGTCTGGTTTCCAATTATAACATTTGTAGGTCATTAAAAAACACGTATATAACTTCTTGACTAACGGTATAAATAAAACCAAAATTTAAGATTAAATCATGGCCTGCGCCGCATATATCTGGAAAAAAAAAAGGTTTGTACATCCATTTTTAGGAGATAACTGATAAATAATAAATTAAAATCTGCGCCGTCTTTTAAAGTTTGTATCAGTCAAAAATTTGAACTTGTTTAAGGAACTTAAAATTAGTTTAGATATTTAAATGTACTACCTACTTCTTGGGAAGTAAATATTTCTTTTAAAAAGGCAGAACATATTTTCTTAAGTCTTTGTATAGTAATTTTAGATAGAAATATACGTTTATTAATGTGAGGCATTTTATTTTAAGATATCAAACTTATATTGGATATATTATTTGAGATAGAACACTTCACAGTTTGTAAATGTTGTGTAAATTTCCTTTGGATCGTGTAACTGTCTAAATAAGGATATATCGAGTTGGAGAGCTCCTATGAACACTGGAAGGATAACTCCACTGTTTTTTTAATTTACATAGTCATTTACAATAATGAATGATTGTTTCATTTTTGGGTAATTCTTGATACGATTTGCCATTAAGACTATATTATTAATATATCTTGTAATCTATGCATGAATTACTACTTTTTAGGTGGCAGTATATATTAGTATATATAGATAATTTAACACCGAAAGATATTTTTTATTTGTTTGTGAATCCCGAACTGTTCTCAAACACGAACATTAAACATAAAAGCCTAAATAAATAATCATTTAGTTAACAGCTTTATGCTTTTCACTCTAGGCTTCAAATTTTAGTTTTGTCTTTTTATAAGTAATCTATTAATCAATCATTGTCAAGATCATGAAAGCTTTACCCTGTTAAAAGAACATATATTATAAGAAATTAATGAATATGTAGATTAAATTGAATATTGATTTCTTAAATCATGATAGAGAACGTTTTAGCCAAAATTAAAAATATCTATTTCATTGCATTATTGGAAAATCTTTTGAAAGAGTGTACGGTTCTGGGTGGATTACTGAGTAATTTAATCTTTTATCTGCAATATATTGCTTTATTTATGGATTCATTTTGCGATGAAGAATAGTGGAGAGATTAGTAAATGCATTTATTATAGTCAGTAGTAATAGCTCAGGGAACTGAATCAGAAATATAAGTAAAAGAATTTAAATTATCGATGGAAGATATAAATTTCTTAAATTGGTAAAGGCATTTCATGTAAACCAGAATGAAGTATCCTTACAATTACATATTTAAGTTATTTAATATCATCATGATTAATCCAAAGTCAATATTTTTAAAGAGGACTCAAAAATGTCTAACTGTCAGCTGAAACTTGTTAAACTCTTAAATGCGATTTTTATAGCATTTTATTTGATAACATCTATGAACTTATTTGGAGAAAGAGCACGAGACCTAAATGGACCTGACGTAATGTTAGTAATCGCAAGTCTTCTAATGGCGTCATCATTAGCAATATATCGCTGGCTACTATATGTTCTAGGTTATATCGGTTAAAGAGCATCGCCTCTTTCTTGGATGAAATCAGTACAAAGCATGGACTAAAAGTAAACCACTGGATAAATTACTGGTATTATGTTAGTATTGCATTGCAAGTAGCAATGATTTATTTGCATTCTGTTACATACCAAGCTTATCATTTTAAACTTACATTCAGGATCACACTTTCAGAACCATACCACACTATATTGAGCTTGTTGTATTCAGCTTTTACGATTGTAGTATTTATAATGCCAATCAACACCTTTTCCATGTTCTATGTCATCATGTGCCAACACATTCAAGGAGAAATAAAAAATATTTTAAGAGCTATGAGAAAGACGTGCAAGTTCCATTATGATATTCTGTTCGAAAGTCGTAAATATATTTCTATAATGGTGGACTACATCGACGACGAACTTTCTCTATTTCTGTTCTACAGTACTGTCGTCAGTTCCACCACCATGTACTTCCTTCTGGTCCTTAAACTACATCCAATAAGGATAGAAATAGATTTTTTCGAGCTAATGCTGACGTACTGTTATATAGCCAGTACTTTCATGTCCTTTTTTGCCGTGACTATCTCCGCTTCCTTGATGAAAGAAAACTTATTGCAGATTGCAACGCAAGCAAAATTATTGAGTGCTTCAAACTTGTCCTCTGCATTAGCACTTCAGAGGTTCCAGTTTTGTGTAGGGAAGGAGATTTTTCTGACGGTTTGGAAGATTGTGCCTATCAAGAGAGATTTCATTGTTAGTATAATGGGTGTGATGTTTACATACGCACTTTTGTTTGATAGTATCAAACCAAAATAAGCTTATTTTTATTGATTATTTTTATTAAACCATTCTTCTTATTTTAAGTTCACTTAAAATTCCATCTGGTAATTGGCTGGTAATTGGAATGAAGACTGTTCCTATACTTATAAGAGAATTAATTCTAACCACCGATAGCGTTAAATTTTATTAAACATAGAAACAACATATAAACTTATGAAGAACTTGAAACAAAACGGTACTTTTTTATTCTTTCGTGCACCAAATAATGCAAAATGTAAAGTTAATGAACAATTTGTTTACCTACTGTATATGTGCGAATACTGTGTTTGAACCGTACTAAAAAAAATCTGAAAACTTGCTATAGCGTCATCATAAGATTAATTAGTATTTGCAATAATGTATTTTGTTTATGATTTTGTAAATCTCCGATGCCTTTTTTTCTGGGGAGGGGGGGAGGTTGCTAAGTAAATCAACAACTTTGAAAACTTCATTACTACCCCAATGCTTGTGCTCTTCATTCGATTTAGAAGGCTTCATTTATATCTTAATATAAATTGTAGTTCCTTACTCTGAAAAAGAGGCACTTAGGAGGAAATATGAACAATGAATCACTAATGAACAATTTGTTTACCTACTGTATACGTGCGAATACTATGTTTGAACCGTACTAAAAAAAACAAAAAAAAACGAACACCTGCTATAGCGTCATCATAAGATTAATTAGTATTTGCAACAATGTATTTTTTCATGATTTTCTAAATATACGATGCCTTTTTTTCTGGGGGGGGGAGGGGGGAGGTTACTAAGTAAATCAACAACTTTGAAAACTTTATTACGACCCCAATGCTTGTGCTCTTTATTCGATTTAGAAGGCTTAATTTATCTTAATATATATTGTAGTTCCGTACGCTGAAAAAGCGGCACTTAGGAGGAAATATGTGCGCAGATCAGGTGTCAATATTGAGAAACACAATTTTAAAGATCCTTAGGTGTCCTTAAGTTTCCTTAGGAGCGGATGTATTTCAAGAAGTTGCATCAAGATATGAACTAGTATAATAATAAGAATATAGAAACTGTAGTACGAAGTTACATGAAAACTACTTGGATTTATTGTGTCATGTTTTACAAGAGACGAAAACGCACGCTGTCCAATTAAATATTGTAATAAATAATTAAAGAATGAGTTCAACGAAGTTAAATTACTTTTTTTTTTTTTACAGAAACGTAACAAAGTAGACACTAAAGTATCATACGAATGTTTGATTTTTAAAAAAAAAAATTGTAAAATAAAAGACAATTGAAAAATGTATTGAAAATTAAAAAAAAAAAAAAAAAAAAATATCGAAACTGTTTAAAAAAATTTATTTGAAAATAAATCTGATGTAATGAAAGTGTTTGGAGGTTAAAAGCTTTATAAATATAAATTTACAAATATATTATAAATGATGATTAATCATGCTTTGTTTTGCAAATTTAAAAATCAATATGACGAATAAATAGGGATCGCTTATATCAAATTTCTAAAAAGTATCCTGCCGACCAAAAGGTATAGTGGTTAGCGTGCAAGTAACTTGACCGCGAGGCTGCTGGTTCGAGTCCCGTGTTGGCATGGGTGTTTGTAAATGTATATTGGTTTGTCTAATGACGAATGTTTCGGCGCATTATAGCCCTCGTGTTGCTGACGGTGCCAGATAATCTGAATACAACCAACCTGCTAAAAAGTATCCTGACTTTTTAAATACTTTTTTTTAAATTTTGCATATTTTTTAAATATAATCTTTGTATAACAGTACAAAATATGAGCTTAATTATGTTGTGGTATTATCTGGCATTTATTAAACTTTATGTTAATTAGATTACGCTTATCTTATATATGCTTTTTTATTAAAAAGACGATATCATGAACGATTTTTAAATCAATTTTATTTATTTCATGAAATTCTTTTGCAGTGTTGTGTATATTTTTTAACTGAATGAAACGTTACACAAGAATACCAATTTGATAAATCATTTTAAAGGGTTATTACAAAAGAATCATCGGGTTTCCGAAATAAACGCTTCGGAAACTCGATGATTCATTTGTAATTACCCTGTATTATCTGTCAATGAGGAAATGTTTTATTTAAATCCAATTTCATCTTCTGATGTAATTCACTATAATTTTTATTTAAGGTTGCAATTGAAGTGAAAAATAACTATTATGTCTTTTGGTGATATTATGAAATATCCGCAGTGACCCATAAGACTGAATATTTGTAAACTTATAACGATTTCTACACAAGTTGGTTGCATAATTTTTTTCTTGGAAAGAAAATATTTAATTTTAGGCTAATATGAGCTAAAGTATCGTTACACCTAGACTTTTGCTAATCAAAATATAACCCAAGATAAATAATTATTCACATATTATCAAATATTAATAGACTTCCAGTTTAGTGGATTATAGATGTTCCCATAGCACTAACTCCTTCTCACTCATTGAAATTTTTAATTTTTGCACATTTCTATCTATTTATTTTTTTAAATATTTCAATGCTTCTCTTAAGATACACTAATTTGTTACAAATAAATAGTGGAAGTATAAGAATTTACCGGTTTTAATTCGTAGCCTATGTGTGATTATGAGCCTAATACTGATTAAGCTTAATTATTTAGGGTTAAATGGAGTCTTCGTAAAGAAAGAGGTATTTAAGAAGATCCTTATAATTTGAACTTCTTTGCATTTGTGTATCGATTTCTAAGTAGCACAAATTCTCTGGCCAATATCAGATAGACACTGACTAATCCCGATGTGGACCGCTGTAGACTGGTCATGGAACTTGATCAATCTCGCTAGTTCTGGGTAAAATACACTGGAATTTTGAATTGATGCGTAGTTTTAAGATTAAAATATAGTTTTATATAAAAAGATAGAGGGATAAAAAATAGGTTTTGTGAGGGTTTTCATATTTGTATTTAGAAAAAAAAATTATGAATTTTGGAACGATGCTCGAGATTCAGCATGAACTGTCTTCACAGAACACTTTCCGAGATTGACTAATACATATTTGCTACCTGTGTTGTTGAACCTCACACAAACCCAAGACTTTATTAAGTTTTTTTGTAGATAAGGATGTCTATTTTTTTTACATAAACAATTTTTCTGCTAAAATCTGGTAAATTGAATGATAATGTTTAAGTGGCCATTTTACATTTTTTTTTTTTAATGGTTTATTGAATTTTGATTTTTTTTTTTTTTTGTGTGAATAAAACCATTAATGGAGTATAAAAACTAGGGATGGAACGGATATCCGGCAAATATCCGATATCCGGCATATCCGGCTGATTTTTCAATACCCGAAACCCCGTCGGATATCCGATTTGAAATACCGGACATCCGATAATTTAATTCGGATATCCGGCTGTATATCCGACCACCAGGTATCCACAAGAAATAATTTTTTGAAAAAAATAATGATCTTTTTCGGACAAAGGGAACACCGCATCCTACACTTTTTTTTCTAATTTTTTTTTCTTGGACATAAATTGCAGTCAAGTTACAAAACAAAAACAGAAAGAGGCGCCGTATTATTGACGCCGAATTGATAAGCATAAACCATTCCTCCAATCTTTTTCCATACACATCCTTCATACGTGTTTTGCAATATGTTCTTTTCATTCCAAGTTTATGATCTGATTAATTCCAGATGTTATATTTGAATGCTTCTCCGTAAAACTCGAACCGAAATACTAATAAATAGTACTTTTTTCCATAACATAAGTGACTTCTTAAGAGTTTTAGTTATTATCACTTACTCCTTTTTTTCTGACATTTGCTAGCGAGTAAAAAGCAATAAATAGCCAATGCGCAATCCGCAATGCTTTTTTTTTGTTCTATCGACGATAATACCCTACCCCTTTATGCTGTGAATGGTATGGTCTAATTTCTGATTTTTCATTGGCAGAAGTTGAAAGCTGGTATATTTTTTCTGACGTAAAATGAAGTATTGTAATTTTTAGGTCTTTAAAGCAGCGCCACAATGTGGAATTATATTTAGCTCTCTAGAATGCATTGAATTTTATTTTTCTCCAATTACAATCCAATTTATAATTTTTAATAATGGCTCATTTAAAATCACCCATTTGGAAGTATTTTAAAATTAATGGAAATGACGAAAGCAAAGCCCTATGTGTTACTTGCTCCACAGAATCGTTTATAAAATGTGCGCGTCAAAAGCACAAAATCCTTTTCCACAAAACCCTTATGGAACCATTTAATGAGTGTGCATAAGGAAATTCACCGAAGCTTAAAAGACTCACTAAATGCATCAAATATTGATGAACAAGAAAAAACAATTCATCAAAACAAGAAATGCACGCAGACAACATTGGAATCGAAATTATTTGTACCAAAATTGTGGAGTTTAGATGATCCTAAAACAAAAGCCTTAACCGCAAAAATATGTAAGTACTAATTTTGTTTGTTTATATTAAATATATATTTTAAATATGGTATAACATAATGTTGATGAATTTTGGGTTCGAAATTTTTTAAGTTTATATTTAAAGACGGAATATTCCGATAGATCCAATTTAAGTTTTCTACGAGATTTCTTTAAATCCGTAATGTTTTAGGTGCATTGCAAAAAAATATATACTTCAATTTCATAAAATATTTAAAATAAATCTTTTGTTATTAACAAATGCCTCCGGTATAATTTTGTAATCATTTATCAATTATAAACAATGCATGAAGTAAATTGAAAGTAGCTATATTTTGCACTTCAACATTGTAAAAAAAATTTTTAATATAATTTTAGGTGAGTTAATGGCTCTTGATGCTGAACCATTCTCCATTGTGAATAGAGAAGGCTTTGGTCAGTTAATAAAATACCTAGCTCCTCGTTATCCGCTTCCAAGTAGAAATTATTTTCGTGATAAAGCCCTGCCAGAACTATATGAAAAACTAAAAGTATCAATATTACAAGATATAAAATCAGCAACAAAGATCTCTTTCACTCATCAACTAAAGTTTAAATAAAAAAAATAAACTCAGTGCGTGACAGCCCGTGTGGACTAAGGCCTGCTGGGCCCAGCTCAGCTTTCTCGACTGTGGCATTTGTGTGTCACATAGCAGATGTTTCAGTCAGATGGTCATTCTGACGCCGAACCCCAGTGTTTAGTTCCCAAGCATGCATGGTCCTCCTCAGTTTATTTCTTTCAGGTATAAACAGCTAAGTCAACCTTGCCCAGTCCGCGAATCAAACAATGGACCTGTGGCATGCAGCGCGGTGCGCTAACCACTAATTATAATTTACTTAATACTTCATATCATGACCATTTTTTTTGTATAGCATATCGTATAACTATTGTTTTTAGTATATAGACCGAATATCCGGCCGGATATCCGGCGAAATCCGTTTCGGATATCCGTATCCGGTAGACATGGTACCCCGGATATCCGAAATCCGGTATCCGGCAAAACTCACATCCGTTCCATCCCTAATAAAAACACATTATTCTCGTTTTATTTGTGAAATTAACTTGAAGCTAGTTAAATATATTATTAGTTCTTCTCCAAAAAACGAAAGATCGAACAATTGTTTGTCAATTGGACAATTGGAAGGCAACACAAAATTTTGTCATAAAAAATTTGAATCTCATTGATGTATAATTAAACCTAATTCTACACAACTCATCTCAAAGACTTTGTGTTGTGAAAGACGTGCAATAACCAAGGCAGCACAATTACTCAGTGAGAAGAAAGTGGAGGTTTTTTATGTACTCGTAAAATTTCACGAGTCAACACGTAAAGTTTCTTTTCGAGCAAGATTCATCTGCTGTGATACGAAAGAAAAATTCCTTATTTTAGGAGAAGAAGCGAATTTAATGCCACACATCAAATATTATTATTAATAATACATATATTAAGGCTGAACATAAGTTCCATTCAATTATGATAGCTGAAAAAGTCAGTCTACAATTGTTGTAAAAATGAAGTAGTAGATCACATACTTGTAATTCCTCTTTATAGAGCCTTTGGCCAAAGTATTTATTGGCAGAATAACCATCAATGATTTAAGCACTAATTTTTATTTATACAACACATGTATGTGATCATGGAATTAATTTCAAGGGGTCATTAATTTAAAACATTTGACATAGTCACTATAATTAAGTAGTGCTAATTGATTAAATGTTTGGAAAACATAAAGCAGATAACAAAAAAAAAGCTTTAGCTTTATATTATTAGGAGCCATGTAAATTTACAATTATAATTAAATATTGATGTTTTTTCTCTTTGAATTTCGATTTTGAATCTTTTGAAAGTGAAATTTTTTAGCTTCCATCAAAATCAATGCGATGTAAACATCACTAGAAGAGTTGACTAGGCCTTGACAGGGTCAATTTCCTGGGATGGCAAAAGAAACGAAAGGGTAATAAAAAAAAAAAAATTAAAAAAAAAAATTACAGGATCCAGAATTGAAAAGTTCAAGAGAAGAGAAAATCTGTATTGAAAAGTTTAACTTAAAATTAGTTAATCTTGTAATAAATAGCTTTTATCAAATTGTGCATTTTTGTTATTTATCTACACAACAGAAGTAACTAATTTAAGGATGTATGGGTTTCAAACCATAACATTTTAATATAAATCTATTTATTTTCAATTATAGCAATATACATGCTTTTGTCAAATAATCTTTGCTAAAATATCATCTCATATAAAGGTCTCTGCTACTTGAATGCACTATATTGTATAAATATTTTAGAATATTATGATTGAAAACGAATGTGCTAAATCATTAAAGCAATTTTTTTTATGCTATTTGATTCTTATAGCAAAGAGGAATTTGGTGTTTTAAAACTGCAAAGTTACTTTTCATATGTAAAGTTGTTTTATTGACAAAAAAGATATTTTAGAACTTTAAAATTTGACTCTCTATTTTTATAAAACCTTAAGATAAATTTTGTTTCCTAAATGTAATTTTTCTGTGAACTTTTGGGGTGAAAATGATAAGTTGCCCTCCAAATGAAAATCTTAGGTATAATCTTAGAAATATTCATTTTTTTACCATGTATTACTGGGTGAACAAAAAATTATAAGTAAACTCAATGCAATTTAAAACCATACATATGATAAATTGTGCTTGGTTTCAAAATTGAATTGTATTTTCCAAACAGTACAATGGAAATCTCTCATTGATTAATATTCACTGATACTGTCTATGCTAATTATTATTAAATATATATATATATATATATATATATATATATATATATATATATATATATATATATATATATATATATATATATATATATATATATATATATATATATATATATATATATATCATTTTAGAGTTGTGAAATACATTTTTTATTAATAGATCAATTTTAGTTATTAAAAGTCACTTCGCATTCTTAAAACATTACATTACTCATTTGCAATAAAATTTACCAGATATATGCTAAATAAATATTACTTTAAGAAGAAGTCCTAGTAAGGATAATTCCCTATAATATAGACTGAGAGGCGACTGCAATTTTTGGAGTGAGTAGATTACGAATCCACTGGTCTGCCGTGGCAGAAATAGCCGAAACTAGTCAAAAATCGACTTTTAATAAGTTGAACTAAATCCAATTGCCAAATGAGCCATAACTTAACAAATAATGAGTATTTTTTTTATTTGGTAACCCACACTCTTTAATTTTCAATTAAGAAGGTTACAGACCATTCGAATGTGTGGCTATGCCTTACTTGCATCTTTCACAAATGAGCCAAATTGGCAACAAACATTACGTCACTGATGACGTAACTGATGTCGCCAATTTGGCTTACTTTTAAAAGATACAAGTTTTCCGCGCCAGAGATCAAAAATCGTTTGCGCTTTTTCTAATTGAAAATCAAAATTCAGTGGGTTGCCAAACGAAAAAGTTTGTTCTCTTTTTGGCAAGTTATGACATATTTGGCAATCGGATTTTAGTTCAACTCATTCCAAGTCAATTTTTGATCAGTTTCAGCCATTTCTGCCACGGCAGACCAGTGGATTCGTAATCTACTAACTTTTCTCCAATTTCTATAAAAAATTCAGAATGATGTTCGATGGGGTCCAAAAGTTGCAGTCGCCTCTCGGACTACTAGCTATGTTACAATCCTCTAGGGCAGTGCAGTTAGAAACAGCTATGCATAAAACCTTGAAATTTGGTGAGTAGGAACGAAAAAGATCCCTTAATAAAATTATATAATTTGTTTCCATTTAATGTTTATCTATTATAAATGAGCCTTAAAATAGCAAAAACAAAAACAGATAGATCCACTGCATTTGCATTGACTCACACTGGGGAATTTCCAACGAAAAGTTGACCACAATTATTTTCTCGACAGAATAGTGTTTAAATGCGATGGTACTTTAAATTATTGAATAAAATAAAAAATTTTCTTCTTTGGATGAAAAAAAAATATTTTGTTAAAAACATACAGTTGCTTTCCATGTTTAAAAAAATGTCATTGCATTTGCAGAATATGCATTGAATTCATTATTAATCCCATAATTATTTGGTATTTTAAGATTGCTAGTTTGACATCAAATAATTTATCTTGACTCTTCATCTGATGATTTATCGGAAGATTTTATTCAGATTCTAATCTAGCTTTTTTTAGTTTTGGTGTAAAATACTCAAGATAAAACAGGGCCAGAGTATTCTTATGAAAGGCTTTACTCCTTTTAGGGGGTATAATGCATCTCATATTTATTATGAGTGTGTCAGAGCTCATTAGCAACCTTATTCCGCACTCCTGTTTTAAACTTAACCTTAAATATATTTTCCTTAACTCCTCAATTTCTTATCCAATCAGCAATAAGGAATTTTTTACAACTATGGGACCTTATAACAGCATTTTATGCATTGTCAGAGTTATAAGATTCCGAGGGTATGGATGTACATAGAGTTTAGCTGTAGCTCTGGTGTTGTTTATATGGTGTTATTGAAATGAAAAATTTAAAATTTTGCTTGTTAAAATATCGTGTTTGCATTGGTAATAGAATAGAGAAATACTCATTTCGTGCAAACGTCAATTTTCGAATAATTGATATGATTTTTGGGATCTCAGATTTAAAAAAATTATGCGGGGTAATGTTCTATACTTAATAAAGTATGTATGTCGACAAATTCAAGTGTATAGAGGGAATTTTGAAAAATCGAATTTTGGCCAACTTTTAGAGTGTTTTACCCTAGTGTGTGACGTAAGGATTCCAAACATAAAATAAAGTATAAATGACGCTATTTTCGAGTTTTTAATTTATGTAATAGTCGAAATTTATGGTATAACCCATATTTCGACTGTCAATAGTCTATGGTAAACTATTGATAGTCTATGGTAAACTATTGATAGTCTATGGCAAACTTTTTTGTGACATTTTTACGGTACTTTAATCCACAAAGAACTGTTGAGTCAATAGAAGAAGAGTTTTCATTAAAAATTTAATTATTTTATTACAATGCAAGACATTTACGATATTTAATATAATAATGGAATACACGTCAAAGGTGAGACATTCCCTGCCTATTGTATACTTATTTCGAAGTAAAAATATATTTTTTAATTTGGAAAAAAATAACTTATCACAATATGTCATTGTCTAGGTATCAATTATTTTAAGTGCTTTGAAAGTAACCAAATACATGCGATCTATTAGGCAGATTATTATGTGCAATCTATGTGTTTACTCATAATGCAAAAGTTATCTATTGATCAATAAGAAAAGCGCTCTTAAAAGAGACTTAAGTTTAAAAAAGTGATACAATAAATATTTAATGTACAATAATCAATTATTTTTATAGATCATATCGGATGTTTTAGGGAACTTATAAAATAGTTGTTTATTTTATACTGTGAATGAAGATCCTTAAAAGCTGTCAAGGGTTGGATCGATAGTTTTTAAAATATATTTAATTACTGAGATCGATAAAGTTATAGATTCATTATTTTTATCAGTTGGGTTTATTAATATTAAATGATTTAAAATGAGTTATATGTGTTCAAGAGATATTTAACAGATTTTTACTTTCAATCACCTTACAATTACTATTAGGTTGCATCATCATCATGTTTCACCATAGCGTAGAGTTTTGTTGAAACGAGTTTGATTGACTGTATTATACTGGACTGATGAAGTTTAAATAGTGAAGGAAAATGAAATATCCCTATAGCCACATATTTTTGTTATTCTATTTAAGCTTAATTTTTCCAACATCTGTTTCCACAAATGAAGGTATAAAAAAGAAGTTGTTTAAATGTTTCCTAAAAATTTGTAATGTGATTATTGTGATATTATACGTTGGCATGATTTGCCATTCTTTCACAACGTATGAAATTCAAAAAAGTACTTTACAAACTACCTTTGTGGTTGCCGTAAGTTTAATGATGGTGATATTAGCAGCATTGTATCGCTGGACTCTATGTATCCGATGTCACAGATTAAAGAGACTGGCAAAGTTTGTCAGCATTAACACAAAAACAGAACTAAAATCAAATCCCTTGATAAATGTTTGGTACATCGCTAGCATTGTGTTGCAAATCGTCTTATTTTGGCTAAATTTAGCTATAAACATTGAGTATCAGTTTAAAAATAGGTTTGGATTCACATTGGAAGAACCATTCTACACCGTATTCAGTGTTACTTACTCTTTTATCACGTTTGTGTTTTTTCAATTGCCTATTAATACCTTCACCATATTCTATGTCGTGGTATGCTATCAGATCAAATCGGAAATCAAGAATATTACAAAAGAGGTAAGCAGGAGTCGTGAGCTTAAATACGAGAAACTGTTTGAACATCACCACCGTTTATCATGTATGGTAAAGTACATAGACAGAGAACTTTGTTTCTTCGTGTTCTGCAGTGTTGTCGTTAGCTCGATCTCCATGTACTTTGTAATAGTGTCAGAGTTGCATCCTTCTGAGATACAGAAACATAATATGTACCAACGTATTTGGATTACCTGTTTCTTCATTAACGATTTTATGTCTTTATTTGCCATGACTATCTCAGCCACTCAGGTAAACGAAGCCTTGTTGGAGATCAAGATGCAAGCCAATTCGTTGAATGCTACGAAAATGAATTCAGCTATGGTACTTGGGATGTTCAAGTTTTTCATTGAAAAAGATGTTAATTTAACGGTGTGGAAGATTGCGGCTATCAGAAGAAATTTCGTTGTCGGTATAATCGGGGCGCTGTTTACTTATACAATTTTATTTGGTACTTTGTAGATTAGATAAAGCTAATGATTTTTTTTTTTTTTTACCGTTTATTTTTTATTAAATATTACTCTACTAGTTTTGGTCCACCTTATTAAAGGAAAAACTAGGGGTGTGGAGCATCGCTCAATCTTCAATTACACTATATAATATTGGTCAATGAGGGATGTAAAATTTAAATTTAACATGGTTTTACTCATTTAAATAAAAATGGCCACTCATTTAAATGATATTTTTGGCAATAATTTTTACATGAGCAAAGAAAGAAGAAAAAAAAAAAAAAAAAAAGAGCTAAATTACTGGTTTTGCGATAGCCATTACACATTGCATTTTCCTTGCTTGTGCGTAGAGCGCATAAAAAAAAGTTCAAAGAAAAGAATATATATATCTTCTGTTATTCAACTCAGTAATCTAACTTCCATACCCAAAAATACGTCAATTACCAGTTTGTCACTGCCACAGTGCGATTCTCGGCAATATCAAATAAGGAGAAGATTTTAAAAAAGGCCGTTGGTAATGTATGTCATAACGAAAAAAATTCCAAACCAGTGCATTTGTGATTTTATAGCATTTAAGCATATTTTTTTTTTTTTTTAGTTTTTAGAAAAGCTGAAGATGGGAAGGGGTGGGGAGAAAATAAGTGAGTGCTCCCTCATCCGGCAGCCACGGCCATACATCAAAATAGTAGCACAGATTCCCCTTTTCCCAAAACAGCTTTTTGGTAGTTTTTAAACCTGAAAAAGACGAATTGCGTCAAATAGGGAAACGTATTTTAAGCAAAGAAATACGTATCTCATAGTATATTTGATAACAAAATAGCTCATATCGTTCCTACATTTTTGAATCTTTTATATCGAATTAGATTTTCTTTATTTGTTTGGGGATGTCAAAACTTTTGAAGGGCTATTTAGCATATTTGCCGTCATTCGATTGAACTGAAACTTGGCAGGTAGACTCAATGTCAATAACAATATATTCTTTCAAGTTCTGGTGTCGTCCCAATAATGTCATTGGTATACATGTTTCTATTGCTCTATAGCAAATGCAGATACTAAACCATGTTCAAGCATTTGAAATTTGATTATCATTGAAACCATCTTCTGTAAAGGTTAACAATATATGATAAAAAAATAAAATAAAAAATACCTTCTATTTTGATATTTATACATTCTATATGTCAATCTCATTTTGTTTATAGCGCTCAAATCCTTTTGTGAAAATAAATACACTTACCTTCGTTCAATCGAGCTGAAACTTGATAGACAAACTCATGATCGATGATAATGCATTTTATCAACTTTCGAGGGTAAAATAAATAATTGGTCAATGACATGGAATGAATGTGTTTTCGTAATAGTTAAATACTAGGAAACCTTGATCATAGCTTAAAATCACTCAAAGAAGTTGCAATTACGCATAAAAGTTGTCAATGCAGTTAAATGATTTATATTAAAAACTTTCTTTTTATGTAAAAGTCTGTATTTTACCTATTGAAGATTTTACTAACATTTGCAATCCAGATCTTTGGCTTCATAGAATATTATTTTTTTAAAAGTGGAAAGAATATTCACATAAAATCTAATGATATTTAGTGACGGAAAATATCTCTATATTAGGTTGAGAAACGTTGGTTCAAGATACTTAA
The DNA here is from genome assembly GCA_963978545.1 of Linyphia triangularis. Taxonomy (NCBI): domain Eukaryota; kingdom Metazoa; phylum Arthropoda; class Arachnida; order Araneae; family Linyphiidae; genus Linyphia; species Linyphia triangularis. The sequence continues at coordinate 41,601,923 of OZ021731.1, forward strand.
AGGACTTTACAAGGTCATAAAAAATTTACCTTAAGCCACTGACGGTCATGGGAATGGGCGAAATTTTACAGTTGTTTTCCCTGCAATAACTTTTAAATTATATTTCTAATTCAAATACATAATTTTTTTTTAATTATTTTTTATTTATTTTCTTTTAGATAGTTTATAAACTATCACCCTAATAAAAATATTTAAAAAATATTTTATTCTAAAATTTATATATAAATTTAAAATTTTTCCGTAGTACTGGAAAAACTGGGGATCAAATGACGTATATATACGTGCATGACCGTCAGGGGGTTAATAGTACAGGAAAAATAGCCCAAAAATGGGCAGTTGAAAAACAAATTCGTTCATTCTTGAAACTTTGGTCATATCTGTTAGGTAGTAGGATACAAGATTCGATGAGTCAACAAAATTTAAAAGGGTGGAGATGTTTTTCGGGAGGAGTGGGGAGGGGGGGGGGGGTAAATCCTCCCAAAAATTAAAATTTCCGTTATTAGCAGAGTAAGGTGCCATGTTTTATGCATTTTTTATGCTGAATCGACTGAAATAACTTTTAGGTAAATCCAAGCTCCCATTTTCAAAATATAATAGATTGTGTGCGTAAAATATTTGAACATCATCAAAAAACACTAAAAAAAATTTTTGAGTAAAAACTAAAGTTTTTTCTCAATCACTAATTTTTTAAAGGAAACTTTTCCAATCAATTTGAGCATATTTTCAGAATTTCTAGAGCAATGAAGAATATAAAAAGAAAGCATAACTTACAAACCAGAATTCCAAATAAAAATTATTTTAATCGTCCTCAAGGGGCAGCTGGCATTAAATCATAAAAAACCAGCATGCTCATGGTGTTGGATTGCTGTCTTCCCTTTTACAGAAATTGGGTTCTTTTCAGGGGAATACAGGGGTTACTAAGATTTCTTACCTGAACACCTGCGAATTTGCGTGTCTCGTGGGCACTTTTGATGTAGGCCCCAGTCGACCAGGCTTTCTTCCCCATGCAATAAATTTAAAGGTTTCAAAGGAGATATACTTTGTAGTTCTATAGAAGCAACTAGTTGGCGCCAAAGCGTGTTGGACTTTTTGTGATTTTTGGCAGTTTAACACAATGTGTCTGCTCCGAAATTCATAAGTCTACGAATATTTTCGAGGGGAAGGGATTTTACAATTGCACCCTTCTTCCAATTAATTGTTTGTAGGAGGATCAAAAGTTATCCAGTGAAATTCAAGTACGTGTATTTTTAGGCGGGATTTCTTTGCGATTCGCTAAGTAAGATTTTGAATGGAAACCGAGTTATTAAAAACCCTTGCACGAGAATTTGAATAAAAATTCAGAGAGCTAGTTTCAATCTAGAAAAATGTAGACCTTGGGTCTCTTTGCCCCGGCGATATGCCGGTGGCTGATTTTGCTTGCGGGGTACTGCAACGGCCCGCAGATTGATGATTGTACCCCGACAAGTTCCTTCAAATCAATTGGTTTCAATTAATGTGTGGGTTTCACCTAATCATCTAATAGGGTGATACCGCTAACGCTATTCCAACATCGATGAGGTGTTACACCTAAAATTACACCTCATCGATGTGTAATTTTATGTGCCTTCCTGCTAGTGTAACTCCTGAAGAAGAATTTGTGTTTAATTCAAGTGTGTTGTGAAAGTAATCATGTACGAAATGGATAATTAATTCGATGAGTATGAGCCTTCCATGGAGTTTGGGTGAGTCAATATTCTATTATCAGAGAGGAGCAAAACGAGTATTATTAAATTAAATAAGAACTGATTTGTTACTGTTAAAGGTAACAGTTCATTTTAATTATGCTTGTATTTTAATAGTAAGTCCGATTAAGTTATTTTACTTTAATATTCAATTGCTGTAATATGAAATATGGTGTTTAATAAGTTTTGTGTTTGTAAGTTAAAGTGTTGTCCTCTATCAGACCTCAGTCATACTTGGGTTATTGCGGTTATTAAAGAAAGGATTTATTGCATGTCATTCTTGATTATTGCAGAAAATTGAATAATTGTTGTCATTGCATAATTAATAATTATTATGGATAGTAGTTGTGTAAAGCATCGCAAACGCTAATCGCGTCCACCCAACAACTAGTGCCTTCATTAGTGTTCGTCGGTTGATTTCTGATTTGAGGACACATTTTTTTTTTTTTTATTTGAAACTTTGTTGATTTACAATATTGAATTGGATTTCGATTGATTGCTAATATTTCATGACAATATGTATCTAGCTCAGAATTTTTTTTTTTCTGAATAAGTTTATTTACAGCAGTTGAATTTTCATTTTATTTTGGTGAATTATTTATCTTTTAATTATTATTATTATATTTTTGCATTGATGGAAATCACATCATGAGTTCTTTACCTCAAAGGCAGGATTTTATTTTGATGGTTTACTTCTAATTTTCAACTTTTTTCTCTGAAAATGCGCGTTTTTCTTGAGAGAGAGGGGAAAATTTAATTTTGATTTGAGTGAATTAAATATTTCGGGTTTTACATGTTTAAATTCTGATGGTTTAGTTTCTAAAAGCTAGAAGTTGATTGCAAATAATTTGATTTGTTTTAAAATTTTGGATTTTAATTTTGGTTTGTTTGCTAGATGTTTTGGTTTGATTTTGTGGATTGATCACCCACACGTTCTGATTCGAATTATCTGGTTAAACACTCATTTAGTGAATTCCATTATTGATTTTTTTTTTATTAGAAAGACCTGTATTCATTTTGGAAAAATATTTTTACATATAGCCATCATTTTGGATTTACTGATTTGCTAAGAAAAGTAACTATTGTTATTGTGTATTGATTTAGAATTCATTAAGAGTAATATGCTCCTCCTCTGATTTCACTTTATATATATAATTGACTTTAAACCACCACTCACAACTCCTCCTTTTAAAAGATGATATTTCGTTATCGCTCATGATGAACATTTTCGAATTTCCTGAAAAGAAATTAACTTAGAACTTTGAGAGAGAGAACGAAATTCAACTCTACATGGAAAAGGGCGTAAAGTGGCAATGCATACCCCATTCCCCATTTCCCCCATACACTCCACACTTTCACTTACTTGCACGGATTTACGACTTTGTGGCAAGAATTGGCGGTCACGCCTTAAGGTCCCGAGTACGGATCGTTCCTACATTCCACGGACTTGGCAGAAAGCTGATCTTAAAAAGTTCTGTTTATAGTAAAGCCCCTTCCCCCCTTCGCTGGGGAAATGGACAATAGCTTTCGTTCCCTTCAAGCAGGGTGTGGAGAACTTGTACACGTGACAAATCTCTGGGACTGAAGTACAGTCCTTCGATTCTGAACCAAAGCAAATTCAGGATATACGCATACTACAAAATTCAGCTTCTTATTTCTTTTTCACTGATTAGAGATACCTTATGGTATACGAACTGATGTTCTGCAAAACATTTGCCGTTTCTGAAGAATGAATGGCAAGAAATAAAATCACAGACTCTCTTGACCAAGAGTTTAATGAAATATCGAACAATGCATTTTATTTCAGGATACTTTTTTTTTAGGTGTATGCTGTAATTTTGATTCATAAGCAAAACTTATATTTATTTATTGTATGGATGAAACTTAATGTTTTCTTATTTCAGTTGACATGATTCTTTTATATTGAGTGACATTACGCATTATGTATTTTTAGAGGAAATTTTCATTTTCTTCTCTTTCTTGTTTCTTTTGTTGTATGATTTGGATGTATGGAAAAGGCTTTATCGAAATATCGCATTAAGTATTCCCAGAAAATTTAATTCAACTGAATTATAATTAAAAAGGGAAAATGATATATTTTGAGTTATTTATACATTTTCAATTGACTTTACGAAGCAAAAATTTGGATTTCGATATTAATCTGAAATTATTATTGACATTATTGGTATATTTATGTTAAGATACGGAAAGTATTTTGTTTTATGAGTTTCGCAAGTGCCATTTTATATATATATATTCTTTTTTGGAAATTGATGATTTTGGTACCATTAAGGAAATTAATTCGTTTCTTTAGATATGTGAAAATTAAGTCTGACTATGGGATATTTTTTTTTTTTTTTTATTATTATGAGTCTTGAATTGTTCAGTCAGGATTATGCCAACATTCAAGAAAATATTGTTTAGCGATTAAATTTTTTTTTGTGAGATGTCAAGTGACATTTTGTTTAGTGTAAGGATTTCTTTGAATTTTGAAGATATAATTTTTGTTTTATCTAATGTATGAAAGATTTTGATATTATTTTTATGTGAAATAATTAACCCAGTTTTGTTTTGTTTAACTAATATTGTACTAATTTCTATCATGAGTGTTTAATGGGTAAGAAAATATTGGTACTAAATGAATTGATATTTTGTACCAATTTTATTTATTATTCATTTATCTTGAGTTTTTTGACTTCTTACTTAACCTTTAACTGCTGTGGTTGGGTGGTTTGAGGTTTTTGGCGCAAGAGCAACACATGGTTCATACTGCACCAAACAAATTTGTGAACACCAGTTTAAAGTTTAAGAAACATAGTATCAGAAAAATTAATGTAAAAGTCAAAGATGAGATAATTTAGGGGGTGGAAGCATTCCACAAAAAATGACTCGCGTCTGTCAGACCGCTTACAGCAGTTAAAGGTTAACAGTTGATTGTTGGAAAAGGGTTTTATTTGTATTTGGTGTCTGGTATTTTGGTAATTGGTTACTGAATAATATAATCTTAATTCATATTTTTTTTTCTTTATGTTATTTCTATAAGAGACATAGACTCGTGAAATTATTCGAGATACTTTATTTTGGAGATATTATTTGGAAATGAATAATGAGATTTTTTCTAGGTATTAAGCAATTATATTCTGAAATTCAAATTTATTTGAAATTTAATTCTTATTTTAACAAAATTGTTTCACGTCGGAATAAGAGTCTTTGTTTCTTAGATTGTGTTTTATGATTGTCGCTATTGTTTTTAAAACTTTGAAATAATGGCTCCTCAAGAATTGATTCACCCATCTTCCTTGGTTCAAGTAGAAAAAAAAAGAAGGGAAAGAAACAGGAATTAAAAGAGAAATGAATGAGTTATTTAGATACGCGGTTGAAATTTTTTATTTTTTTTTTTGAAAGGAAGAGGAATTTGTTTTTGAACAGGTATAATTTTTTTTGGAAAAAACAGGAATGTATTGTATTTTTAGAGAAATTATAGGTAAATTGTTTGTTTTTTTATCATGAAATTCGGGGAATGAAGGGAAAAATGAAAGGTTTTAATGAGGAAAGGAAGGAAATAGATAATGTTTGAATGATTAATAGAATGATAAAATTATTTAACTGCAATGGTAAGAAAATTAGGTCTGTAGGTAAAAGATGACCAATCCTTTTGACCATACAACAAAAATGAAATGGCATTGTTAGCTACAGTGCAAATGTCATTTCATCCTAGTGATTATTTCATTTTATAGAGTAAATGTGTGAATGAATGAAGGTTGTTTGAAATTATGTTTGAAAAAATTTGCGAAGGGAAAGAAATTATGAGATATTATTGAAACGAAAAAATTGAAGTATAGGATAGAATTGAGGAATGGGAAGTTATACAATTGGGTATGTTTGTTTGTCAGAATAGCACTGCAACTCACTGAAAAATTGAGTGAACAATTGTCGCATAATTGCCTTTTGTAATCTCTGCCTAATTAATAACACTTCTCATTTAAGAAAGAAAAAAGGGAAAAAAATGAGGAATTATTGAAATGAAATGAGAATTTATTGAAATGAAATAAGAAAAATGAATGAAATAAAGGGAAGAATTGAGGAATATGGAAGTTATACGATTAGGTATGTTTGTTTGTCAGAATAGCACTGCAACTCACTGAAAAAATTGAGTGAACAAATGTCGCAAAATTGCCTTTTGTAATCTCTGCCTAATTAATAACGCTTCTTATTTATGGAAGAAAAAAATACGAGAAATTTATTGAAGAAATGAAAAATTATAGAAAATTTTATTTCGAGAATTACGCGAATGAATGATATTGAAAATGAATGATAGATTTTTTTTCTGTGTGTAAAGTATTGTTGAAGGATTACAGTTTTTTTTTTTTTTTTTTTTTTCTAATTTTCCCCAGATTTGTAAACAATTTTTTTATTCTCCTGACCTGTCATTTGACAAATCGCAAGCATTTGTAAGATTAATATTTATCCCCTACGGGAGTTTATTGGAATCGAATGGCTTCACGACCCATTACTTGTTTTGCTTTTGGTGAGTTTGGGGTTAAAAGGGTTTAAAAAAAAAAAGTATTGACATTTTTTTTTGGTAGAAATTTTTTTTTAATTTTTATTAGTACTACCTGGATTTAATGAATTTTTTTTTCCTGGGAAAGAGAGAGAGAGTGTTGGATTGCTGTCTTCCCTTTTACAGAAATTGGGTTCTTTTCAGGGGAATACAGGGGTCACTAAGATTTCTTACCTGAACACCTGCGAATTTGCGTGCCTCGTGGGCTCTTTTGATGTAGGCCCCAGTCGACCAGGCTTTCTTCCCCATGCAATAAATTTAAAGGTTTCAAAGGAGTTATACTTTGTAGTTCTATAGAAGCAACTAGTTGGCGCCAAGGCGTGTTGGACTTTTTGTGATTTTTGGCAGTTTAACACAATGTGTCTGCTCCGAAATTTATAAGTCTACGAATATTTTCGAGGGGAAGGGATTTTACAATTGTACCCTTCTTCCAATCAAATGTTTGTAGGAGGATCAAAAGTTATCCAGTGAAATTCAAGTACGTGTATTTTTAGGCGGGATTTCTTTGCGATTCGCTAAGTAAGATTTTGAATGGAAACCGAGTTATTAAAAACCCTTGCACGAGAATTTGAATAAAAATTCAGAGAGCTAGTTTCAATCTAGAAAAATGTAGACCTTGGGTCTCTTTGCCCCGGCGATATGCCGGTGGCTGATTTTGCTTGCGGGGTATTGCAACGGCCCGCAGATTGATGATTGTACCCCGACAAGTTCCTTCAAATCAATTGGTTTCAATTAATGTGTGGGTTTCACCTAATCATCTAATAGGGTGATACCGCTAACGCTATTCCAACATCGATGAGGTGTTACACCTAAAATTACACCTCATCGATGTGTAATTTTATGTGCCTTCCTGCTAGTGTAACTCCTGAAGAAGAATTTGTGTTTAATTCAAGTGTGTTGTGAAAGTAATCATGTACGAAATGGATAATTAATTCGATGAGTATGAGCCTTCCATGGAGTTTGGGTGAGTCAATATTCTATTATCAGAGAGGAGCAAAACGAGTATTATTAAATTAAATAAGAACTGATTTGTTACTGTTAAAGGTAACAGTTCATTTTAATTATGCTTGTATTTTAATAATAAGTCCGATTAAGTTATTTTACTTTAATATTCAATTGCTGTAATATGAAATATGGTGTTTAATAAATTTTGTGTTTGTAAGTTAAAGTGTTGTCCTCTATCAGACCTCAGTCATACTTGGGTTATTGCGGTTATTAAAGAAAGGATTTATTGCATGTCATTCTTGATTATTGCAGAATATTGAATAATTGTTGTTATTGCATATTTAAATAGTTATGGATGCAAACTAGTTAAGCATCGCAAAAGCTATCAATTCGTCCACCCAACAATGGCTTGGATTGTAGTTGTCAGTAAAATCACATGTGTTAAAAGCTTATTTTAAGTAAATGCTGCGTTATTATCCATTTAAAATATTCTTTATTGACCAGTTCTTTTCACACTACCTTCTGTTCTGCCGATCCGTCAAGAATCGTCTTGTTCTGGTTCCGTCAATATTTTTTTTTTAGAACACTAGTTCAAGAGCACAAATTTAAGTGATGCTAATACATGTATCATGTTCTTAATCACAGCCATTTTTTGTTCACTTGACACTAGATGCACGTTTGAAGTTGTGGTGAACACATACTTTTGTGCACAGCACGTAGCTTTATGCTGTATTAAAATAATGGCGGACAATGACAGCGGTCCTCTCAGTTCTTCAGACTTTTGTTTTATTTGTGGAGAAGCAGTTTTGAGCGAACAAATTATACCTGCATAGCAGACTTTAGAAACAATCAAACACTGCAGTATTGAAAGAGGTGATTGTAATCAAACTATGCTAACTGCTGGATGTAAAGTAATAGTGCACCGGGCTTGCAGATATGCCAACACAAAGCCATCATTTGTTAAGAAAGAAAAGATAAGTACATATCAAGAAAAAAGTTTGTTTTCTCCTAAAAAATTGAGATCATCGGAAATTTTTGATTTTGACGGCAACTGTTTTTTTTGTTGTGAAGGTGTTGCTTCTTTGAAAAGGAAAGACCCAGAAAAATTGCTTTATGTGATTGATAATGATTTCCAAGACAAAATTCGACAGGTGTCAAAGTCAAGGAGGGATAAATGAGGACGAGACGTGCTTGGTCGTATTCCTAGCTTTGATTTAAAATGTGTTGGTTTTCCTGTTAGACAAATTTTAAACGAGAAAAACTTCCACTACCCTTGGACGTACGCCTTCAGATGACATTTCTCAAGCACTGGATATAATTTATGACTTTATGGAGAAGAGTGACGATTGCCAGTTTTCAATCAAAGAGTTGCACAATCTGGTATCAACGAAATACGCAATAAGTGAAATAACTTTTAGACTAAAGCTCAGTGAACATTATGCAAATCGAATTGTACTAGCCAGTACAAAAAGAAAAGTTTCAGTTGCATGTTTTTGGACCCATAGCGAGAAAATCATAAACAATCGTTGGTATGAAGAGAAAATGAAAGACTACGAGTTTAACGAGGAAGTTTAGGCAGTGAATGATAATGAAATATCCCTTAACCTGTTCAGGACCGGCGAAAGGAGAAAGAAGCGCTTCCCCAGGCCCGCGCGCTCAAAGAGACTACGCACGCACGGGACCGGGCATTTTTCCCGGTTAAGCATTTTGCCCCGTTAAATTCAAATAAAACGTTCCAATCTGAAATCACGTCTGTGTGATGATGGGCCGGCTGGCACGGAAACACTGATCACAAATACGATATCGCGGGCCGTGAGGGAAGAATCGTCTGATCACATATACGCGATCACGGTCCTGAACAGGTTAAGTGATCTTTTACGGAACAATACTCCTTTTTATTTTGGTACAGACCAAAAACAAGCTTTTCTAACACTGAAATTGGCACTATCAACAGAGCCTGTGCTACACCTATATAAACAAGGCTCGCCTTTACAGTTACATTGTGATGCATCCTCAAAAGGATTTGGCGCTATTCTTCTTCAAGCAGACTCGGATAACATCTTCCATCCCATACATTATATGAGCCATAAGACATCACCACAAGAAGAGAAATATTCATCGTACGAATTAGAAGTTCTTGCCATAGTTCAAGCACTAAGGAAATTCAGACACTACCTTGTAGGTACCAAGTTCAAAATTATTACAGACTGCCAAGCCTTCCAAAAGACCATGTCAAGGAAAGAAGAGCCACAAAAATTGCCAGATGGGCAAAGTTGTTAGAGGATTTTGACTACGAGATACTTACACAGACCAGGCAAGCAGATGAGACATGTTGATGCTCTCAGTCGTTACCCAGTCATGTCAATTCAAGTTGATGAAACAACCCAGAAAATCTGCGATGCTCAGTCAAAAGACGAATTCACACAAGGCATTAAAAATCTAATCGATCACTCTTCAACTAAAGAATACAAAAACAAAAACAACATTCTTTACAAACTGGTCAATGACCAAGAACTGTTAGTTATACCACAAGACATGCAAAAACAAATAGTCCAAATCGAACACAATAAAGGCCATTTCGGGATCAATAAAACTGAAGCATTGATGAAACAACAATTTTGGTTCCCGCATATAAGAAAAACCGTCGAAAGCGTAATATCCAACTGCATTCCATGCATACTTTCTTCAGGAAGGATTTCTACACCCAATCCCAAAAGGCGACGTCCCGTTGGACACTTACCATATCGATTTTCTCGGCCCACTTCCAAGTACAAATAAAAATTATAAAAGCATCTTTACCGTGGTATGTTCCTTTAGCAAATTCATATGGATATACCCTGTTAAATCAACGTCAACAAAATATGCTTTGGATAAACTTCAATTCCAACTAGAATTTAAGAAATACTGCGAAGATGAGGAAATTGAACATGTCACAATCACCACTGGTCAGCCTCGTGGAAATGGACAAGTAGAGAAGTTAAATGGAACACTTATCCCTGTCATCACAAAGTTATCCCTCGATGAACCCAATAAATGGTTTATTCATGTGTCAGCAGTTCAACGTGTAATCAACAGCACCGTTTCTTCAGCAACAAAGTACACACCTTTCGAGCTCTTAATAGGGATTAAAATGAAAAACAAGGAAGACCTTAACATCAAGAAAATCCTCAAAGAAGAACACATACATACCTTCGTCCAAAATAAACGACAAATGCGCGAACAAGTAAAAACCAACATACTACAGCTGCAAGAAAGAAGCAAGCACAACTATAACACTCGACGCAAGACAGCAAACAAGTACAAACTCCACGACAAAGTAGCCATCAAGAGAACGCAGTTTGGTACTGGTTTAAAACTTAGTAAAATGTTTTTCGGCCCATACGAGGTGGTAAAGATTCGGCCAAATGACCGATATGATGTCCGTAAACTGGGGACAACTGAAGGACCACTTCTCACATCCACATCAGCTGATATGATGAAGTGCTTTGAAGATACTTAAGTTTCTTCAATTTTCTTTCACAAGAACTTTTTACAGAAGATACTTTCTTTTCTTTTCTACGAAATTTTTACAGATGAGTTTTTTTTTTTCTTTTTATGAACTTTTGAAAGAAGATACTTTTTTTTCTATCATACAAACTTTTTAAAGAAGATACTTTTTTCTGTTTTCCTTCACACAAACTTTTTGAAGAAGAGACTTTTTTTTCTTTTCTACAAACTTTTCAACTTTTTATGGTGCAAGAACTTTTTGCACAGACTTTAAATCTTTAAGAACTACATGTTGTGATCTTCAAGGCATTAAAGTTGTTTAAATTTTATAATTGTTGTGCTGTATTTTTCAATATATTTATTTACAGGCTTATTATATCTCAATAAGTCGGAGTCCTCCTTAATCAGGATGGCAGAGTGTATCATCCTAAATGATATAGAGGGCGCTTTCAACGTGATCCCCTAGTGGCGACTTCATCGCCGACAGAAGAGTATGATTGAGGGAGTGAAGGTGAACGGATGTGGAAGTAACCTCTTCTAGTTTAGGTTTAAGAACCTTTTGATAACCAATGAACGAATAAATCTACTGTTTGCCTAAAGAGCCTCTTCACTTTTACCCCTTCATCATACAACATTAATTCAAAATTTGTGAAAGAAAACCCCACACGGCAAATATTTAACAAATCGCTAAAATGCTGCAATTCAACGAGATGTGAGTCTCATACTGAAATCAAAAACAATTTCTTCCTTTTCTATGACTCCTACCTGGTGAACGTTATAGGCAATTGCTTCGTAAATTTACAGATGATTTCAAAATAATGGTAACCCTCTCAATTTTACAGCTTTTTATAGTGTTCTCCGTATTCAGAAATAAAAAAATTCCTATGATTATTACATCTGTTGAAACTAATAGTGTATATGGCACTCTACTGTCAGGTATAAGTAATACAGCTTTAGGATAATGTGTTTTCAAGTGGTTAATGGAATTATCCCAAAGGTACAGACCAAAATTTGTTACTACGTTTAAAATTCATTGGGAAAAAAGAAACTCATAAAGAAAATAGTAATCTAAAAAGACTGCCTAGTGAAAATGGTATGCTTGTTTTGAGGAGCACTGTTTCCTCCAAAAGTATATAAATGCAGTCAAATTAATAAGCCTTATAGAAATATTTCCATTTACAGGTTTCAGTATTATTAATATTTATTTATTAGTAATATTTGTGGCAATGGCAATTCGCAAGACACTTGTGCATGAAAAATGCCACCTACAGCGGTGGCACGAAAATGATTATTGTTCGAGTGACTTTAGGAACAATGCTTATTAGTCAGACGAATAATTTATCAATTGTATTCGATTTCCAGGACGTCTGTACTTTTAAAGAACACTAAATTAAGTCCAGAATGTTGTCCTCTACTAGTCAAGCATGTTATTGGATTTGACATGATTTAATCAGCTACCTCATGGTTCTGCACTTTCTGCAGGTATTTTAACAACCATAAAAGCTGGCAAAAGGGGGGAAAGGCTATTTAGAGCCTTTAGCAGACCTGGTCCATCATTGTTACATTCATAGTATCCATCAAGACGATATGGTTTCCCAAATGATAATGCTCATGTTCAAAGAGTTAGACCATGAATTAATACACTTGTAAACGAAAATGGACATTTCATTTTGTCAGCTCAGACTCCACCTTTAGAGACTATGGCCAGAAATCTTCCTCTCTAGCATCTCTTTAGGAACTTTAAAACCATTTCTCGCAAAATAAGGAAATTATACTCCCACAACACACTGCTCATGATTAACTTAATCCTAATTTTACATTAATTTCTTCAGTAACCTATTTTAAAAGCATTCATTCTTCATGTTAATAAAGCTTTTCATGTGTCTCTGTATTATTTACATTATTTTCACACACAATAAAGCACATTAATAAAATCCACAACTTTGGAATATTGAACAAAAAACGAAACCGAGAAAATGTTATTAAGCTGATTTTTTTTTCACGATCACCTTTGAATGTCATCTTGTTACATCACATCAAAAATACTGATCAGCAGTAAAAAAAAGACATATTTAACTTATGTAAGTAGGATACAAAATTAAATATATACAGGAATTTAAAAATCACCTCATTTTTTACATATTTTCATAATTATTTGTCAAAATTGAATTATATTTGCAATTCGCAAAAAGGTCCATAAATCAATGTTTTTTGAGATACTTGTAATAAAAGTAATCAATTTTAACCAATTAAATCCTTACAATCCATTTATGAAAATTCTCTTCATTTGTACATTTGACTTAGGGGATTATCATAAAATTATTTTTTTCCTTGATTGTAAAAAAAGTATTTAATAAGCATGAGAGACCAAGTAGCTCAGAAAAGTTGAAGTTTGAAGTGTACTTTTTTCTTTTTGTCATCTCTTGGCTAACATTTGATTTGAAAATATTTACAATTGATACAACGCTAACATTTGATGTGAACATATTTACATTTGGAAATCCTAACTTTTCATAGGAAATAATTTGTATTTGGAAATGTGAGTTTCAATAAAAGCATATATTAATACTTACCTTTATTGGTATATTAATGATGATATTAAACTACTAACCTTTATTAGTATAAAAAATAATTTTTAAAAATAAAAGAATTCTTTAAAAAACATTTTAACCAATTAAATCCTTACAATCCATTTATGAAAATTCTCTTCATTGTACATTTGACTTAGGGGATTATCATAAAATTATTTTTTTCCTTGATTGTAAAAAAAGTATTTAATAAGCATGACATACCAAGCAGCTGAGAAAAGTTGAAGTTTGAAGTGTACTTTTTTTTTTTTTTGTCATCTCTTGGCTAACATTTGATTTGAAAATATTTACAATTGATACAACGCTAACATTTGATGTGAACATATTTACATTTGGAAACCCTAACTTTTCATAGGAAATAATTTGTATTTGGAAATGTGAGTTTCAATAAAAGCATATATTAATACTAACCTTTATTGGTATATTAATGATGATATTAAACTACTAACCTTTATTAGTATAAAAAAATAATTTTTAAAAATAAAAGAATTCTTTAAAAAACATTTTTTTTTTTTTTTTTTTAATTTTAACAATTACTATAAATACATGTAGAGGCTAAACTTACTACAAATTGTTCAAGGTAGAATTCTTGGCTAGCCAGTAATAGATTCTGCCTTCAAATCTCACCGACGATCTACACTCTCTTGCTATACACTCTTTTGCTATAATGAGTAGAAGAGACATTGATCGTGACATATACTGCTGTGTTAGTAGTTTAGCTCACTTGTGGAGTTTTCAAAATTTTTTTACTTTCCAGACTGAAATTTAGAGAGATAACGATTTAACAGTGTATCGGCATACTGTAACCTTCGTACTTATTACGCCTGAAAATCCCTGGCATGTGCTGAAAGAAGATACGGTGTGTCCAAAAGTTACACACTACATCTTTAAAAATTAATATCTCTAAAATCATTATTCATAGGGTATTTACAAAACTTGTACGTTTATTGCGTATTCAATAAAATTAAAAAAAAAAATCAATTAAAAAAAATAAAAAAATATTTCAATCTATTACTGGTAGGACGATTAATGAATTTGATAATTTGAATTTAATTTTTTTTAGCAAAAGTGCAACACTGCATTGAGACATCGAGACACTGGAAAAACTATGAGATATCATAATTTTAAAAAGGAACGCCTTCAACGAGATTTTTTGAAGGGGAACTGTTACTCATTTTCGCCTTGAATGGTAGGAAATATAGAAAACTCCTGTAAAGCAGCTTAGTATTCAGAACGAGTTCATAACAAAATTCTGATAAACAAATTAATCAAAAGGTTCATTGTTTACTGTGGTTTTGAGAAAGTATTGAGCTGAATTGGTTGTATATGATTTTCTAAAAACTTGATAATATCTATTTTTGCCAGAAAATTTCTTCAACCCAACTTGATGAGATTATAAAAACAAGATGATTACACTGTTTTGTCAGACACAATCATTTTTTTTTTTTTTTTAAACAAAACTCCCCTCATTATCTAGCTAGATAAATAGGAGCACAAACATTCTGGATTATTAAAATGGTTAAACTTAACTACTTTTTAGATTCTTATAGAAATTCTAATAATTCCATAAGAACATATGATTTTTACTTCTGCCCTACATTGTTTCTAAATCTAATATAAGGGCTATGATCCGAATCTTCATTAGAAATCCCAACAATTTCATCACATCCCTCACCCCTGCCATTCACAATTTAAGAACCTATACAAATCTCAACTTGTCCTTTCTGTACTCCATCTGCATTTTCGTATGGTGTCATATTTTAGCAATTGTTAAAGGTTTGTAAATTTAAAGGAAGTCCAAACTGTATTTGTTTATAACAGGTTCTAATTTGGGCAATTAGCCTCATCATCAGTATGGTCAATCTTAGAAGGTAATTAACGAACAAGTAATTATTTGTAACTAAGTCCAAAAATACAAATTTGCTAAGCATAGCAAATCAATCTATTTTAAAAATAATTTCAACACCTATCAACGACATAATATTTTATACATTACAAAACTCCAGTTTCAATATGCCTAGAAAACACTAAGATCAAACCATCTTAAAATAGTCTCTACCTATCCAAAATCAATTCCAAAAGTAACATAATTTTCCAGCCCCAATTAATCTCAGAGCTGAGAAATCAAAACCAATAAAGCCAGAATGCTAAATTAAATTTAGTTTCACCAAATACTTTAAATTAATACACAACTTTTCAACACAAAAGCTTTTTAATCTAAAGAGTTAAATAAAAACAAAACAAAAATGTGAGGGTTCACGCTCATCAATCCAAGGTGGGTTGGGTGAGATGTAGTCCAGTCATTCTACAGTTGAACCTTGCACAAATTCCCATTAAGCTGAAATTTTGCAGAGTGGCTCTATTTGATGAATTGAGCAACCCACAAAAAGTCCCCTTATCTTCCCCTTCGGCTTCCTGGATTTTTAGGTGTTGGAATGCTGGGGCGCTGGAGAAATACGGGAACAGATGTTACGCACGAACGGCTAGTTGCATTGAGTTCAAATAGAGCTCAAGTGAAAGGTAAGTAAATGGGATTCAATTTAAATTTAAATTTGAATCGAGGCATTGATCTTGACATATACTGCTGTGTTAGTAGTTTAGCTCACTTGTGGAGTTTTCAAAATTTTTTTACTTTCCAGACTGAAATTTTGAGAGATAACGATTTAACAGTGTTTCGGCATACTGTAACCTTCGTACTTATTACGCCTGAAAATCCCTGGCATGTGCTGAAAGAAGATACGGTAAATTAGTAAATTACAAATCGATAAAAGCCTGTCAAAATTGAAAAACCATGCATTTTCATCTACCTTTTCAATTTAAACGCTTCCATTTTTAATAAATGATTTACACATTTGATATAAAACTATCCAACACTTTTTCAGCTGCATTTAAATTAAAGCCCATTTATTTACCTTTCATTTGAGTTCTATTTGAGCTCAATGCTACTAGCCATTTGTGAATAACAGCTGTTCCAGCATTTCTCTAGCGCCCCAGCATTCCAGCATCTAAAAAACCAGGAAGCCGAAATGCGAGAGTAAGGGACTTATTGTAGGTTGATCAGAGTATCAAATCGAGCCACTAAACAAAATTTCAGCTCAATGGGAATTTGTACAAGGTTTGACCTATTTTTTGCCTAGAATGACTGGGGTAATTAGACAAAAGTGCAAAACTAGATTAGAATGCAGTCCGGGGCCAGATACCTATTAACCATCAGTATAGAAACTCGACCGCAGATACCTGTTACCTGTCTATTCGGGTAAATTTTTTAATTGAAAACTTGAATGTGATAAACACTCTTTCGGCAAAAATTTCATCGACTTCACCAACTTGAAAAGACTAGAAAAATAATTATCGCCTAAAATATCACCATGCTCTCAAAGTTAAGTAATTTTTTATAATTTAAATTAAAGTATATTCATAATAATAAACGAGAAATGACACCATACATTTCATATTTCAAAGAAGTAACGTTTATAATATAGTGCAATTGAAAGTTATGCCACTACAGCGCACTTTATCGCCATTTTTGAGACTTTTTTTTCATTAAAATACTTCTCAGGTTGATTACCACTAAACTGAAAAGTTATTAGCAAATATATTTGATATTTCATTTCATTTCTCACTTCGGTGTTTATCGGCAACTTATTATAAGAATATACTTTCATCACTCACTTCTTTATTCATTGCAGCATCAATGCATTCATGTATAATACAGTGAGTCTTTTGGTGTATATTGATTGCACTCTAAGAAAATTGCTTCTTTGCTGAGTGTTTATATTGAAAAATATCCAACAAAACCAGCAGTCTGCTCCGTCAATCTAAAATACCTTACATCATGAAGAGATAATGTATCTAGACACTGATTGAAATGAATACCTTATTGATGAGTTTTTCGATGAGTAATTTGTGAATGTGTAAGTCGATCATTGATCTGAAGCGTCTACTCAGTTGGAGTAATGGTTCACTTATAGTGAAGTTTAATAAAGAATTCTATGTGCTGAGTAGAATATAGTAGTTATTGAGATTGGTTATGCTATCTAGAACATCAAATAGCCAAGTATATAAAAAGTTTATTTACTTGGAATATTTTCAACTGTGAATTTACACTAAATGTGTATACTGTTTTCAACTTATCTCGTTCTATTTTTAATAGTTTAAAAAATTAATTATTGTATAATTTTATACTAATATTTTGGTCTAGTCATAAAAAATTACATACTCCTGTGAAAAATTGAAATACTTGTTGCATCAAGTCAATAATTGGAAGAAATAATTTTTCTTGCTAAAAGAAAAATCTGAGAATATCCTCTAACAAAGGTGTAAATTCATTTTCAAAATATCAATTTCATACAATTATAAGATATTCTAATAAAAATATACTCAAGGAGCGAAATATTTATATCGTTTATAAAACTTATTAGCTAAGCATAAGTAAAAAAACAATTATTTTATAAACTTTACTATTATTAAATGTATCACAAATATTTTATTGTTCATATATGTATTTCAATTATTCAATTGTTGTTATATTTCTCATAAACTGTCAGATGAATATTTGTGGAATGGAACAAACTTATTGCTAAATTTATAATTTAAAGGGTTTTCAATTGTTAGAAGAACTTGCCTTTTAATAAATATTTTTATTTAGTCAAATTATGTACTTAAAGCTTAAAGTTATAATATCACTGGTTGTTGAGAAATGAAGTATCAGTATAGTTTTATATTTATATTACTTAAAGTTAGTTTGATTTTTTCAACGTCTGTTTCGACATATAAAACTCCAAAAAAACTCCGCAGTCAAATGCCTGCTAATAACCATCGATCTTGTGATATCAATCCTTTTTCTCTTTATTGTCTATTATACATTTCTATACTTCTTCGGTAATCAAATATCGGTGATTGTTTTTGTTATGACCACGAGTAGTATCATCAGCGTCTTGCAGGTATTTTATCGTTGGGTACTCAGTCTAAGATCACACCAACTGAAAGAAATTGCTGATTTTGTAGTTGCTCTAAATAAAAAGAAAACACCCAAAACAAGCTTTTGGATGAATGTGTGGGCA
Source organism: Linyphia triangularis (assembly GCA_963978545.1). NCBI lineage: Eukaryota > Metazoa > Arthropoda > Arachnida > Araneae > Linyphiidae > Linyphia > Linyphia triangularis. The sequence continues at coordinate 41,620,287 of OZ021731.1, forward strand.
TTTATAAACGCTGTAATGCAAATTATTATTCTTGTCTACAACACGACGAACTTGTTGGCAATGTACGAATTTATTGTTAAGTTCACAATTGCGCATAATATAAAACAGCAATATCTTTCTGTAGCTGTGATGAAGCTATGTATCATCACACTAGAAATTCATGGAGGGACTCCGAAAGTTTACGACTTTTCCTCCCCCCCCCCCATCCCCTTCTTGTGTCAATTCAGAGCTACTACGAGTAGACTCGGTGTCTCACTGATCAAAAGAAACATCTCTCTTCAGAAGAATGGATAATAAATCCAGTTGTCTTGGAAGCCAGACATAGCTGGACATTGGCGCCCCTTTTGGACACTTCTGATGGTTTTTACGAATTTAGGGTCCCCCTCGCCGGTCACAAAAAAGACCTACCGACCTACCAACCAGAGAACAAGGGCGTGTTTTTCGTGCCACCTTCGCTCTTGGAAATCACCAATAGAGGGAATATAACACACCTCTCGATGATGCCACCAATGCTGGACCTTTAGAGTAATTTTGAAAAGCAATGAGGAGAATTGACTTTTCTGATTTTAAACCTCTTCGCTCCCAGCTCTCTTAGTTCCAACACTCTCTTTAGACTGAGGGACATAGTCCTGCTTCTTAGAAAAATCAAACTTAATTTGATCTACTTCCGACCATGTTGGGTCGTGTAGCTGTGACCACTATCCGGGTAAGTCCGAATTACCTGTAATATGTGACCCATTTGTTGATTAAATGAATTGTATTTAACTCTTGTTCAAGCTGCTGTCATTCCTTTGACTTTAATTTATGGCAAATTTGGATGGTATAATATCTGGTGTTTTTAAATACTACGAAATCCACTATACGAACTAATTTATCACTGTGCTTTTACCACATACTTTGGTGCCAAGTCCAGTCAGTCACATTTTTTTTGGTGACTGATACTAATCTGTTTTGCCTAAGAAAAGACAGCATGCTTCGCATTAAATTTAATTTTTTGTGTAGGAGTTAATGAAAAAGGGATTCATTAGGATGAATTACAAAGTACATACTAGTACTTTAAATGATTGTATTTGTGTAGCGACTGTGTTTATTGGTGTCTCTCTTGTTTGATGAAATTGCTTGCTAGTTAAGGATTTTAAAATTGCATTTTGGTTTTTTTTTAAAGAGTTCCAAGAAAACTGATATTTGTTTAGTATTAGAATTGTGTCTTTGATTTATAATGGTACTAACACGTCGAAGAGGTAATAGGCGCATACCTGATCGGGTGCAAAATCGCGATCAGAGCAGATCAGCTGCAACAAGGCAGTCTGTTAATGAGCTACCACTGGCAAATGCACAAATAAATAATCCGTATGATACTATTAGATCAAAGCCAAATATTAATGGAATAGCTCTATTGACTTATTTTTTTGTAGAGGATACAGAGGATACAAAATTCTTCTTTAAGCAATTTGATGATGTAGGTCAGTTGGCACAATGGACGCCAACCGAGAAAGTTACAATTTTAAAAAGTCGTTTGAGGGGTCAGGCATTAAGATTTCTGCTTTCAGATGCAGAATTATCTAATTCAAGGGATTACGAGGTGATAAAAGAAAAATTGGTTGATTTCTTTTCGGAGGAGCCTAGTTTGGGTGAATTACAGATGCAGTTCGCAAATTGTCGCATGAGAGAAAACGAATCTGTTAAAAACTTCGCTCATAGATTAATTGTGATTTCTAACAAATATCTAGGTGAGTCAGAATCGTCGGTAACTTGGCAAACCAGAGATGTTATAGACCGTCTCAGGTTAGCGCAATTCACTAGCGCTCTTTTGCCAAGCTTACAAAAAGACGTACTCAAAACTAACCCAAAAACATTTCAAGAAGCAATTGAAGTAGCCAAAAATTCACAAACAGCTCTAGACACCGTCACTAAAGTACGAGTTAATGCATTATATTCGCAAGGCGCAAGCAATGATCCCATTCATGAGGCAAATGATTTGGAAAGAAAAATTTCGCAATTAACTTTAGAGGTAAATAATTTGCGTGAGGAACAAACTGAAAGAGACAAATTTTGCATGCTGTGTGGATCATCTTCGCACTGGGCCAAAACGTGCTCCGTATATCGAGATATTCAGGGTTCAAAGTCGAATAATAGACGCGGAACAGGATATAGAGGGGGTCTCCACAATTTTCAGAGAAGATATAATGATAGGCGGGAAAACGTTGATGAAAATCATGAGGCCAATAATTATGAGCATAGACAAAATGTTCCAACAGAGGAAACAACTCGGCCAGTTCAAAATAATCAGAGCCGTTTATCTGCAGAATCCAATTCTTTTTTACCGAGAGCGGGGGAGGCGAATTAGTGTTGAATTCGTCCGTTCCTCCCAACCCAAACAATCTTTCTAACTGCCAAACAACACCCAAAGAGGTACTGTCAAATGTAAATACAGATAAAGGGGCAAATTTACCAATGATTGAAGTTATTATGACAGGCACGAAATTCAAAACTTTAATTGACAGCGGAAGTTCTATCAGTATACTTTGTCCTACAGTATTTGAAAAGGTAAAAACAGTACAGAAATTGAAATACATTGCTAGGCATTGCCAAATTTTAACAATGACAGGATCAAAAGTTGAATACGTAGTATGTGTTACCTTAAATTTAAAAATTGGCAATCAGAACCTCTGTCATTGTTTTTTTGTTGCAAAACAACCTTTTCCTGACACGTATAAAGCTATTTTGGGTTATGATCTTTTTCAAAAACATTTGGTACACATTAATTTTGAGAAAAAGACACTAAAAATAAAAAATGCTAAGGTACCACTTTTAGAAGGTCATGAAAACAGCCTAAATGTATTACAAATTGAAGAATATCCAGTTTCCTTAAAACGGAAAGTTACTCTAAACCCAGGAGAAACACAGGTAATAGAATTAGTTTTGGGAAAAAATACGATTCCAAATGAGGTTATGTTTGAGCCAAAAATATTGCACAATAAATGGGATTTACAACCTTCAATTTCTAACACAACAGATAACGGAATCTGTACAGTAATTACCAATTTGGAGACAGACAAGTTAACTTTGAATAAGCATATGAAATTGGGTACCATACATTTGGATTTTGAGGAAAACATTGAGCTTCCAACAAATAGAAATTCAAAAGACAGTGAGAGGGTTAATTTAATTACAGCCTCTGAAGAGACAATACAATTGCGAAAACAAGAATTTAATATTCAGGATTTTGAATTATCCCATTTATCAGGAACTGATAAAGTTGAATTGGAAGATCTCTTGCAAAATTATACAGATGTATTTTCTTCAAGTCTGAAGATTTTAGGTGAAACAGACGCGATCCAACCAAGCATTCAGATGCTCAATGATTTACCCGTGGCTTGCCATCCCTATCCCATTCCGATAGCTTTGAGACCCGAGGCAAAGAGAATTATTTCCGAACTATTAGAAACAGGTATAATTTCCGAATCTACCTCCAATTACGATGCCCCCATGTTATTGGTAAGGAAACGCAGCAGAGAGACCATAAGTGATGCTGCAAAAGGGATAAAACCTTGCTATAGAACAGCTCTCGATATGAGGTTATTAAATTCTAAAGTAGTTAAGGTTCCAATTTATCCACCAAAAATCAGTGACATAATTAATGAACTCAGTGGGAATAAACTTTGGTGTTCATGTGACCTTCAACAGGCTTTTTGGCAAATCCGTGTACCTGAAGAAATGCGGGAAAAATTGGCTTTCACAACAATTTTTGGTAATTATAGTTTTTATAGACTGTGTTACGGTTTTGTGAATTCTCCTGCATTTTTCATTTCATTAATGAATGAGTGTTTCAGGGATGTTGGACCAGGAGTTTACTGGTACCTTGACGATTTATTAGTGGGCGGAAATGATTTTGAACAGATGATAGAGAGACTTGAAAGAGTATTTTGTACACTAAAAAGGTTCAATTTAACTTTATCGCCGAAAAAGTGTAGGTTTGCACAAACAGAGATAGATTTTGTGGGTTATAATATTTCTCAAAAAGGAGTTTCTCCAATAGATAAAAATTTGAACAAAATTATTGGATTTCCAGTTCCAAATACTGTGAGGCAATTAAAACGTTTCCTAGGAGTTGCAGGATTTTACCGCCATATGATTAAAGATTATTCTACATTATCAGGGGTCTTGGAATGTATGACAGGTAAAAATAAGAAATTTAAATGGACAACTGAATGTGAGCAAGCATTTAAGAATTTGCAGCAGAAATTCTTTGAGAAACCATTTTTGATCCAACCCGATATAACCAAGAAGTTCTATCTAAACACTGACGCATCTGCTTATTCTATAAGCAGTATTCTAGCTCATAAAATTAACGGGGAGCTAAGACCAGTTTCTTATTTTTCAAGACGTTTGACTTCTGCTCAAGCCAAATATCCAAGTATAAAACTTAAATTGTTCAGTATCGTAGAGTCAATAAAACTTTTTAAAAATTATTTGTTCAATCATTTTGTAGTTTTGACAGATCACAAACCATTAGAATACCACAAAAAGTTGCAAAATCCAACTTCAATTGTATGTAACTGGTTATTATATTTGCAAAATTTTGATTTCACAGTTAAGCATATAGCAGGAAAAAAAAATGTTTTGGCAGATTTTCTATCACACAATGAGGTCCTGAGGGAAAATTCTTCGGAGGACTTAGTTATTAATGAAAGGGTTAGCAAAAATGTTAATATTTTGACTGTCGATTCAAACAAAAATCAAATTAATGTTAAGGCTGAATTATCAGATGGTTTAATTCTGAGTGAACAGTTAAAAGATATACATCTCATCGAACTGAGAGAGGACTTAGGGACTAAGAATCTTTCAAAAAAGCGTACAGGAGATTTCTTTATCGACCAGGAATCAAATTTGATCAAATGCGTTATCAAAATGAAAAATGAACTCCAAAAGTGGGTTTATAATGAAACGGTCGTCTTACCACAATCCTTACAAGAGAATGCCCTTAAATTAGTCCATAAAACGCACTTCGGGTTGCATAAATGTTATGAATTTTTAAAGAGAAATTTTTTTTGGAAAAATCTTTACTCTGACTTAAGGAATTTCATTGGAAATTGCGATAAATGCAATATATTCAAAACGGGAAGACAAAGGCATATTCCTCATGGCATAACGCATCATGGTAAGTTTCCTGGAGATTTATTGTATGTAGACATTGTAGGACCACTCCGGTGCGGAAAGTATTTAATTACTTTGTTGGATGCGTATAGTAAATTCCTCGAAATTCATATCATATCTAATATTAAGGCAGAAACCATAGCAGAGAAAATTCTGACTTATTTTACAACTTATAGGAAGGTCAACAAAATATTCTGAGATTGGGGAACACAGTTTAAATCGGCAATATGGGAATATTTAAATACAGCATTGGGAATTAAAATTATGCACTCTTTGCCGTATGCTCCGTATGGAAATGTAATCGAAGCCTGTCATCGCAGCATAAAGACAACACTATATGCTTTAGACGAAGAAATTCCAAACTTGGAATTAAAAATTATGTTGCACAAAGCATTTTACAATAGCAGTACCCATTCCGGAATTTCGTTCTCTCCCTATCATGTGTTTTTCGGACGAAAAATACCTCATATTTTTGATAATTATAAGGTACAGGAAAACGATGATCAATTAGCAATTCCATTATACATAGCTAGAACAAAAAAAGTGATGGATGGCGTCTATCAAACTGTTCATAAAAATCTAATACAGAAAAAAAATACAAGATGTAAAAGGAATCAGATGAAATCTGTAAAAAGAAAATTTTCTGCCGGGGATCAGGTCTGCATTAAAACTACGGGACGTTTTATAAAAAAAAGGTTTACAGGTCCTTATAGCGTAACACACGTAAATTCCCCGCACGTTATTTCGATAGCCGATGGGTTAGTTAACAAAAAAATATCCGTCGCTCGAATTAAAAAATGCCCAAAGCAAAAACAAAGGGAAAAAAGTGTAAATCCGTATTTTTTACGACCCAAGCCCACAAAGAAATGTAGGAATGCTGTTTAAGAGCAAAACGGAGTATTTGATAGCAATATTAAATACAAAATTAAATAAAAATGTTGGTAGGTGTCAAGAAATCAAGAGATATATTCATAAAATTACAAAACACTGGTAAAAATAAATAAATAAGGATTTTTTTGTAATATTTTACAAAAAAACAAACAAAAAAAAACAAACACAACACAAACGATCATAACACACAAAACCAGTCTGTTTACAAACATTGCAAAATATCTCACCTTCTTTTTAGGAGGGGAGGAAGTGATTTACGGGAGAAAGCCACACCCTCTTTTCGGGGAAGGGGGGGGGGGGGGCTTTTTTTGTGGGTTGCTATAAAACTGCTTTGGCATAGATTTCCGATGGCTTCGTTTGGCGATGGAGCACTTGTGGAATAAAACGAATATTAACAGGATGGAAATATTAAAAATGAAATGCACGATTTGATTTGACAGATAAATAAGCATTTTTATAAAATTGTGTTATTTCAATCAAGGACCATTGATTGATGCCTAGAAGGGGAATGTATTGACGCTTGGTTGTCCTTTGCCGTTGTTTAGAAAAAAAATAAAATAAAAAAAAAAAAAATAAAAAAAAAAAAAGGGATAGCTGAAATATCAAAGAAGGTAGAAAAATCTCTTTAAATTATACAGTAAGAAAGGGCAAATATCACATTTTTTCAAACAAAAAAAAATACAACGATATACAATTGTTTTGTGACAGTAATAAATATTGTCGCTAAGGGGTCGATTTCTGAAATAAAAATTGATTATAATCATTGGATTAGGAAAAATTTTCCGCGGCGATCCTATAAGGAATAGGGTTAAAGTACATGAAATTAATTCGGTCATATTAATAAAAACGGAAATGCAACGTTACCGCCTTTATATTTTTAAAGAATCCATTTCTTTTCTCCCACGTGAGTCGTGAAGCTGGGGAAAAAAATCGTATCACCCAAACAATTTAAGTTTTCAGTTCAGTACAGATGTTTGGACGTGAGGCTAAACCGGTACCTAGGATTCCTCGTTTTGGTTAGAGAAGCCACTGTGCCACAGGCTGGCGAACTAGTTATAGTTGAAGTGACCAGGTTAGAAGATGACCATGGTAAATAACTGGTTTCGATTTCCTCTTCTCGCGAATGCATGCAGCTTTTTTTGCGTTCTGTTTAAAGTTGGTTTCTTTTTTTTTCTCGTCCATAGAATGCATCAAGGGGTGAATCGTTTGTTTCTTCCTTTCAAATTTATGAGAAAAATCGAGAGAGGCACTTATTGAAACACAGTTGCTATATTAATGTATGTGTATTTTGATTTTTTTTTTCTTTTTGCGCGATTGTGAATTTTTTTTGAAGAAAAAAAAAAGTATAAGTAGAAAAAAATACATGGTAATTCAGGAAATGAATCCGAATTACCTGTAATCTGTGACCCATTTGTTGATTAAATGAATTGTATTTAACTCTTGTTCAAGCTGCTGTCATTCCTTTGACTTTAATTTATGGCAAATTTGGATGGTATAATATCTGGTGTTTTTAAATACTACGAAATCCACTATACGAATTAATTTATCACTGTGCCTTTACCACAATAGCAATAAATAGATGTTCATCACTTCAATTTCTGTTGTTTAGCATGCCCATCAATACATTCTCCATATTGTACTCTTATATCTGCCATGATATAAAACAAATCATCCAGAATTTTTTTTAAAGGTATAAGCAATGAGGGCATATTTGACTATAGTAAGCTGTTGGAATCAAATAACAAAATTGTATCAATGGTGGAACGCATTGACATTGAACTTTTTTTCCACATGTTCTGCTGTACTTTTTTCAACTCTACTATTATGTACTTTCTACTAGCCACTTTTCTTCATCCAGACCTTCTGAATGCACAGCACCAGCGTATTTTTATGATATTTTCTTTCTCCAATTCCTTCATCTCCCTATTTGGAATGATTTTCTCTGCATCCCTGATGAACGAAGTCTCGATGCAGATTGCAATGCAAGCGAGGTCATTGAAGTCTGCTAACTTGAACTCTGCAATGGAACTTAAGAGGTTCCTCTTTTGTGTGGACAAGGGCATAAACCTAACTGTATGGAAGATGGTTCCCAGCAAGAAAAATTTCTTCGTGTTCATCATCGGGGCTATATTTACATATGCACTTTTGTTTGACAGTTTGGTAAAGTGATCAAGCAAATTTGTGTGTGTTTACGAAACATTTTCTACTGATATGCTTGGGAAAGTATTACAATGTTTAATTAATGTTTAATTCGCATGTACAATAGTAGAAAACTCTCCCCGTCTGCTCAGATTCTACCTTTTACATGATCCGATCTCTGTGGTCAGATTTAGAGAATATGGACAAAAGCCTTCATTCTGCACCATCTTCTCTTTAAAAAATTTCTCAAATTCTACAATACTCTAATAATAATAAATATTTTACCATAATAATTGTTCAATTTTTAACACTATTTTTAGATGAATTTCTACAGTAGCATATAGCAATAGCGTTTTTACTTCATGTAATAAATAATTTCATGTTTTTGTCTACTACTTTTTTGATAATCACATTAATAAAAACCACAACTTTTAGAGTATTGAATAAAAAACCTTCAACAGATTTCCATCTTGATTAAATAGGTTTTTAAAACAATTTTAATTGCGCAGAAAAAGAAAAAGAAAAAAAAATTAAGTACAGCGAAAAAAATAGTATGAAGCTGATTTTTTCATAACTGCCCAGGAATTAAAACCAAAGTTACATAACTAAAACACTGATTAATCCAACAGAAAACGTCATAAGACAAATTGGTTTAATTGCAGTAAAGATAGTAATAATTAAATTCTCAATAAGCAGTATATCAATTTAAAAATTAATATGAATCAAACACGGTATAATGATTTTTAGATTAAACGGCACAGTAATAAGTAAAATAATATTAATTTTATCATTATTATTCTTCACTAATTCATAGTATAAATGATTATATTATTACAAACACAGTTGAAGTTTATTATGTCAATATAACATACAAAAATGCTTGCAGTAGATTAAATTTTTAAAAAAATACAAATTATACAAAAGTTATTTCCTTTTACATCATTATCAAGTAGCTAGTCATGTAGTTTATCTAATTTTAATAAAAGATGAGGCTAGCATAACAAAAAATAAAATGTTATCTAGTAAAATACATCCTAAGAAAATCAGTTAAGGTAGATTGGGGAAACTATGCCACAGGCTGTGCTTTCCAAACCCATTAGAATATTTTGATGTATAACAGTGGAAGTATACTGGAATGTTCCGTCTGTCTCACACAATTCCAATTTCTTTTATGTTTTGGGTTGCTGTAAAAAGAACATAAGAAAATGATGCTGTATTTTATTTTTGAAACTTTGTGATGGGACTGTCATTTTAGTGAGTTTTCTTAAGTCTCAAGGTGTTTTCAAGGTTATTTGCATTACTTTAGCACTACTTCAAATTAGGCATAATATACCTTGTTTTGCGTATGTATTTTGTAAGTTTATAGTTTAAGATAGATGGTCCAGTTACCCCATAAGCTTTTGCTTTTAATGAGTGACTGGGTCAAGTACTTAGTAGTAGATAAGCTTTAAGTATGAAGGTGAATACTTTTTTGTGAAAGTTTTAATTCTTTCAGATGATGAGGCAGACATAGCAGCAATAACAGAGGTCGCTTAAGTCCTGGAAGTGTCCAAATAATGCTGATATTTTGAAGTATGACAAGAAGTATATCATTGGTGCAAATAAAGAACCAAAAATGAACTAAAAATTGCCCACCGCAAATAAAATATGGTTATTCTTCTTGAGTGGACTGTAAGTTTTATGGTTAATTTGTATGCGTTGGAAGAATGCAAGACTAATCGTCTTTCGGTTCAGGTTTATTGCACTCGGAACGTCTTGTTCCTATCGTGGCTAAACATCCTTCTCACAGTTTGTACAAGTGTTTTTACATGTCGCCTACAGAGGGCGTTGGTTTTGCATTATTCTTTACGAACATGTTCGGCCGGCTTGAACATACTCCCGGCTTTGAAATTAATAAATTTCAAAATTAATAATTATACAATTGTTACAAAAATTATACAGAATTAGAATGAGAAACAGTAAACAGAATATTACTTAAAATAACATTGAATTAAAAAATTTTAGGCAAATTAAACAATTACAATATCAATTGTTATACATATAAAAAAAATATTAGACATTTGAGTCAGTTGGGACAGGTAGAACAGCAAGCTTTGAAATGGGGCGTTTTAAAATACCACGCTTTGTTTTCATTAGACAAACTCTAACACATTTATCCTTTCCCTCAAACACTTTTATAATTCTTCCCATAAGCCATGAATTTATGGGCATGTTGTCTTCCTTGACTATTACCACTGTTCCAACTGAAACATTGTCTTTTACAAATTACCACTTTGATCTTTGCTGTAGATGGCACAGGTAATCTTTCGACCACTTTTTCCATATTAATTGAGTTATTTTTGTGGTTCGCTGCCATCTCTTTAACCTGATGGAAGTCTTCACCAAGACTTTCTTGTTGTACCAGCGATAGCAACCGCAACTCGCTGCCATTGACTTCATCTGCAGAAAGAAATCCAGCCCCTTTTGTCTTACACTTACAATTGTTAATGAACCTAAGAACATAACTAAACACATAAATTAATTTTCTGTAGTTATTACTAACATTCAGGAAATTTAACAAAAAGTCATCTTTTGTTGCAATTAAGGCAGTTTCAGAGGTCCTTTTCAGTTCACTGAAATATAAGTTATCATTAAGATTAGTTAAATCAAATGAGGAATCCTCTAGGTGGTCTTGTTTCAAACACTCTGGCCCTTCCCACCAGAGATTATTGGCGATTAGAGCCCTTGCGTCTAGTCCCCTAGAGATGACGTAGGCTGGGTTTTCCTTTGAAGACACATGTCTCCATTCGTAGTTGTTGTCCAGGGATTGAATTACCTTCACTCGGTTTGAAACGAATGGCTTCAACTTCTCGGGAGGAGTTTTGATCCAGGCAAGAGTGATTGTTGAATCTGTCCACAAAAAAATGTGATCTATCGGTAGCTGTAGGATAGGTACAACTCTTGATGTTAAGCTAGTCAACAAAAGAGCTGCTGACAGCTCCAAACGAGGAATCGTCAGAGTTTTGATGGGTGCTACCTTGGATTTGCTGCACAGAAGTCTGGTCTGTACTCAGGGACGACGCGAACGGGCGTCTTTGGGGGGAACTTTGGGGGAGCGACTCGCCCCCCCAAAGTTTTTAGAAAGTTGGACAGTCGGCAAATTTTCTACATTTTAACGAGATCTTTCTTTTTCTAAAGTCGATCCAAAATAAAGTGAATTGAATGAAAAAAAAAATTTGAACGAAAAATATTAAAAATATCGGAATGCAGAGTGACCAGAGTTTGACAAATCTGCATTTTTACTTTAGAAGTCTATTATAAGGGAGTCGGTGTCTTTTTTGCCGCCTACAGTAATGAACTGCGAAAGCAAATATTATCATATAAATATCTTCATTATCTCACCCCTTCAAAGTTTTTAGAAAGGCTGGTAGTCGGCAAATTTCTGAAATTTCATCTCTTCTTTTAAAAATGCCTACCGACGGATGTTTCAAAACATATTGAATATTTAAGAACAAACAATTAAAATCATCATTGGTACTACAAAATTTTGATCACAATGCAGCCTAAGTTGACGGTCGGCAATTTTGAATTGGAGAAAGTATATCTTTTTGACTGGAACATTAAAATAATCTATTCATTGATATATTCACTGACATTAGATAACTTTGGTGTGTTACAGTAGATGATATACTTGTATTTGTGGTACGTCATATAACGCCTCAAAAACCATCACAACCAACCAACCAACCAACCAAAATGTTTGTATACGAAAATTGACCCGCATTTTACATAGTTATTGCAATTAATGTCAAGTAGAACTCCATAAATGCGACAGTCTCGTTCAGCAGATCGAAATGAGAATTTAGGTATATAGTTATTCAGAGGTATGAGATCGGAATTCTGTGAATTTCAGCAAAATGGCGCTTTCGATTACGCGATACGGTTATAGTTACGATTTCGATTACGGTTATAGTTACGAATGGCAACGCCTACTTTTTTCCTAACGAAAAATGATCACCGCAAGCGAAAACTCTAAAGAGCGTTGGAACGGTACGTGATGTATCACAAAAAATGGACTCGTAATGGATGCACAATATACAGATCTGCGAATGGCCAACAAAAACACGATCGGAATAATGGAGGCCGCTCGCCAAATATTCAGCATGGAAAACCGATTAAATTGCCTGTGAAGGCACCCATGTGAACTTTGGCCTCTGTCAAATGCACATTTTTTAGGGTTTTCTCTTGTCCTGAGCATTTTGAGACAGGAAAAAGTAGGCGTTGTCATTCGAAAATTGAGTGTTTGTAACTATAACCATAACCGAGAGCGCCATTTGTTGAAATTCACAGAATCTCGAGCTCATACCTCTGAGTAACTATACCCGAAATCTCATCTCGATCTGTTAAACGGAATCGAAGCTAGAGGCTCATATATCGGCAAAGTTTCTTTATGACCCCCTTGTACTTCATATATTGAAAATGCATTCGCAAAATAGTGCATGCCACATGTAAACTGGAAGGCGGTATCGAGTTTATTCCAACAAAATAATCTTTGGAAAAGTAGTGAAAAGTTTATTTTAATACTATCTAAAATTCTTATTGTTTCCCGTGCTCAAATAGCTATGGCCCGACATTGTCCGGTACAGCCCAGGTTTAGTCTATTGCAAATTGTTAGTATCCTTTCACTCCTATCCTCAATTTCTGACGCAGTTTGGCCTTTGTGTTGCCCTTGCGCTTAATAAATCTGAAAAACAACCAACCAACCTATCCTGGATTTCACCACTTTATACTCTAAACATTGAGGAAAAATTGTGTTTCAGATATTGTGTTTCAGATTTTTTTAGTCTAAATACCTTTAATAAATCTCAAATTACGATCATAACCATTACATGTGGGTAAGAGAAATGGGGGTGGTTTTTTGAAAGTTTCATGTTGACAGTGACGTTTCTCTTGCTTTGAAGATCAAATGTGCAACTTGTTCTTCCTCAAGATCGGAATAACACTGTAATTTGAATACTCCCCCACCCCCCCTGCCGACCAAACGGTATGGTGGTTAGCGTGCTAGCTTCTAAACCACGAGGTTGCGGGTTCGAGTCCCGTGTTAGGCATGGGTGTTTGTAAATGTATGTTGGCTTGTCTAATGACGAATGTTTCGGCGCATTATAGCCTCGTGTTGCTGACGGCGCCAGATAATCTGAATACAACCAACTCCCCCCCCCCCCTTCTCACCTTTCCCAAAAATCCCCACCGGTACTATTCCTTATATAGTTTGGATTGTTGTGCTAAAAATTAAGACATGCTTTTTTATCGATCTGAATATTTATATCTGAATATTTCTGCAAATAAATATTATAGTTTGGTTTGATGCTCAAAGTAATCCATTTCATTTTTAAACCCGCTTAGGAAAAAAAATTAATTAGCATTTTGAAGTTTACTTTCCTTCTTGAACAAATGATTATTGTTCAAAAACAGAAATTATTGCTGAAATACCACATCGCATCAGTAAAAAAACAAAAAAAAAAAAAAAAAATCATTAAATTAAATCCAGCAATTTTGGTAAAAATATATACTCGAAGTAACTACTTTTAAGAAGTAGGTTCCTGGATTGAATTGTTACAAAAAAATTTACTATTAATACACTTTTCAAGAAAAATCAAAATCTGTTCTTTTTTGTTAGGAAAATGTGTTAAAAAGTATTTAAAAATTAAATAATTAACAAAATGTTTTTAATAATATTTGTCTTTTGCAATGCAATTATAGTGTCCATGAGCGCCTACATGACTATTTGTAGGGAGGTGTAAGGCGACAAAAGTTTTTGTTTAATCCTTGATTTTTCGAAGATGGGAATTGGATTTCCTAATTGGATGTTAGTTAATAATTGTGCATCAATGTTCTGTTCAAATTGATAAATTAACATCTATATATTTTTTACCTGTAAATTTTCCCACTTTTTTCCCACTTTACTTTATTTTTCAAAAGCCAGAGGGGAGGGAGTGCAAGTGCAAGTGCATGTTTTTTATGTGCCTGACATTGTATTTATTATAAAGTTGCAGTGCTTCGCGTAGGGAATTTTCTGAAATAGCAATAGTCCGCCAGAATTTTAAAAAGAAGAATTTTTCCAGAATTTGTTTTTTTTATCAACCTTTATACAATTCTTTATAAAAAAAGTCACCTATTTGATCAAAAATCTTCATCTATTTAATTCCATGTTAAAGTGTGCCGACCAAACGGTATGGTGGCTAGCGTGCTAACTTCTAGACCGCAAGGTTGCGGTTCGAGTCCCGTGTTAGGCATGGGTGTTTGTAAATGTGTGTTGGCTTGTCTAATGACGAATGTTTCGGCGCATTATAGCCCTCGTATTGCTGACGGCGCCAGATAATCTGAAAACCACCAACCGTGTTAAAGTGCTATTTCCAACCACTTTTAAACGTTTAATTAATTTTTTTCGAAACTGGAATTTGAAAATATAAAAAAAAAAATTAACGAAATGAAGCACTTGTTCTACTCAGGTTACTGAATTAGTTTAAGATTGTGGGGAAAAATTCTATCTATCTGCAAGGTAAAAATGTCTTCCCCCCCTGTCCCCAAATAAAAACACTTCCAAAATTATCTCTTTTGTTCGGTGAGGAAGGGGTAATTTACTAAAAAGAAATTAAAAATAAAATGAATTTGAATGAAATTTAACTATAATGTGATGGGAATCAATTAATAAATAAAATAATTCCCAATTAAGTAAAAAAATGCATTAACAATTAGTTTTACATTAATTAATAATTAATTATGTGTTAAGTAATAATTAATTATGTATTAATTATTAATTAATTATGTATTAATTATTAATTAATTATGTATTAATTATTAATTAATTATGTATTAATTATTAATTAATTATGTATTAATTATTAATTAATTATGTATTAATTATTAATTAATTATGTATTAATTATGTATTAATTATTAATTAATTATGTATTAATTATGTATTAATTATTAATTAATTATGTATTAATTATGTATTAATTAATAATTAATTATGTATTAATTAATAATTATGTATTCATTAATAATTATGTATTCATTAATAATTATTCATACATCAATTACAAATTATGTGTAAGTTAATTTTACATTAATACGAATTAGTTAACAATTTATTAACACCTTAATTTATATTTTCTACATTTACACCGGACATGCCTTGATTTCAGTCGGCAAAAGGATGTCTACGCCCCCCCAAACAAAATTCTTAGCGACGGCCCTGTCTGTACTTGCCCTTGTTGATTTGTAGATTTTAAGTAGATCGCTGCACCAAAAGCTTGTTGTGACGCATCGGCAAATCCATTGAGTTGAATAGTAGTGGCACTGAGAAGAAGAACATACCTGGGAATTTGCACTTGATTTACGAGAGGTAAGTGAGTCAAAAAACTCAGCCACTCCTTGAGCTCCTTTGGTGGAAGAAGATCTGACCAGTTGAGTGAAAGCACCCAAAGTCTTTGAAGAAAAATCTTGGCCTTGGAAATGATTGGTTGTATTAGGCCCAAAGGATCGAAAAGCCGAGCAATTGTCGATAACACTTCTCGTTTCGTGTAACTTTTTTCAAGATTCACAGTCACTTTGAAGGTAAAGTAGTCTAAACTTGAGCACCAAAGCATGCCCAAGGTTTTGACAGCAGGATCCGGCGATGAAAATGAGTACTCGGAGTTTGCGTCACCCTGTATCAATTCTGGATGGTTTGACACCCACTTGTGGAGCTCTATGCCTCCCTTGAGTAAGAGTTGAATGAGATCAGCTTGTTTGTTCTTAGCTTGTTCCAAGGTTTGTGAACCGGATAGAACGTCATCTACGTAGAAATCATTGCGGGCTACTTCGGCGGCCACAGGATTATTGTCTTGTTCATCATCAGCAAGAGCCCTTAAAGTTCGGGAAGCAAGAAAGGGCGCACACGATGTCCCGTAGGTTACTGTTTTCAACTGGAATACTTCAATGGGTGCAGATGGACTCGGGTAGCAAGAAAGGGCGCACACGATGTCCCGTAGGTTACTGTTTTCAACTGGAATACTTCAATGGGTGCAGATGGACTCGACTTCCACAGGATTCGTTGTAAACTTCTGTCTTCTGGCGCTACTAATATTTGACGATACATTTTTCTTACGTCATCACTGAAGGCAAACTGATGTTTTCTAAATCTTGTTGCAATGGAAAACAAATCTTGTTGAACAGTACCACCATTGAGTAAAATGGAGTTGAGAGATATACCCTGGTTGGTCTTTGATGATGCGTCGAATACGACACGAAGAGGCGTTGATAAACTGTCCGAACGTAACACAGCGTGGTGTGGAATATAGTAAGTGTCCGATTCGTGCTGACCGTCTATAATTTTCTCCATATGGCTAAGAGAAAGATATTCATCAATAAAGTTCTTGTACTGAGATGCCATGTCTGGATTTTCGTTTAGTCTTCTCCACAATTGATTCAAACGTTTTTCTGCAACATCTCTGGAGTTCCCAAAATCGCTCCTGCAATTTTCCTCAATCGGAAGCGTTACGATATATCTACCAGTTATATCACGCTTAGTGGTTTCAATGAAATGTTTTTCGCAATATAATTCTTCGACGGAAATGTTTTGTTTATCCTGATTGTCACCGGGAAAAGACGCTGTTTCAAAAAAACTCTGAAGCGAATGACTTAAATTTTCCCGTTCCGAAATTAGACCAGAAAAGGAATTTGATTGCACATTATTCATAGACCCAGAAACTAGATATCCGAACACAGTGTTTTGCAAGACTATCGAATTATCGTTTGATTTAAATTTTCCAGGCATAAGTAATTCAAAAAATAATTCGCACCCAATTAAAATATCAATTTTGTTAAGTACAAAAAATTCAGGATCTGCTAATTGTATTCCGCTGGGAAAAGTTATATTCGAAATATCCAGTCGAGTTACCGGTGTTAATTCTGTGATTTTAGGTAAAATCAAAAATGTTGTTGTTCTAGAAAAACTTCCATTTTCATTTGAAATGGTAGCCGTTAAAGTATTTTTAACAAAGTTCTCCTTTTCATTTATTCCAGAAATGGAAAGATTAGATCTTTCTCTTTTTAACCCCAGAGATTCTGATGCTTCATTTGTAATGCAATGGACAGATGACCCGCTGTCAAGAATTGCTCTCATTTTTATTTTTTCTCCGCACGAATTTGTTATATGAATCAGAACAGTGCATAGAATGCCCGATTTATGACTGCGAAGAATATTTGTAAGAGAAGCTTGCGTGGGAGGATTTACTTCCTGGACGAACGAAGTACTCGTATTATTTACATCTGCTGATGAATTATTGCCTTGATCGGAATTTTCTTTTTCAATATGAAGCAAAGTGTTGTGTCTTTGCTGGCATCTAGAACAGCTAAAAGATGATTTGCATACATTTTTATGGCACCTCAAGCAATTTCGACATAATTTGAGAGCTTTAACGGTTTCTATTCGTTTGGAAACATCCATATCATTGAATTGAGAACATCTAAATAAATTATGTTTTTCATTACATAACAAATAGGGTTTAACATCTTTATTAGAATTAACTAGCAAATTTTTGGGTTTTAAATTTGGATTATGGAACCCCTTAACAAATTTGTTCGTTTTGAATTCATTTTTAGTTAGTTGTTCTAATACCATTGACCTATTATCAATGAATTGTAATACATCTTCTAAAGGTGGGATTTCTTTAGTAGTCACAGATAATTCGTACGCTTTTCTTATATCTTTATCTAATTTTTGAAGAACTATGTTTGAAATTATAGCATTTGAAAGACCATTAGATTCTAATTTAAGAACTTTTAAGCCTCTTATATTTTTCCTAACAACATCGGGCCGACCAAACGGTATAGTGGTTAGCGTGCTGGCTTCTAGACCGCGAGGTTGCGGGTTCGAGTCCCGTGTTGGCATGGGTGTTTGTAAATGTATGTTGGCTTGTCTAATGATGAATGTTTCGGCGCATTATAGCCCTCGTGTTGCTGACGGCGCCAGATAATCTGAAAACAACCAACCTAACAACATCGGATAAATTTCGCAATGATTTTGCATTTTCGAAATTAATTTTTTCTACTTTCAAAATTTCCTGAATGTGTAGGTCTACAATAGCACGTTTATTTTCGTATCTAGTCTCTAAAGCATTAAATAATGATTGTTAAATATCTTCACTAGTTTCTATCATTTTTGCCTCACCTTGTAATGCGGCTTTAAGATAGAACAATTTTTGATTTTCAGAAATGTGTTCATTGATACAAATCATGGATTCTAACTGCGTTTTAAAATTAGCAAATTCTTCCATTTTACCGCTAAATTTAGGCAACGGAATATCAGGCAATTTAGAAGCTAAATCAAAGTTAAGAGATTTAATAGCGGAATTATTTTTATTTTTGTACGCATTAGTATTAGTATTAAATTTTAAAAGAAAATATCTGATGTTTACCTCCAGAGTGTCGCATAACGTTTCTAATTCTTGGATAGCTGTATCGCATTCATTGGAAGTATTTTCTTCTAACTCCAGTTCTCCATAGCATTCAAAGAGTCTGCTCAGCTCGTTTTTAAGTTCAGTGATGTCCCACAATTTTTTCTCACCTTCAATCTTGATTTTTTCATCGGCTTGTTTTTCTTGTTCGTCAAACTTGACAATGGCGGTGAGCTTTGCTTTTACTCGCCCAAGCATTCTGTTCAATTCCTTTTGACTGTAGACTTTTGCCATGGTTTTTCTCCGGTATAGACTGACCACAAATGGTTATTCTTCTTGAGTGGACTGTAAGTTTTATGGTTAATTTGTATGCGTTAGAAGAATGCAAGACTTATCGTCTTTCGGTTCAGGTTTATTGCACTCGGAACGTCTTGTTCCTATCGTGGCTAAACATCCTTCTCACAGTTTTTACAAGTCGCCTACAGAGGGCGTTGGTTTTGCATTATTCTTTACGAACATGTTCGGCCGGCTGGAAAAAAATATATTAATCCATTTTAATATTTCTAATAATGACAACATTAAAGAAAAGTCTCATACATTGAAATACCATCAATTTAAGCCTATGTTACTAAGTCCTACGTTTTAGTAAAAACTGATTATCAGGTATTTAGGTCAGAAATGTTTATCCTTATTAAAACGTCGCTTATCTACTCCAACCGACATTACCTAAGCATGTTAATTTTTTTTGTAAAAAATTAGTATTTTGTACCATAGCTATAAATTAGTTAATTATTAGATTAAAAAGGAAATGTTACATACAGGTCGATTATTTTCAAAATACCTTGATTTATCAATATAAAAACTACTAATACTCAAAGTAAACTAATACAAGTAGCAGGTTTCACTGGCCAAGATCAATAATTTATAAACAAATTATTATAGGAAACGTATAGCGTATCTAATTACACTAGATAAACACTATCATTCTATTTTAGTAAAAATGTATGTGTATAAAATAGGTCATTGCTGATATATGTCGCTTAATGGTGCTAACGAGTTATTAATATATATCGACATTAAACACATAATATAGAACTTGAACATCATTGTTTAGGATAAGTCTTACGATGCAAAGAAGGGCAGAGGGATTTTCATATATGTTTTAGGATGTGAAGCTGAAGCGATGTAATTAGTTGAAGTAATGGAAAATTAGTCGAAACTTAAATTGTCTGAGTTCAATCAGTAGTTAATCCAATGTTGTAATTCACTGGAATCGCCTTCGTTTTGAAATGTATTTGAGAGATGTAAAATTAATCGGATTTTGAATTGGACTAACAACTGGAACATTTATTACAAGAGGAAAACTCGAAAAAGTGTTTTTAAAAAGTTACTAAAAAAAAAAAAAAAACTGAAAATTTTATGAGACAACAGTAGTTTTATAATTGGTCTTGGCCATTTTCATTCTGTTTACTATTGCCTGATTTCCAATTACAACATATGTATGTCTTTAAAAAAAAACGTATATAACTTCTTGGCTAA
This sequence comes from Linyphia triangularis, assembly GCA_963978545.1. Taxonomy (NCBI): domain Eukaryota; kingdom Metazoa; phylum Arthropoda; class Arachnida; order Araneae; family Linyphiidae; genus Linyphia; species Linyphia triangularis. Next base: position 41,640,434 of record OZ021731.1, read on the forward strand.
CAGTATAAATAAAACCAAAACTTAAGATTAAACCATGGCCTGCGCCTCATATATCTGGAAAGAAAAGGTGGGTACATCCGTTATTACGAGACAACGAATAAATAAAAATCTGTGCCGTCTGTTAAACTTTGTATCAGTAAAAATAAAGTCTTTGTATAGTAAATTTCACTAGAAAGATACGTTTACTAATGTGATGCATTTTATTTTAAGATATCAAACTTATATTGGATATAGTATTTGAGATATAACACTTCACAGTTTGTAAATGTTGTGTGAATTTCCTTTGGATCGTGTAACTGTCTGAATAAGGACATCTCGAGTTGGCGAGCTCCTATGAACACTGAAGGGATATCTTCACTGATTTATTAATTTACATAGACATTTACAATAATGAATGATTGTTTCATTTTAGGGTCACTCTTGATACGATTTGCCATAAAGACTATATTATTAAGATATCTTGTAATCTATACATGAATTACTATTTTTTAAGTGGCAGTATATATTAGTATATATAGATAATTTCAAACCGAAAGAAATTTTTTGTTTGTTTGTGAATCCCGAGCTCTTCTCAAACACGAACTTTCAACGTAAAAGAATAAATAAACACCTTCTAAAAAATCATTAAGTTAATAGCTTTAAAAATCATTAAGTTAATAGCTTTAAAAATCATTAATGTAATAGCTTTATGCTTTTCACTCTAGGCTTCAAATTTTAGTTCTGACTTTTTATAAATAATCTATTAATCAATCATTGTCAAGATCATGAAAACTTTACCATGTTAAAAGAACATATATTATAAAAATATTAATGAATATTTTGATTAAATTGAATATTGATTTCTTAAATGAGGATAGAGAATGTTTTAGCCAAAATTAAAAATATCTATTTCATTGCATTATTGGAGAATATTTTGAAAGAGTGTACGGTTCTGGGTGGATTACTGAGTAATTTAATCTTTTATCTGCAATATATTGCTTTATTTATGGATTCATTTTGCGATGAAGATAGTGGTGAGATTAGTACATGCCATGTATTATTGTCAGGAGTAATAGCTCAGGAACTGAATCAGAAATATAAGTACAAGAATTTAAATTATCGATGGAAGATGTAAATTTCACAAATTGGTAAAGGCATTTCACGTAAACCAGAATGAAGTATCCTTACAATTACATATTTAAGTTATTTAATTGCAGCATGATTAATCCAATGTCAATATTTTTGAACGATGACTCAAAAATGTCTAACTGTCAGCTGAAACTTGTTAAACTTTTAAATGCGATTTTTATAGCATTTTATTTGATAACATCTATGAACTTATTTGGAGAAAGAGCACAAGCCCTAAATGGACCTGACGTAATGTTAGTAATTGCAAGTCTTCTAATGAAGTCAGCATTATCAATATATCGCTGGCTACTATGTTCTAGGTTATATCGGTTAAAGAGCATCGCCGCTTTCTTGGATGAAATAAGTACAAAGCATGGACTAAAAGTAAACCACTGGATAAATTGCTGGTATTATGTTAGTATTGCATTGCAAGTAGCAATGATTTATTTGCTTGCTGTTACATTACAAGCTTATCATTTTAAACTTACATTCAGGATCACACTTTCAGAACCATACCACACTATATTGAGCGTGTTGTATTCAGTTTTTACGATTGTATTATTTATAATGCCAATCAACACCTTTTCCATGTTCTATGTCATCATGTGCCATCACATTCAAGGAGAAATAAAACATATTCTAAGAGCTATGAGAAAGAAGTGCAAGTTCCATTATGATATTCTGTTCGAAGATCATAAATATATTTCTACAATGGTGGAGTACATTGACGATGAACTTTCTCTATTTATGTTCGACAGTACTGTCTTCAGTTCCACCTCCATGTACTTCCTTCTGGTCCTTAAACTACATTCAATAAGGATAGAAATAGACTTTTTCGAACTAATGTTGACGTACTGTTCTATAACTAGTACTTTCATGTCCTTTTTTGCCGTGACAATCTCCGCTTCCTTGGTGAACGAAAACTTAATGAAGATTGCAACGCAAGCAAGATTATTGAGTGCTTCAAACTTGTCATCTGCATTAGCACTTCAGAGGTTCCAGTTTTGTGTAGGGAAGGAGATTTTTCTGACGGTTTGGAAGATTGTGCCTATCAGGAGAGATTTCATTGTTAGTATAATGGGTGTGATCTTCACATACGCACTTTTGTTTGATAGTATCAAACTAAAATAAGATACCGGCTTATTGATTATTTTTATCCCACCGTTCTTCTTATTTTATGTTCACTTAAAATTCCATCTCGGATGGTAATTGGAATGAAGAGTGTTCCTATACTTTTAAGAGAATTAATTCTAACCACCGATAGCGTTAAATTTTATTAAACATATAAACAACAACAACATATAAACTTATGAAGAACTTGAAACAAAATGGTACTTTTTCATTCTTTTGAGCACTAAATAATGCAAAATGTAAAGTTAATGAACAATTTGCTAACTTAATGTATACGTGCGAATACTGTTTTTGAACAGTACTCAAAAAACCCAAAACACTTGCTATAGCGTCATCATAAGATTAATTAGTATTTGCAACAATGTATTTTTTCATGATTTTCTAAATATACGATGCCTTTTTTTCTGGGGGGGAGGTTATTAAGTAAACGACCCCAATGCTTGTGCTCTTTATTCGCTTTAGAAGACTTAATTTATCTTAATATATATTGTAGTTCCGTACGCTGAAAAAGCATCACTTAGGAGGAAATATGTGCGCAGATCAGGTGTCAATATTGAGAAACACAATTTTAAAGATCCTTAGGTGTCCTTGAGTTTCCTTAGGAGCGGATGTATTTCAAGAAGTTGCATCAAGATATGAACTAGTATAATAATAAGAATATAGAAACTATAGTACGAAGTTACACGAAAATACTTGGTTTTATTGTTTCATGTTTTATAAGAGGCGAAAACGCACGCTGTCCAATTAAATATTGTAATAAATAATTAAAGAATGAATTCAACGAAGTTAAATTACTTTTTTTTTACAGAAACGTAACAAAGTAGACACTAATGTATCATATTGTTACGAATTTTTCCGCTTAAGCAATGATGGTACAGTTTTCACGGTATAAAAATATTTATTCTCTCTTCAGAAAACTCACAACATTTATTCACAGGCAACAGTTTAATTACTCTCAAGCTTCAACACAAGCTTCAACAAAAATAACTTCGAATTCAGCGATTATTCAAGCTCACTCCAATAGGTAAACAAAGCGATAAGCTTTCATCGAAGTCCAAAGTCAATCTGAAAACTTTCCCGTTCTCCAGTCTTTTATATACAAGCGCGTGAGACATTCTCGAAATTTATAGCCAATTCATCGGAAACGAAATATCTCGAAACTTCTCGATTACTTTAGGTGTTGCCACCTTTTTCTAACTTGTATAATCGCTATTAATTACTAAATAAAATAGGATAAAAATAAATTACAATGGAATTTTGAAATAATACGTCACTATTTACAATATATACAGACAATTTGTGCAACATTTCCCCCTTCTTAAAGACTGCACGTCACGGGCAGTGAAGTCCTTAAGAGGAAAGGCAATTCAATCACTTCTACTATAATATGGGGCTAGTCTATTGTTATGTACAACTCTAGGTTTACAAGAAGGTGTCCGTTGAATTTTCACCACGACGTCGTTGATCTTCTTAAGGACCCCATACGGCCCTTCCCAGTTCGTCTGGAGCTTAGGGGAGAGTCCTTTCCGACGTTTGTCACCTTCCTGGAATGAACGGTCCATGGCCTTGGAATAGTACCGGATTTTCATGCGCTCCGTCATGATGTTGTTTCTCTCTCTGGCGAACCGATGTACGGCTTCCAAACGTGCCTGCACATCATCTAGATACTGGACAGGAAGGAGTGTCCGGTGGTTGTCCAAAGAGGAGGTTGCTGGGGAGCCTAAGGTCTCTTCCACACATCGTTAGAGATGGAGAAAATCCGGTGGTCTCGTGAGTTGAACTCCCGTATGCCAACAGAAGCGGTGAAAGTTTCTGATCCCCATCTTGCTGGTTATATGATTTTGAGATTGCGTCCGAATCATCCGCGGGTGCAGCTGATAGATCCCGGGACCTCCATTCGATGCTTGTAACAGGAGTACGGATGTCGATTTCCTCGTCACTAACTTTGTCCATTTCCACATGAACCACTTCCTGGGAGGGTTTCATCAAAGTCGCTTTCTTCGGTTCTCTCTCCGAGGCTGGAGAGGTACTTTCCATAGATGTGGACTCTTCAGCATTCTCTATGACATTGTCTTCACGAGCTACAATCCGATATACGCACAGCTCTTTCATGTCTAGATCGTGCAAAGGAACTTCGCCTCTCCATGTTTGCAGCTGGCTTTTCTCAAAATTCAGCGTAATTCCATTTTTCTTCAAAAAGTCTAGTCCGAGAATGCACGGATCTACAATTTCGGCAACATAAACGGTGTGCTTGTAGGTGTTAAATCCCAGGGCAATGTCCACTTGCAATTTCCCATGAACAGAGATATTACCACCAGACACAGTTTGTAGAGAAACAGAGGGCGCTGTGTAGAGGAGTCGGCTGTTCAGACGACGAGCCACGTCCGTCCTTACGATCGTAACGTTCGCTCCCGAATCGACGATTAGACGACATGGAGTTCCGTTGATCTCCCCCTTCACGAATAAACCCTGGTTTCCTCCTTGTCGGGATGAAACGTGGAAACGACTGGTCGGGGCTTCACCTGTTCTGCATTGAAGCTTCTGCCCTGAGAGATGGCATCTTCTTAGATTCAGTTGTTGAGATTCCGTGGTAGTGTTATCCCTTCTCTTTTTCAAATCAAGGCAGTTACGTCGTATATGCCCTTCCCGTTTGCAGTGCCAGCAAATGACTCTAGTCCTTCGATCCCTGGCTCCGGGATAGCTTCTCATCATTCGATCAATTTTGCTCCCCAGTTCTCGAAGCTTACTGGTGACAAAGTCAGAAGAATCCTCGGCTAATGCACCGCACACATATCGTCGGTCTTTTCCAGAAGCTAGCTGCGCGGCTTCCACTCTCATGGCGTACACGAGGGCAGACTTCAGGTTTTTGTTTTGGGATAACCTTACCGCCTGCTGCACATCGGGATCTTGAATAGCGTCGATGAAATACTGCAGCGAAAGATCATCTCGTACATCCGGGGGACAGTCTGGGAAAGCGAGGAGCGACAGTCTTTCTATATCCGATGCCAATTCTTGAAAAGAGTTTCATTGGCCTTCTGCTGTCTCAATTTCAATTGCAGTCTGTTGTAATCCTTTAGATGCTGCTCCCCAAACCTTAACTCCAACGCACTTGCCAGCGCCACGAATTCTCCCCGCTTTTCTTCAGGTAGTGTCTGTAAAATGTCAGCAGCTTCACCTCGAAGAGATGCTGGGAGATGGAATGCCTTCGAAGTATCGTCCCAACCATTCGCAGAAGCAATAATTTCAAACTGCGTTTGATAAACGCGCCAGGAAGACTTTCCATCAAAAGTGGCCACTTTGATGTTGGAACGTGGTGCTAAAACTGCAGTGGAAACCTCCTCCCAGTTCGGTGATGCAGCTGCCACAGTACCGCGAATTTCCAGTTTTCGAAGTTTCTCTTCCATAGCGTCAATAAACCTTCCCTACTCTTTTTTCAGGGTGGAAACTTCTTCTTTCATTTCATTTCTAGCAGTCGTGATTTCTCTTTCTATGGTAGATACCTTTTCTTCCATTTCATCCCTTACAGCAATGAGAACGTCTTCTTTCACGGAATCCAGGACCGATGATGTTGTCTCCATAATTGTAGATTCTACCATTGAGGTTAGCTCGGTTTTCATCTCTTCTTTAATCCCAATTATAGCTGCTGATGTGGATTCTCGGCAGGTGGCGATTGCAGCGGCGAGTTCGGCATTTGTCGTTTCTTGACGGGCTTGACCAGCGGCGATTGTAGCGGCGAGTTCGGCATTTGTCGTTTCTTGACGGGCTTGACCAGCGGCGATTGTAACGGCGAGTTCGGCATTTGTCGTTTCTTGACGGGCTTGACCAGCGGCGATTGTAGCGGCGAGTTCGGCATTTGTCGTTTCTTGACGCGCTTGACCAGCGGCGATTGTAGCGGCGGTTGATTCTTGTCCGACTTTTATTTCAGCAGAGGTTGATTCTTGTCCAGCTTTTATTTCGGCGGCGGTGGTTTCCTGTTGGGCCTTCATTCCAACAATCATTTCCATCAACTGCTTCATTTGGTGTTCCATCATTCCTCTAGTTGTCGGCATTCAAAATTACGAGATCCCACTTCTGACACCACTGTTACGAATTTTTCCGCTGAGGCAATGATGGTACAGTTTTTACGGTATAGAAATATGTATTCTCTCTTCAGAAAACTCACAACATTTATTCACAGGCAACAGTTTAATTACTCTCAAGCTTCAACACAAGCTTCAACAAAAATAACTTCGAATTCAGCGATTATTCAAGCTCACTCCAATAGGTAAACAAAGCGATAAGCTTTCATCGAAGTCCAAAGTCAATCTGAAAACTTTCCCGTTCTCCAGTCTTTTATATACAAGCGCGTGAGACATTCTCGAAATTTCCAGCAATTCATCGGAAACGAAATATCTCGAAACTTCTCGATTACTTTAGGTGTTGCCACCTTTTTCTAACTTGTATAATCGCTATTAATTACTAAATAAAATAGGATAAAAATAAATTACAATAGAATTTTGAAATAATACGTCACTATTTACAATATATACAGACAATTTGTGCAACAATATGAATGTTTGATTTTTTAAAAGAAAATTTTGTAAAATAAAAGACAATACGTCTAATAAACGGAGAATTACACAAATTTTTTCTAAGAAAATTAAATTTACCGGTTAGCAATCCATGACGTACTTTTGCATTCGATATGAATGATGATGATGTAAAATTATTTTAAATAAATAGTTTATGTAAAAAAATATTGGCAAAAGGAAAAAAAAATCAACGATTGGTGCTCATTTCGTAGGCGATAAAATATCGCTGATGGTCGATTTTATAATACCAAGTACCTTTTTTTGTGTTATTTCTTGATTTTCGATGCTTTGTGAGTATTTCGTCTATTTATATATGCTAATAGCTACTAGTGTTCTAAGTTTTGTAATTTTAGCACTAATAAAAATGTGTTAGAATTGAAATTCCAATTTTTTGAGCGTTGTCCAGGATATTTTCGCTTTTAGAACGGAACATTTTAGTTTCATTTTCGCATATAATCCTAATTTTCAGTCCAGATGTAACTGCTTACCTTATACTTTGTACACTGTATGTACTTGAAAAAAGGTATATGCTTATGTATGAGATGCGTGTTTTTGTATGTAGATAATAAGTAGGACTAAGTATGCTAAAACCATTTTTTATTATTATTTAAAGTACCTACAATATTATGGAATAAAAACAATTTAGAAACTGAATACTAAAAGAAGCTTATAGAATATTCAAAAGTATTTTAGCAGTAGAATTCAAAGTCTCATATACTCATACTTATAGCCAAACGAAGACATTTTCTAGTAATTGAGAGACCAAAGTAAGACGTTATTGTTCAAAGAAAGGAATAAATATCTCTTCTGCTATTCAACTCAATAATCTAACTCCCCTACCCAAAAATACTTCAATTACCAGTTCGTCACCGCCACAGTGCGATTCTTGGCAATATCAAATAAGCAGAAGATTCTAAAACAAGCCATTGGTAATGCATATCATAACGAAAAAAATTCCAAACCAGTACATTTGTGACTTTATAGCGTTTAAGCATATTTAATTTTTTTAGTTTTCAGAAAAACTGAGGATGAGAAGGAGTGGGGAGAAAATAAGTGTGTGCTCCCTCAACCTGCGGCCACGGCCATAAATCAAAATAGTACTGATTCCCCTTTTCCCAAAACAACTCTTTGGTTGTTTTTAAACCTGAAAAAGACGAATTGCGTCAAATAGTGAAACATATTTTAAGCAAAGAAATACATATCTCATAGTATATTTGATAACAAAATAGCCCTTATCGTTCCTACATTTTTTAATCTTTTATATCGAATTAGATTTTTTTTATTTGTTTGGGGGATGTCAAAATTTTGAAGGGCTATTTAGCATACTTTCCGTCATTCGATTGAACTGAAACTTGGAAGATAGACTCGATGTCAGTAACAATATATTCTGTCAAGTTCCGGTATCGTCCCAATAATGCCATTGGTATGCATGTTTCTATTGCTCTACGGCAGATGCAGATACTAAACCATATTCAAGCATTTGAAATGTGATTAACATTCAAACCATCCTCTGTAAAGGTTAACGATATGTGATAATTAAAAGTACCTGCTATTTTGATAGTTCTACATTCTATATGTCAGTCTCATTTTGTTTAAAGCGCTCAAATCCTCTTGTGAAAACTAATACACTTACCTTCGTTCAATCGAGCAGAAACCTGGTAGACAAACTCATGATCGATGATAATGCATTCTATCAACTTTCGAGGGTAAAATAAATAATTGGTCAATGACATGGAATGAATGTGTTTTCGTAATAGTTAAATACTAGGAAACCTTGATCATAGCTTAAAATCACTCAAAGAAGTTGCAATTACGCATAAAAGTTGTCAATCATTTAAATGATTTATATTAAAAACTTTCTTTTTATGGGAAAGTCTGTATTTTACCTATTGAAGATTTTACTAACATTTGCAATCCAGATCTTTGGCTTCATAGAATATTATTTTTTAAAAGTGGGAAAGAATAATCACATAAAATCTGGTTGTGATGAAGCTATGTATCATCACACTAGAAATTCATAGAGGGACTCCGAAAGTTTAAGACTTTTCCTCCCCCCCCCCCTTTCCCTTCGTGTGTCAATTCAGAGCTACTACGAGTAGACTCGGTGTCTCACTGATCAAAAGAAACATCTCTCCTCAGAAGAATGGATAATAAATCCAGTTGTCTTGGAAGCCAGACATAGCTGGACATTGGCGTCCCTTTTGGACACTTCTGATGGTTTTTACGAATTTAGGGTCCCCCTCGCCGGTCACAAAAAAGACCTACCGACCTACCAACCAGAGAACAAGGGCGTGTTTTTCGTGCCACCTTCGCTCTTGGAAATCACCAATAGAGGGAATATAACACACCTCTCGATGATGCCACCAATGCTGGACCTTTAGAGTAATTTTAAAAAGCAATAAGGATAATTGACTTTTAGATTTTAAACCACTTCGCTCCCAGCTCTCTTAGTTCCAACACTCTCTTTAGACTGAGGGACATAGTCCTGCTTTTTAGTAAAATCAAACTTAATTTGATCTACTTCCGACCATGTTGAGTCGTGTAGCTGTGATCACTATCTGGGTAAGTCCAAATTATTTGTAATCTGTGACCCATTTGTTGATTAAATGAATTATATTTAACTCGTGTTCAAGCTGCTGTCATTCCTTTGACTTTAATTTATGGCAAATTTGGATGGTATAATATCTGGTGTTTTTAAATACTTCAAAATCCACTATACGAACTAATTTATCACTGTGCCTTTACCACACTGGTGATATTTAGTAACAGAAAATCTCTCTCTATTAGGTTGGGAAACTTTGCTTCAAGATACTTAAAGAACTTTACAAGGTGGTAAAAAATATTCCTTAAACAGGAAAAATAGCCCAAAAATTGGCACTTGAATAGCCAATTCGTTCATTCTTGAAACTTTGGTCATATCATCTTTTAGGTATTAGGAGACAAGATTCGATGAGTCCCCAAAATTTAAAGGGGTGGAGCACTGTTTTTCAGGGGGGAGGGGGTAAATCCTCCCAAAAATTCAAATTTCCGTTAATGGTCGAGTGAGGTGCCATGTTTTATGCATTCTTTTATGCTGAATCGAATGAAATAACTTTCAGATAAATCCAAGAACTCGTTTCCAAAATATAATAGATTTTGTGCGTAAAATATTTGAACATCATGAAAAAACACTAACAATTTTTATTGAGTAAAAACTACAGTTTTTTTCTCGATCACTAATTTTTTAAAGAAAACTTTTCCGATAAATTGGGGCATATTTTTAGAATTTCTAGAGCCATGAAGAATATAAAAAAAAAGCATAACTTACAAACCCAAACTTCAAATAAAAATTATTTTAATCGTCCTCAAGGGGCAGCTGGCATTAAATCATAACAAACCAGCATGCTCATGGCTTGGATTGTAGTTGTCAGTAACGTCACATGTGTTAAAAGCTTATTTTAAATAAATGCTACGTTAGTATCCATTTAAAATATTCTTTATTCACCCGTTCTTTTCACACTACCTTCCGTTCTGCCGAATATGGGGAGCGGCAAAACTGAATGTTGTGTATTAACAGTCTCTGCATCCTGATTACATTACTGTATGGTGTGGTTTTACGGCTGAATTTACTCTTGGTCCCTTTTTCTTTGAGGGGAGCACGCTTCGTGGCCTTCGAAGGTGTTCGATTACGGTGACCCGCTACTGCGAGCTTCTTCGGCAGCAAGTCCTTCGTGCTCTACAAGAACGATAATGTTTAGAGACTACTGTCTTTATGCAAGATGGTGCACCACCTCACATTGCACGACCAGTGACAGCACTACTTCGTGCCCACTTTGGAGATGATCGGGTAATTTCGAGAAGTTTTTCAACTGTCTGGCCTCCTCGTTCTCCGGACTTAAATTCCTATGATTTCTGGTTGTGGGGATTTCTGAAAGATCGTGTGTATGGAGGGAACATACGGACTCTTCCTGAAATAAAAGCAAGCATAAGACGTCATGCTGCTGCAATTGATCGAGAAACCATTCTCGCTACTGTTGAACATGTTATAATACGCTTTGAATATGTGGTTGATGTAAATGGAATGCACATGAACATATGCTGTAAATAAATAAAAAATTGTGTTTTTAATTTGTGGTTTTTGTTCTTTATGCGCCACTTTTTCACTTGGTGGTAAAAATTTGAACTACATTTTTTTTTTATTGCAGATTACTTTTCCCCATTGTCCATATAGTGTATATGCCAAGTTTCATCAAAATATGCTCATTAGAACGGACTCTAAGTGGCTCTCAACAGGGTAACTTTAATTATAACCACCCTGTATATCATTGGTGCAATTAAAGAACAAAAAATTAACTAAAAATTGCCCACCCCATATAAAATATATTAATCCATTTTAATATTTCTAATAATGACAACATTAAAGTCTCATACATTGAAATACCTTCAATTTAAGCCTATGTTACTAAGTCCTACGTTTTAGTAAAAACTGATTATCAGGTATTTAGGTCAGAAATGTTTATCCTTATTAAAACATCGCTTATCTACTCCAACCGACATTACCTAAGCATGTTAATTTTTTTGTAAAAAATTAGTATTTTGTACCATAGCTATAAATTAGTTAATTATTAGATTAAAAAGGAAATGATACATACAGGTCGATTATTTTCAAAATACCTTGATTTATCAATATAAAAACTACTAATACTCAAAGTGAACTTACACAAGTAGCATGTTTCACCGGCCAAAATCAATAATGTATTTACAAATTATTATAGGAAACGTATAGCGTATCTAATTACACTAGATAAACACTATCATTCCATTTTAGTAAAAATTTATGTGTATAAAATAGGTCATGGGTGATATATGTCGCTTAATGGTGCTAACGAGTTATTAATATACTAGGGGGCTCCGCCCCCTGCTCGCTCTCCAACCCCCGGGATTGCTACGTAATACCCTTTGGTTTTCTTCTCGAACCAGGCTCGTTTCGCTCGCTTCAAAGTGAGGCATTTAAAATATGCCCTAGCAAAAAGCTATTTCAGTTGCATAATCAATAAAAACCTTGAAGAGTGATATTGTGTCATGAAATTGAAAAATTGTGGTTTATCCGGAATGCTGAAATTTTTACTCAATCTACTGTGAATTTTCATCATAGAAATCTTAATATTCTTAATGGAAATTCCATGCTCAGTTTTTATCGGTATATATATACGGAAAACGTTCACATATAAAAATGGATAAAACTTTAAAGTACGGTACGAATTCTGCGCCATAAATTGTTTACATAAAACTGCGCCAAATTATGGCAACTATAGGCAATTCACTTGTTATTAAAAAAAGGGCATCGGCTGACATTTGTTGGCGTGATTCTTGGCGCAGAATTCGTACCCGACTTGGAATTTTAGCCGACAATTTTTCGGAAATACCTGGTTTATAAAGAATTGTAATCCAAAAGAAATGTACACATGTTGCATCTATTTATTAAGGCATCAACGTAAATATTAAATCAATACGGTTTAAATAGGCAATAATTTGTATCAGTAATAAGAAAACAAAATATAGCGAATTCAAGTTGACGGCTACTGCCAGAAGTCAAATTTCAAAAGATATATTGTGATGGCTGGATTGCTGAATTTGGAAACTCGTGTATTAAGCAGATTTAGAAAATTTGTGATTGGTTATTTGAAGTCGTTGCCATTCTGCTCACAGAAATACAGCTGAATTCGGGCGGCACGCAAGATAATTATATATATAGATATCGACATTAAACACATAATATAAAACTTGAACATCATTGTTTAGGATCAGTCTTACGATGCAAAGAAGGGCAGAGGGATTTCAGTACATATATATTTTAGGATGTGAAGCTGAAGCGATGTAATTAGTCGAAGTAATGGAATAATTAGTCGAAACTTAAATTGTCTGAGATCAATCAGTAGTTAATCCAATGTTGTAATTCACTGGAATCGCCTTCGTTTTGAAATGTAGTTGAGAGATGTAAAATTAATCGGATTTTGAATTAGACTAACAACTGGCACATTTATTACAAGAGGAAAACTCGAAAGAGTGTTTTTAGAAAGTTACTAAAATAAAAAACAAAAAAAAAAAAAAAATTAAAAAAAAAAAAAAAAATTAAAAAAAAACTGAAAATTTTATGAGACAACAGTAGTCTTGGCCGTTTTCATGCTGTTTACTATTGTCTGATTTCCAATTACAACATATATATGTCTTTAAAAAAAAAACCGTATATAACTTCATGGCTAACAGTATAAATCAAACTAAAATTTAAGATTAAACCATGGCCTGCGCCTCATATATCTGGAAAGAAAAGGTGGGTACATCCGTTATTACGAGACAACGAATAAATAAAAATCTGTGCCGTCTGTTAAACTTTGTATCAGTCAAAAATGTTAACCTGTTTAAGGAACTTAAAATTAGTTTAGATATTTAAATGTATTACCCACTTCTTGGGAAGCAAATATTTCTTTTCAAATTGCAGAACATATTTTATAAAGTCTTTTTATAGTAAATTTCACTAGAAAGATACGTTTACTAATGTGATGCATTTTATTTTAAGATATCAAACTTATATTGGATATAGTATTTGAGAAATAACACTTCACAGTTTGAAAATGTTGTGTGAATTTCCTTTGGATCGTGTAAAAGTCTGAATAAGGACATCTTGAGTTGGCGAGCTCATTTACAATAATGAATGATTGTTTCATTTTAGGGTCACTCTTCATACGATTTGTCATAAAGACTATATCATTAAGATATCTTGTAATCTATACATGAATTACTATTTTTTAGGTGGCAGTATATATTAGTATATATATATATAATTTCACACCGAAAGAAATTTTTTGTTTGTTTGAACAATCCCGAGCTCTTCTCAAACACGAACTTTAAACGTAAAAGCCTAAATAAACATCTTGTAAAAAATCATTAAGTTAATAGCTTTATGCTTTTCACTCTAGGCTTCAAATTTTAGTTCTGACTTTTTATAAGTTATCTATTATTTAATTGCAGCATGATTAATCCAATGTCAATATTTTTGAACGATGACTCAAAAATGTCTAACTGTCAGCTGAAACTTGTTAAACTTTTAAATGCAATTTTTATAGCATTTTATTTGATAACATCTATCAACTTATTTGGAGAAAGAGCATGAGCCCTAAATGGACCTGACGTAATGTTAGTAATTGCAAGTCTTCTAATGAAGCCAGCATTATCAATATATCGCTGGCTACTATGTTCTAGGTTATATCGGTTAAAGAGCATCGCCGCATTCTTGGATTAAATCAGTACAAAGCATGGACTAAAAGTAAACCACTGGATAAATTGCTGGTATTATGTTAGTATTGCATTGCAAGTAGCAAAGATTTATTTGCTTGCTGTTACATTCCAAGCTTATCATTTTGAACTTACATTCAGGATCACACTTTCAGATCCATACCACACTATATTGAGCGTGTTGTATTCAGTTTTTACGATTGTATTATTTATAATGCCAATCAACACCTTTTCCATGTTCTATGTCATCATGTGCCATCACATTCAAGAAGAAATAAAACATATTCTAAGAGCTATGAGAAGGAAGTGCAAGTTACATTATGATATTCTATTCGAAGATCATAAATATATTTCTACAATGGTTGAGTACATTGACGACGAACTTTCTCTATTTATGTTCTACAGTACTGTCTTCAGTTCCATCGCCATGTACTTCCTTCTGGTCCTTAAACTACATTCAATAAGGATAGAAATAGACTTTTTCGAACTAATGTTGACGTACTGTTCTATAGCCAGTAGTTTCATGTCCTTTTGTGCCGTGACAATCTCCGCTTCCTTGGTGAACGAAAACTTAATGTAGATTATTGAGTGCTTCAAACTTGTCCTCTGCATTAGCACTTCAGAGGTTCCAGTTTTGTGTAGGGAAGGAGATTTTTCTGACGGTGTGGAAGATTGTGCCTATCAGGAGAGATTTCATTGTTAGTATAATGGGTGTGATCTTTACATACGCACTTTTGTTTGATAGTATCAAACCAAAATAAGATACCGACTTATTGATTATTTTTATGACACCGTTCTTCTTATTTTATGTTCACTTAAAATTCCATCTCGGATGGTAATTGGAATGAAGACTGTTCCTATACTTTTAAGAGAATTAATTCTAACAACCGATAGCGTTAAATTTTATTAAACATATAAACAACAGCAACATATAAACTTATGAAGAACTTGAAACAAAACGGTACTTTTTTATTCTTTTGAGCACTAAATAATGCAAAATGTAAAGTTAATGAACAATTTGCTAACTTACTGTATACGTGCGAATACTGTATTTGAACAGTACTCAAAAAACCCCGAACACTTGCTATAGCGTCATCATAAGATTAATTAGTATTTGCAACAATTATTTTTTCATGATTTTCTAAATATACGATGCCTTTTTTTCTGGGGGGGAGGTTACTAAGTAAATCAACAACTTTAAAAACTCTATTACGACCCCAATGCTTGTGCTCTTGATTCGATTTAGAAGGCTTAATTTATCTTAATATATATTGTAGTTCCGTAAGCTGAAAAAGGGGCACTTAGGAGGAAATATGTGCTCAGATCAGGTGTCAATATTGAGAAACACAATTTTAAAGATCCTTAGGTGTCCTTGAGTTTCCTTAGGAGCGTATGTATTTCAAGAAGTTGCATCAAGATATGAACTAGTATAATAATAAGAATATAGAAACTATAGTACGAAGTTACACGGAAAATACTTGGTTTTATTGTTTCATGTTTTACAAGAGGCGAAAACGCACACTGTCCAATGAAATATTGTAATAAATAATTAAAGAATGAATTCAACGAAATTAAATTACTTTTTTTTGTACAGAAACGTAACAAAGTAGACACTAATGTATCATATGAATGTTTGATTTTCAAAGAAAATTTTGTAAAATAAAAGACAATTGGAAAATGTATTTGAAATTTTTAAAAGAAAAAATATATATCGAAATTGTTTAAAAAATTTTATTTGAAAATAAATATCATGTAAGGAAAGTATTTGGAGGTTAAAAGATTTACAAATATATTATAATTGATTAATCATGCTTTGTTTGGCAAATTTAAAAAACAATATGACGAATAAGTTGTGATCGCTTATGTCAAATTTCTGAAAAGTATCCTAAATTTTTAAACACCTTTTTTTTAAATTTTGCATATTTTTTAAATATAATCTTTGTATATCAGTACAAAATATGAGCTTAATTACGTTTTGGTATTATCTGGTATTTATTAAATTTTATGTTATTTAGATTACGCTTATCTTTTAAATGCTTTACTATTACAAAGAAGATATTATGAACGATTTTTGAATCAATTTTATTTATTTCATGAAATTCTTTTGCAATGTTGTGTATATTTTTTAATTGAATGGAACGTTACATAGGAAAACCAGTTTGATAAATCATTATATTATCTGACAATGAGGAAACGTTTTATTTTAAATGCAATTTCATCCTGTGTTACCATTCACTATAATTTTTATTTAAGGTTGCAATTGAAGTGAAAAATAATTATTATGTCTTTTGGTGATATTGTGAAATGTCTGCAGTGACCCATATGAATGAATATTTGTAAACTCATAACGATTTCTACACAAGTTTGTTGCATATTTTTTCTTGGAAAGCAAATATTTAAACTTAGGCTAATATGTGCTAAAGTATCGTTACACCTAGACTTTTGTTAATCAAAATATAACCCAAGATAACTAAATATTTACATATTATCAAATATTAATAGACTTCCAATTTAGTGGATTATAGATGTTCTTATAGCACTAACTCCGTCTCACTCACTGAAATTTTAATTTTTGCACATTTCTATCTATTTATTATTTAAAATACTACAATGCTTCTCTTAAGATACACTAATTTGTTATAAATAAATAGTGGAAATATAAGAATTTACTATTTTTAATTCATAGCATATGTTTGATTATGAGCCTAATACTGATTAAGCTTAATTATTTAGGGTTAAATGGAGTCTTCGAAAAGAATGAGGCATTTGAGAAGATCCTTTTAATTTGAACTTCTTTGCATTTGTGTATCGATTTCTCAGTAGTACAAATCCTCTGACCAATATCAGATAGACACTGACTAATCCCGATGTGGACCGCTGTAGACTGGTCATGGATCTTGATCAATCTCGCTAGTTCTGGGTAAAATATACTGGAAGTTTGGAATTGATGCGCAGTTTTAAGATTGAAATATAGTTTTATATAAAAAGATAGAGGGATAAAAAATAGGTTTTAAGATAGTTTTCATATGTGTATGTAAAAAAAAAAAATCCGTGAATTTTGGAACGATGCACGAGATTCAGAATGAACTGTTTTCACAGAACACTTTCTAATACAGAACATTGACTAATACATCCATGCTACCTGTGTTGTTACACCTCAAACAAACCCAAGACTTTATTAAGTTTTTTTGGTAGATTAAGATGTCTATTTTTTGGACATACACTTTTTCTGCTAAAATCTGGTAAATTGAATGATTTGTAATGTTTTAGTGGCCATTTTACATTTTTTTTTTTTTTTTTTTTTTTTTTTTTTTTTTTTTTTAAACTGGTTTAATGGTTTATTGAGGTTTCATATTTTTTTGAACTGAAAACAGAATAAATCCATTACTGGAGTATAAAAACACATTATTCTCGTTTTATTTGTGAAGTTAACTTGAAGCTAGTTAAATATATTATTAGTTTTTCTCCTAAAAACGAAAGATCGAACAATTGTTTTGTCGATTGGACAATTGGAAGGCAACACAAAATTTTGTCATAAAAAATATGAATCTTATTGATGTATAATTAAACCTAATTCTACACAACTCATCTCAAAGACTTTGTGTTGTGCAAGACGTGCAATAACCAAGGCAGCACAATTACTCAGTGGTAAGAAAGTGGAGGTTTTCGTACTCGTAAAGTTTCACGAGTCAACATGTAAAGTTTCTTTTCGAGCAAGATTCATCTGCCATGATACGAAAGGAAAATTCCTTATTTTAGGAGAAGCAGAGAATTTAAGGCCACACATCAAATATTATAATTAATAATACTTATTTTAAGGTTGAACATAAGTTCCTTTCAATTATGATAGCTGAAAAAGTTAGTCAACAATTGTTGTAAAAATGAAGTAATGGATCACATACTTGTTTTTAGCTAAAGCATTCATTGGAAGAATAACTATCAATGATCTAAATACTAATTTTTATTTATACAATACATGTATGTGATCATGGAATTAAGCTCAAGGGGTCACTAATTTAAAACATTTGACATAGTCACTATAATTAAGTAGTGATAATTGATGAAATGTTTGGAAAACATAAAGCAGATTACGTATAAAAAATAATTAAAAAAATAGCCTCACCTTTATATTATTAGGTGCCATGTAAATTTACTTTATAATTAAATATCGATGTTTTTTTTCTCTTTGAATTTCGATTTTAAATCTTTTAATTCTGAAATTTTTTAAGCTACCGTCGAAATTAATGCAATGTAAAACATCACTAGAAGGGTTGACTAGGCCTTGACAGGATCAATTTCCTGGGATGCAAAAGAAACGAAAGGGTAATAAAAAAAAATAAAAAAATTACAGGATTCAGAATTGAAAAGTTCAAGAGTGATGCAATCTGTATTAAAACGTTTAACTTAAAATTGGTTAATCTTGTAATAAATAGCTTTTATCAAATTGCGCATTTTTTTTATTTATCTACACAATAGAAGTGACTAATTTAAGGATGTATAGGCTCTAAACCATAACATTTTAATATAATTATATTTATTTCCAATTAGAGGTTGACAGAATTAAAATAGGAGCAGGCAATATACATGCTTTTGTCAAATAATCTTTGCAAAATATCATCTCATATAATGGTCTCTGCTACTTGAATGCACTATATTCTATATTTATTTTAGAATATTATGATTTAAAATAAATGTGCTAAATCATTAAAGGAATATTTTTTTTTTTTTATTTTTTTTTTTTATTTATTTTTTTTTTTTTGCTACTTGATTCTTAATGCAAATAGGAATTTGGTGTTTTAAAACTGCAAAGTTACTTTTCATATGTAAAGTTGTTTTATTGACAAAAAAGATATTTTAGAACTTTAAAATTCGACTCTCTATTTTTATAAAACCTTAAGATAAATTTTGTTTCCTAAATGTAATTTTTTTGTGAACTTTTGGGGTGAAAATGATAAGTTGCACTCCAAATGAAAATCCTAGGTATAATCTTAGAAATATTCATTTTTTTACCATTTATTACTGGGTGAACAAAAAATTATATGTAAGCCCAATGCCATTTAAAAACATACATACGATAAATTGTGTTTGGTTTCACTATTGAATTGTATACAATGAAATACAATGAAATATACATTGAATTGAGTACTTGAAAATCTCTCATTGATTAATAATCACTGATACTGTCTATGCCAATTATTATTAAAAAAAAAAAATCTAATTTTAAAGTTGTGAAATACATTTTTTATTAATAGACCAATTTAAGTTATTAAAAGTCACTTCGCATTCTTAAAACATTACAATACTATTTACATTAAAATTTACCAAATATATGCTAAATAAATATTGCCCTTTAAGAAGAAGTCCTAATAAGAATATTTCCTTGTACTATAGACTGAGAGCCGACTGCAATTTTTGGACCCCATCGAACATCATTCTGAATTTTTTATAGAAATTGGAGAAAAGTGAGTAGATTACGGATCCACTGGTCTGCTGTGGCAGAAATGGCCGAAACTGGTCAAAAATCGATTTTTAATAAGTTGATCTAAATTCAAGCCATAACTTGCCAAATAATGAGCATTTTTTTGTATCTGGTAACCCTCACTCTTTAATTTTCAATTAAGAAGGTTGCAGACGATTCGGATATGTGACTATGGCTTACTTGCATCTTTCACAAATGAGCCAAATTGGCAATAAACATTACGTCACTGATGACGTAACTGATGTCGCCAATTTGACTTATTTTTAAAAGATACAAGTTTTCCGAGTCAGAGATCAGAATTCGTTTGCGCTTTTTCTTATTGAAAATCAAAATGCAATGGGTTGCCAAACGAAAAAGTTTGTTCTCTTTTTGGCAAGTTATGACATATTTGGCAATCGGATTTTTGTTCAACTCATTCCAAGTCGATTTTTGATCAGTTTCGGCCATTTATGAAACGGCAGACCACTGGATTCATAATCTACTCATTTTTCTCCAATTTCTATAAGAAATTCAGAATGATGTTCGATGGGGTCCAAAAGTTGCAGTCGCCTCTCGGACTACTATCTATGTTACAATCCTCTAGGGCAGTGCAGTTAGAAACAGCTATGCATAAAACCTTGAAATTTGGTCAGTAGGAACGAAAAAGATCCCTTAATAAAATTATACAATTTGTTTCCATTTAATGTTTATCTATTATAAATGAGCATTAAAATAGCAAAAGACAAATACAGGTAGATCCACTGCATTTGCATTGACTCACATTGGGGAATTTCCAACGAAAAGTTGACCACAATTATTTTCTCGACATAATAGTGTTTAAATGCGATGGTACTTTAAATTTTTGAAAAAAAAATAGAGAATTTTCTTCTTTGGATGAAAACAAAATATTTTGTTAAAAATATAAGGTTGCTTTCCATACAGCAAATTGAAATGTCTTAAAATAAGACACAAAAACGTCTTAAACAAGTGGCACTGTTTAAAGACGAAAAATGGTGTCTTAATCTGTAAGAGACTTGAAGTGTCTGAATTGGGTTTATTTTCAGACAGTTAATGTGTCTGAAAGGGTTGTTTATGTTACTTTCAGATGTTGGGAAGCTAAAAACACATATATTTAAATTAAAATGTAATAGAAATGTGCTTGTGTTAAATTACAAATTTTTATTATAAGAAAAGTCAAAATTACTATTTTTTTACTAAGTTGCATATAACTTTTTGTTGACTATGTTTCACCTTCCTGGTAAATTTAAGCATGAGAATGAAACAGCAACACAATTGTTAATAATATGCACACAACTATTAATATATCCAAGTAAGGGAACTGGGACTTATTGTAAAATATATGTATTGAGACAGTAGACATTGTATTGTGGCTGAATCTCAAATAGAAAAGGTTTGGCCACCAAGATTGCATTACAGTTTTAAGTTGCTTTTTACATGTCAACTTCAATGACAAATAACAAGCGTGATGCAAACACTGAAACTAGTTTATAATATGTGTTCTATTGGCAAGTTTAAAAATGTTTCGGATATATTATGTGGCAACATTTTTTTATTTTAATAATGGATCAAGTAGTAATAATCTAATTATTCCTCATTTGTGAATTTAACTTGTTTATAACATTCCCTTATAATAACACTACATAATAACAATGGTTATAATACTGTGATGCTGTAATTAGTGCTAAATAGCTGAAGCAGATATATGGCATTTGAAAAAACCCTCAAAAGGTGCATAAAAGATAAACAATTAAGCAAGAAGGCATTAGAAGTATCTGTAAGGAGATGCTTCAGAATATGATAATCATATTAGGTGCATACTAAATCTAAAATAATATTAAAATTCCTGTAATTTGAGGATGGGACGTTTTTACAACAATTTTCCCTGTCACTGCGCACTTAGTTAATTGTTGAGAAGTCGAAGCAGAGAGGGCATTTAAAAAACCTAAACAAATGTAAGAAAAAAGGGAAAAAAATTAAAAAGAAATTAGAATAATCTGTAAAGATGGCTGCTTCAAAATACAGGGGTAAAGCACATTAAATTTGAAAACCATGCAAGTTATAAAAAATTTTATAGCTTTTCCCCGTTTTCTCAAAATGTTGATTTTCCAACTAATGGTACGCTCATATAAAAAACTATGCAAGGAATAGAATTGAAATTTTTTCATGGCAATTACATAATATCTAAAGTACATATTAAACAAAAATATTATTAAAATCTATATAATTTATTTTTTAATTATTATTACTTAAAAAATTACAAATTTTCATACGTTCAACAAATTACTACAAAAAAAAACTTGATTATTTTGAGAAATCTGATATTTAATGCAGTATA
The DNA here is from genome assembly GCA_963978545.1 of Linyphia triangularis. NCBI lineage: Eukaryota > Metazoa > Arthropoda > Arachnida > Araneae > Linyphiidae > Linyphia > Linyphia triangularis. The sequence continues at coordinate 41,662,329 of OZ021731.1, forward strand.
TAGACATTTCTAAGAAATATAAAGCAAGAAAACTTTATTTTAGTTTTAAGATTTTTCTAATAACATAAAGTCAACTCACTACAGAATTATGTTTTTTAACCGAGTTTCAAATAAGTGATTATTAATAAATTATTAGCCTATTATTATGAACTTTTTTTCTAATACAGTCAACTTGCGATAACTCAAAGTCTCATAAGTCGAATATTCATTTATCTCAAAGTTTTCATTAGGTATCAAGAATATACCTTGAATAAAAAATAACTTTAGATAACTTGAAGAATTAGGCCAGTCCTTTGAAGTTCGAGTTATTGCAAGTTGACTGTGCAATTTAAAATAGGTTTGAACTACATGTACAAAAAATTTCTTCATTTTGACCAATATTCAATGTTACACAGGTTATTTTGTTGCATTAATTTTCCTGATTTTATTGCTGTCATGGAATACCCAGTCCCCATTATAAGCAGATTATATCATAAATATCTCCAGATGTAATTAAGGAACATATAAGATCATTGATGAAATAAAATTCAAGGACACAATAAATTTATCCATATTATACTAAATCATGGTAAATATATTTTCAAAATCATCAGTACTTGTAATATGCAACAAAACGAATAAAAATGTATCTGAATGTTAAAAACAGAAAATTTAGAATTCTGTGAGTGTCATTTAGAAATATTAAAATTTACTATAGTAAAAACTCTGAAATAAGATAAATAATTTTACATAAACCAACTATTTCACTAGAAATGAAGCCCTTGTGATTATCGAAAAGATCATTTCCGAGTTTGAGCAATTTTGTACATGCATATATTATTGTGAACAAAAGCTTAACACTGGTCAAAACATTTGACTACTTCAAGCATGTAATTATTTCAAGTTTGAATACATTTGCCTGTTATATATCAGTGTTCAATTTATGTTTTTCGTAGCATAGTACTCTTATATCATGCAATTGGATATGTTGCTAAGTGCTATTGAGTCTGAAGTAAGAGTATTAGGGGGCAAATTGAACATAGTGTATGCTGTTCATTCATCAAAGTAGTAGTTATTATACAATAAGCGACAGCAAGTGATACCAACACTTCTGATCTCACTTTTATTGCATTAGATTAATGAGGAATAAATTTCCTGTAAACCCCAATTAAATATTAAAACACATACACACATTCGGGTATATGAGAAAACTCTAGCAACAATATTCGATATTTTTCTGTTAGACGGGTACCAAAATCCGCTAAGTCGGAAGGTTGACATAGTTATCGCCAAGCTGAAATGTTTACACGAAAATAATATTTTTATCTCGTGGACTTTTATTTTTATTCTTTAGTTTGGGGGGTTGCCTAAGCAAACCTTATCACAGGTTGGAAGTTATTAGTTTGAATGAGTTATAGCTGCAATTTGGTGTTTTTTATCTGGTACCCGTCAAAACAAAAAAAATTTAAATCAACGATCAAGAAGAGGTTAATATTGGCCTAAAACTCAGGATCTACTGAATCAATTTGGATAAAGTTTATGTTTATTGGTCGAATTTTTGCTGAGGATTCAGAATACACTTTAAACGCAGAAAAAACTGCAATTGCATAAGAAAATGAATTATGTCATATTGCCGTCTATGCTTTATTTATGTCAATACTAGCTGCTTAGTTGGGTACTCGTCGTGACATAATAGGTCTTCGAATAGACACAATATAGGGTGGCAAGCATAAAAGAGGCACTACATTATTTTCAAAACACAAGTTTGGAATCAATCATTTGAAATTTTATTTAATAATCTGAAATGCGGTTGCTTTTTGAATGTGGGGTCTCTTTTACGCTGGGCACACTAAATAGTTACTTCAAAATAAACACCATAAAAATAAAAGGCGCTACTTGTGATTGTTATAAAAAATGATTTCAATATGAACCGACAAATAATACTTTTAAACATTTTGGAAATTTTCGGTAAAACCGAAACTCTTGCCAAAAAGAAGCTTTAGCCACACTGTTATTAATAATTACCACTAAAGCTGCATTTTGGCGACAGTTTTGGTTTTACCAAAATTGGAAAAAGGAATAATTCGGAATTGGAATTTTAACTTGGAATTTTAAATAAATAATTTGTGAAAATACAAAAGTGTATAAAGTTTTGTTGGCACCCTTTAATGGCAATGGTTTCCTTTTTCTTATTTCTTAGCTTTAAATTGCTTAGGGCTTCAATCATCCTTTCTTTGAGCCAATAGAGCTTTTTTACGAAACCGAGCTGGCAGCCAGCAAAATGCAGAGCTGATTTCGGGAAACACAATATTCTATAAAAAATTTTATTCTAGTTAATATGATACTTTTCCGTTAAAGTAGGCCGTTGGTATTCCCAAGTACAGTACGGATTGTCTGCCTAGATTGTTTACATAAAACTGCGGCAAATTATGGCAACCACAGGTAGTTAAGAATCGTTCTCCAAGCAAATTCTTTTGGCAGAGATGTAGTATAGAACATTTCTTTGGCGAGATTTTATATAGCGATTTTTTTCTTCCGAAAATTTCAATGGATATTATTTCAGTTATTGTGTTTGTAATTTAGAGGAGTTTTATGAATCTGCAACGTTACAAGTGAAAAACATTACGAGTTTCAAAAGTAAACAAACACGTTACGGCGGAAGGATACAAGTAAAGTTTTATTTTTTATATATAATATTCCAGGGACTGTTTTTGCTTGGTTTTGGCATTTTTTATACTGATAAATAAAAAAAAAAAATACAATTTTTATAACTCTTAAGTTATTGATTTTATACTTAGGTTTTGCAAACTTTCTTAATAGCGTGAAAACAGATAGTGAAAAATAGTTCTACTTTTAATAGTTACATTTAAAAAACTATGCACGTTTACTTAAGACAACTTTGGATTTCTGTGAAAAACACTTTTTTTGGGATTGCCCATTTCGAATGAGTAACAGGTTTTAACACACCCTTCTGAATCAATACCTCTAACTCATTATCAACTAATTGTCGAACAGCATAAGGGATTGATCTAGATTTACAGAATATAGGAACAGTATCATTCTTCACAGCAATATTTACTGGATCCCCAAAATACAATTATTTAAATCAAAACAATTGGGAAAATTTGTTTTACAATACTCAATTATATTTGTATCGTCAGTAAGAACAGGTAGTATAGTGTTTGGAGAGCTGCACACATTATTTACTTTTTCAAAGTTACCTGTCTTAATGTCTACATTAAGCTGTTTTATCCAAGAACGACCCATTAAGGTAGGTCTATTTTGAGTCTTAATGACAACAAGTGGCAGTGAGATTTTCTCGTTACCACGTTTCACAGGAACCATGAATCGTCCCACTACCTCCAACAGTTCACCAGAATAGGAACACAGTGTAGGAGCTTCTAGTGATTCCAGACAACCCAAATGAAACTTTTTAAACTTGTTTAAAGACATAATGGAATTAGCACTTCCAGAGTCAATTTGCATTTGTTGAAACAACAGTTGTTTGCAACAGAAGAATTACCAATATCAACGTTTATGGAGTATGGTTCAGGTGCATCTTTAAAATCAGAAACTGTGTTGATGCTGAACTCGCCAAGAGAGGTGTTGACATCTTCCAGGTTTTCTTTCACAAAATTTGTTGTCGAGGATCTGCAGATAGAAGAAATGTGTCCCTTTTTATTACACTTATAGCAATTGGCATTTTTAAATGCACATTCATCTCTGTGTGTCTTACCGCAGTGCTTACATTTTGGTTTGGTTTTGAAGCTTCGGGAATTTTTCTTGCTATCAACATTGTTTTGATGTGCCGTCTTCTTATAAAAGGTTCTTTTATTTTTGTTTGCATTTGTAATTTTTAAGACATCAGAACTGGATTCAAATTTCAAAGATTTGGCTTCTTTATTGGCTGTCTCCATGCCCAAAGCAATGTCACATGCCTTTTTGAAATCCAAGTCTCTTTCACTCAATAATTTATTTTGAATGATTTGATCTGCAAGGCCGCAAACTAGCTTATCACGAATGGCTTCATCCAGGAAATTATTAAAAGGACACTTACTGGCTTGTTCTTTGATGTTGACTATGAAGCTGAATACATCCTCTGAAGTTTGTTTCAACTTATGAAAGCGGTAGCGTTCCATGATGATCGAACTTTGCGGAGAAAAATGTTTCTTTAACTCCTCAACAATTTCGCCATAAGGTACCTCCTTCATATTTCTAGGCTGTAGTAGGCTTCTTAACGTTGAGAAAACATCCTTGTCAAAGTTCGTCATTAGAGTAGCCCTTTTGTCTGCATCAGTTTTGATTTTATTAGCTTCAAAATAAAATTCCACTTGTAGCAGATACTCTTCAAAAAAATCAGTACTTTGAAATACTGGCATTTTGCCCATTCTCTGAGAATATTCGGAATCTTGCATCTTGAATACTATCGGTTTCAGTTCGAAAACAGTAGGATTACGATGAGGTAACGGCAGTGTCCATTTTTAAGAAGATACCGATCCTTCACATTCGTTCTAATATTCAATTTTAAATTTCATAACTTTTATCCTCGTCGCCAATGTTATATTCCTGGTCTGGTAACATTATTTGTAAAGAAATTGACAATGGAGACTGACGTGCTGCAAGTTATATGTTTATTGAGAATCTTGAATTAAAGTTGAAGTTTTTGCCAGGTGCCTTTAGTAAATATTTCTTTATAATTATTGATGCCAGATACAGAACATTATTAATAAACAGACATATCAAACATTCCTTTTACTTGGTAAATGAACTTGAATTATATAATTGCTACGGGGCCCGTGGTCTGTTACTGTCTGAATAGCGAGAAGCGTCTGAATTTCGAAATGTCTTAATTTGGTCCGAAGTGTCTTATTTTAAGTCACTTGTTGTGACTGTGTTAAGACCCGTGTGATGTCTAAAATTCGAAGAAGTAAACCACATTTGTGCAAAATAAGTCACCTAATGTGTCTGAAATGAATTTTTCAGACATTTTGTGTCTAAATTTAAGACACCAGCATTTACAGTGCATGTTTAAAAAATGTCATTGCATTTGCAGAATATGCATTGAATTCATTACTAATCCCATAATTATTTGGTATTTTAAGATTGCTAGTTTGACACCAAATAGTTTATCTTGACTCTTCATCTGATGATTTATTGGAAGATTTTATTCAGATTCTAATCTAGCTTTATTTGGTTTTGGTGTAAAATACTCAAGATAAAACAGGGCAAGAGTATTCTTATGAAAGGCTTTACTCCTTTTAGGGGGTATAATGCATCTCATATTTATTATGAGCGGGTCAGAGCTCATTAGCAACCTTGTTCCGCACTCCTGTATTGAACTTAACTTTAAACGTATTTTCCTTAACTCCTCAATATCTTATCCAATCAGAAATAAGGCATTTTTTACTAATATGGGGCCATATAACAGCATTTTATGCATTGTCAGAGTTATAAGATGCCGAGAGTATTGATGTACATAGAGTTTGGCTGTATCTCTGGTGTGGTTAGAAAATATCTTTGTATCAACTCTATAACAACTAGATAATATTTATAAAATTATCCTCAATCAGTGAATCAAATGAACATTAATTCCCGTGGTTTCAGCAGCCAGACCATATCGTATGGAAAACGTTCTACTTGTATTGCATTCATTACTGTTTCCAAATCTGGATTTTGGTACTTCAATAGTGAAACCAAGCTTGCTTCTGAACTCCTCTTGGATTTCAGTTTTTTTCTTCTTAAATCTATTTTTATATTCTAATGTTCGAAGTTACTACTTTTTACAAGCCAGTTTACACTTTAAATAGGGTATGCTCTCAAACAAAAGAATGCAAAATAGATAATCTAAATTCAAGGGCCTTTTCATGAATCTCCTGTGTTTTTGTTAAATATCTCAAGTTTTTGGATGTTGCTCCTCATATGTAACACTTTACAGTTGGTTTTGAATCAGTAACAACATGGAACAACCATTGTAAAAGACAGTGTTTGTTTAACTTTTACACCTCCATTATCTTTTGTGTTTTTGAGTGAACTGATTTTTGTTTGGATGTAATCTACCTAGCAATTTGTTATATTTATGGTTCTTTTAGTGAATTATTAATCTGATTGTTCAACAATACCGAGGCAAGGAGTTGTGGGATTTTACAAATGACATTTTTTCAGTTGTACTCCAAAGAAATCACAAAGGAACTACAGAACTTTGAAAAATATTGACGTCTGTCTCCTTAGAATTTTAAAGTGCTTGTTTTTACTTCGTTTGTTGGTATCTGTCGCAACCACATTTTGTTTTTTAATTCTAATGACTTTCTCTCATTAAAACTTATTGTTTCTATAACTTCCTGCAAATATGTAAGTATAAGTGTATTCGTGTTATCTAATTGACCCTGCATATTTATTCAGCCAAAGCTGCTGCAACGGTGTTGGCAGAAGCGAAGGGTAAAAATCAATTTTTATCAATATTTTTTTTTCTTAGTTATCTTTTTAAGAATTCATAACTCTTTATAAGTGAACTTACTTTAAATGTACCATTTGATTCTCATTACTAGCTTAATTTCAATACTTTCTTAACTTCCCTTACATGCTTTTCAGTGGTAAACCAAAAAACTATCTAAAATATTCATTATATTTAAACTTTTTCTTTAAATTTAGTTATTTTACGATTTTATATGGTGATATTGAAATGAAAAATTTAAAATTTTCCTTGTTAAAATATCGTGCTTTCATTGGTAATAGAATAGAGAAATACTCACTTCGTGCAAACGTTAATTTTCGAATAATCGATATAATTTTAGGGATCTCAGATTAAAAAAAAATATTCGGGGTAAGGTTCTATACTTAATAAAGCATGCATGTCCACAAATTCAAGTGTATAGGTAGAATTTTGAAAAATCGAATTTTGACCAGCTTTTAGAGTGTTTTACTCTAGTGTGTGACGTCAGGATTCCTAACATAAAATAAAGTATAAATGACGCTATTTTCGAGTTTTTAATTTATGTAATAGTCGAAATCTATGGTATAACCCATATTTCGACTGTCAATAGTCTATGGTAAACTATTGATAGTCTATGGCAAACTTTTATGTGACATTTTAACGGTACTTTAATCCACAAAGAACTGTTGAGTCAATAGAAGAAGAGTTTTTATGAAAGATTTAATTATTTTATTACAATGCAAGACATTTACGATATTTAATATAATAATTGAATACACGTCAAAGGTGAGACATTCCCGGCCTATTGTATATTTATTTTGAAGTAAAAAAATATTTTTTAATTTGGAAAAAAAATAACTTATCACAATATGTCATTGTCTAGGTATCAATTATTTTCAGTGCTTTGAAAGTAACCAAATACATGCGAACTATTAGGCAGATTAGTATGTGCAATATATGGGTTTACTCATAATGCAAAAGTTACCTATTGATTAATAAGAAAAGCGCTCTTAAAAGAGACTTAAGTTTAAAAAAGTGATACAATAAATATTTAATGTACAATAATAAATGTTTTTATAGATCATATCAGATGTTTTAGGGAACTTATAAAATAATTGTTTATTTTATACTGTGAATGAAGATCCTTAAAAGCTGTCAAGGGTTGGATCGATAGTTTTTAAAATATATTTAATTACTGAGATCGATAAAGTTATAGATTCATTATTTTTATCAGTCGGGATTATTAATATTAAATGATTTAAAATGTGTGATATGTGTTCAAGAGATATTTAACAGATTTTTACTTTGAATCACCTTACAATTATTATTAGGCTGCAAAATTATCATGTTTCACCATAGCGTAGAGTTTTGTTGAAACGAGTTTGATTGACTGTATTATACTGGGACTGATGAAGTTTAAATAGTGAATGAAAATTAAATATCCCTATAGCCACATATTTTTGTTATTCTATTTAAGCTTAATTTTTCCAACATGTGTTTCCACAAATGAAGATATAAAAAAGAAGTTGTTTAAATGTTTCCTAAAGTTTTTTAATGTGATTATTGTGATATTATACGTTGGTATGATTTGCCATTCTTTCGCAACGTATGAAATTCAAAAAAGTACTTTACAAACTACATTTGCGGTTGCCGTAAGTTTAATGATGGTGGTGTTAGCAGCGTTGTATCGCTGGACTCTATGTAACCGATGTCACAGATTAAAGAGACTGGCAAAGTTTCTCAGCATTAACACAAAAACAGAGCTAAAATCAAATCACTGGATAAATGTTTGGTACTTCGCTAGCATTGTGTTGCAAATCGTCATATTTTGGCTATATTCAGCTATAAACATTGAGTATCAGTTTAAGAATAGTTTTGGATTCACATCGGAAGAACCATTCTACAAGATATTCAGTGTTACTTACTCTTTTATCACGTTTGTGTTTTTTCAGTTGCCTATTAATACCTTCGCCATATTCTATGTCGTGGTATGCTATCAGATCAAATTGGAAATCAAGAAGATTACAAAAGAAGTAAGCAGGAGTCATGAGCTTAAATACGAGAAACTGTTTGAACATCACCCCCGTTTATTATCTATGGTTAAGTACATAGACAGCGAACTTTGTTTCTTCATGTTCTGCAGTGTTGTCTTTAGCTCGACCTCCATGTACTTTTTAATAGTGTCAGAGTTGCATCCTTCTGAGATACAGAAACATAATATGTACCAACGTATTTGGATTACCTGTTTTTTCATTAACGATTTTATGTCTTTCTTTTCCATGACTATCTCAGCCACTCAGGTAAACGAAGCCTTGTTGGAGATCAAGATGCAAGCCAATTCTTTGAATGCTACGAAATTGAATTCAGCTATGGTATTTGGGATGTTTAACTTTTTCATTGAAAACGATGTTAATTTAACGGTGTGGAAGATTGCGGCTATCAGAAGAAATTTCATTGTCGGTATAATCGGGGCTCTGTTTACTTATACCATTTTGTTTGGTACTTTGCAGATTAGATGAAGCTAATGATATTTTTTTGGTCCGTTTATTTATTGAATATTACTCTACTAGTTTTGGTTCACCTTATTTAAGAAAAAACTAGGGAGGTGAAGCATCGCACAACCTTCAATCACACTTGATAATATTGGTCAATGATGTAAAATTTAAATTTAACATATTGTTACTTGCCATTTTCCTCTTTTCACTCATTTAAATAAAAATGGCCAGTTTGGCGATATTTTTGGCAATAATGTTTACATGAGCAAAAAAAAAAAGGGGAGAGGGATTAATTGCTGGTTTTTTTCGATAGCCATTACATTTTCCTTGCTTGTGCGTGAAGCGCATAAAGAAAACAAAAATCAATCGTTGATAGACGATAATCAAAGGTAGAGATCTCTGTGTTAAAGGCACTCTTTTTTTATACTTTTTACTCTTTTAACGCATTTTTATGAGAATTTCGAAGGTGGAAACACCATCGAAGAACACCATCAGAGGCATTACCACAGAGATTTTGATTAACATGGTTAGAGCCGTTTTTTACCAATTTCCAATTTTCTTATTTTTTCAATAGCAGCTACCTTATGCCCATGCGCGATTTTGACGAAAACTTTAATAGTAGGTAGGTCACAGTGCCATCACCAACCTGTACACCAAATTTGAACATCGTAGAACAATTTGTTCGAGAGTAATACTGACCACTTATACACATACAGACTTTTTTTCTAGATCACTCTTTTGAAATCTCGGGATGTTTCAACATGTGGAGAAATGCAAAAAAAAAAAAAAAAATTAAAAATTAAAAAAAAAAAAAAAAAAATTAAAATTTGTGTTTTTGGCCGAATACTACTTTCATTACCCTATGTATACATATGAGTAATTGAAATGTTACTTGCAAATATTACAGACAATCGAGTATTTTAATGTCACCCCAATGAAAAAATTTAAAAAAAAAAAAAAAATCGCAAAACATAATTTTATTGAAATTATCAAAATGTTATCCCAGCAAAAACATTTCTATAGACATAGGCGTAAATATCTAGCTACAAAATATATTTGTGACACTTGGCCATTATGTATTGTGGTTCACGGACGCGTAATGGCAAAGCCATTTTAGCATTTTCGTAGCTAGATATTTAGGCCTATACAGGGGAAATTTAACTTTGAGAAGAACATTTTACTAATATTCATTGCTTGTAATTTACAACAACATTTTGAACTTGGCTGTACTTTAGATCTCAATATTTCCAAGGTCCATAATCATTACATAAAATACTTTTCGCTTTTTTTACAGAGATGTTTTTGTTTGGATTTCACTTCTTTTTGTTAGGTACTATTTTAAACTAATTTGCACAACTATCACTTGTTTTAAAATGTTTAGTGTTCATCATTTTGAAACTTCGTGGGATCTGAAGTATAAAGCATACATGTTTTTTTTTTTTTAGGGGGGGGGGGGGGTACTTACTTATTATACAGTTGACCATTGACAAACTTTTGTTGGCGACTAATAACGAGAACTATGTAATTAGCCGTCAAATTTATCATTTTAATTGTTTTTTTGATTTTAAGGTAGTTTTAAAAACGTTCTCAACAACGTCCAATAAACGGAGAATTAGGTACACAAATTTTTTCTAAGAAAATTAAATTTACCGGACAGCAATCCATGACGTAATTATGCATTCAATATGAATGATGATGAAGTAAAATTATTTTAAATAAATAGTTTATGTAATAATAATCGTTTAAAAAAATATTGGCAAAAGGAAAAAAAATCAATAATTGGCTCTCATTTTGTAGGCCATAAAATATAGCTAATGGTCGATTTTATAATGTCAAGTACCTTTTTTGTGTTATTCCTTCATTTTCGATGCTTTGTGAGTATTTCGTCTATTTATATATGCTAATAGCTACTAGTATTCTAAGTTTTGTAATTCTAGCACTAGTAGAAATGTGTTAGAATTGAAATTCAAATATTTTGAGAGTTATCCAGGATAATTTCGCTTTTAGAACGGAACATTTTAGTTTCATTTTCGCATATAATCCTAATTTTCAGTCCAGATTTAAGTGCTTACCTTATACTTTGTACACTGTATGTACTTGAAAAAAGGTGTATGCTTATGTATGAGATGCATGTTTTTGTATATAGATAATAAGTAGGACTAAGTATGCTAAAAGCATTTTTTTATTATTATTATTATTTAAAGTACCTACAATATTATGGAATAAAAACAATTTAGAAACTGAATACTAAAAGAAGCTTATAGAATATTCAAAAGTATTTTAGCAGTAGAATTCAAAGTCTCATATACTCATACTTATAGCCAAACGAAAACATTTTCTAGTAATTGAGAGAGCATAGTAAGACGTTATTGTTCAAAGAAAGGAATAAATATCTCTTCTGCTATTCAACTCAATAATCTAACTCCCCTACCCAAAAATACGTCAATTACCAGTTCGTCACCGCCACAGTGCGATTCTTGGCAATATCAAATAACCAGAAGATTCTAAAACAAGCCATTGGTAATGCATATCATAACGAAAAAAATTCCAAACCAGTACATTTGTGACTTTATAGCTTTTAAGCATATTTTATTTTTTTAGTTTTCAGAAAAACTGAGGATGAGAATTGGTTGGGAGAAAATAAGTGAGTGCTCCCTCATCCTGCGGCCACGGCCATAAATCAAAATAGCAGTGATTCCCCTTTTCGCAAAACAACTCTTTGGTTGTTTTTAAACCTGAAAAAGACGAATTGCGTCAAATAGTGAAACATATTTTAAGCAAAGAAATACATATCTCATAGTAGATTTGATAACAAAATAGCCCATATCGTTCCTACATTTTTGAATCTCTTAAATCGAATTAGATTTTTTTTATTTGTTTGGGGCTGTCAAAACTTTTGAAGGGCTATTTAGCATACGTGCCGTCATTCGATTGAACTGAAACTTGGAAGATAGACTCGATGTCAATAATAATATATTCTGTCAAGTTCCGGTATCGTCCCAATAATGCCATTGGTATACATGTTTCTATTGCTCCATAGCAGGTGCAGATACTAAGCCATGTTCAAGCATTTGAAATTTGATTAACATTGAAACCATCCTCTGTAAAGGTTAACGATATGTGATAATTAAAAATACCTGCTATTTTGATATTTCTACATTCTATATTTCCGTCTCATTTTGTTTATAGCGCTCAAATCCTTTTGTGAAAATTAATACACTTACCTACGTTCAATCGAGCTGAAACTTGGTAGACAGACTCATGATAGATGATAATGCATTCTATCAACTTTCGAGGGTAAAATAAATAATTGGTCAATGACATGGAATAAATGTGTTTTCGTAATAGTTAAATACTAGGAAACCTCGATCATATCTTAAAATCACTCAAAGAAGTTGCAATTACGCATAAAAGTTGTCAATGCATTTAAAAGATTTATATTAAATCTTTCTTTTTATGGGAAAGTCTGTATTTTACCTATTGAAGATTTTACTAACATTTGCAATCCAAATCTTTGGCTTCATAGAATATTATTTTTGAAAAGTTGAAAGAATAATCACATAAAATCTGGGGATATTTAGTGACAGAAAATCTCTCTCTGTTAGGTTGAGAAACTTTAGTTCAAGATACTTAAAGGACTTTACAAGGTGGTGAAACATATACCTTAAATAGTACAGGAAAAATAGCCCAAAAATGGGCTGTTGAAAAACAAATTCGTTCATTCTTGAAACTTTGGTCATATCATCTTTTAGGTAGTAGGATAAAAGATTCGATGAGTCCCCAAAATTTAAAGGTATGAAGCATTGTTTTTCAGGGGAGAGGGGGTAAATCCGCCCAAAAATTCAAATTTCCGTTATTGGCCGAGTGAGGTGCCATGTATTATGCATTTTTTTATGCTAAATCAAATGAAATAACTTTCAGATAAATCCAAGCACTCATTTTCAAAATACAATAGATTTTATGCGTAAAATATTTGAACATCATCAAAAAACACTAAAAATTTGTATTGAGTAAAAACTAAAGTTTTTTTCTCGATCACTAATTTTTTAAAGGAAACTTTACCGATCAATTAGGGCATATTTTCAGAATTTCTAGAGCCAGGAAGAATATAAAAAGAAAGCATAACTTACAAACCCAAACTCCAAATAAAAATTATTTTAATCGTTCTCAAGGGGTAGCTGGCATTATATCATAACAAACCAGCATGCTCATGGCTCTTAGATTGTAGTTGTCAGTAACGTCACATGTGTTAAAAGCTTATTTTAAATAAATGCTACGTTAGTATCTATTTAAAATATTCTTTATTTACCAGTTCTTCTCACACTACCTTCCTTTCTGCCGATCCGTCAAGAATCGTCTTGTTCTGGTTCTGTCAATATTTTTTTCTTCTTTTTTTCTTTTAGAACATGAGTTCAAGAACACAAATATAAGTGATGCTAACACATATTTGATGCTCTTAATCACAGCCATTTTTTGTTCATTTGACACTAAATGCACGTTTGAAGTTGTGGTGAACACATAATTTTGTGCACAGCACGTAGCTTTATGCTGTATTAAAATAATGGCGGACAATGACAGCGGTCCTCTCAGTTCTTTACACTTTTGTTTTATTTGAGGAGAAACAGTTTTGAGCCAACACATTATTCCTGAAGAGCAGGCGTTAAAAACAATCAAACACTGGAGTATTGAAAGAGGCGATGGTAAACACACTATGCTAACTGCTGTATGCAAAGTAATAGTGCACCGGGTTTGCAGAAATGCCTACACAAAGCCATCATTTGTTAAGGAAGAAAAGAGAAGTACCAATCAAGAAAAAAGTTTGTTTTCTCCTAAAAAAAATTGAGATTATCTGTTATTTTTGATTTTGACGGCAACTGCTTTTTTTGTTGTGAAGGTGTTGCTTCTTTGAAACGGAAAGACCCAGAAAAATTGCGTTATGTGATTGATAATGATTTCCAAGACAAAATTCAACAGGGGTCAAAGTCCAGGAGTGATAAATGGGGACGATACGTGCTTGGTCGTATTTCTAGATTTGATTTAAAATGTGTTGGTGCCGTGTATCACAATTCCTGTTAGACAAATTTTAAACAAGAAAAGACTTCCACTACCCTTGGACGTTAGCCTTCAGATGACATTTCTCAAGCAATGGATATAATTTATGATTTTATGAAGAAGAGTGACGATTGCCAATTTTCAATCAAAGAGTTGCACAACCTGGTATGAACGAAATAGGCAATAAGAGAAATAACTATTAGACGAAAGCTCAGTGAACATTATGTCAAACGAATTGTACTAGCCAGTACAAAAAGAAAAGTTTCAGTTGCTTGCTTTCGACCCATAGCCAGAAAATCATAAATAATCGTTGGCATGAAGAGAAAATGAAAGACGATGAAGAAGAAATTCTTATTATGGTTAAAGCAGCTGAAATTGTAAGAAAACACATAGAAAGCACTGCGTTTGAAAACAACTCTTACCCAAGTTGTTACAACTTTTTGGATAAGGTGAATGACCTCGTACCAAAACCTCTTAAGGTGTTCGTAGAAAAGGTAACATTCAAAAGTAATGCATTTCAGAAAAAGAAGAGCAATATGCAGAAAAAATTTACAATGATTTCTCATTGATTGATATCACTTGTAAATCCAAAAACATTCATTTCACAATTATTGTTGGACATTGGCTCCTACATTCATCAAAACATTGGCTCCAAAACTCTCATTAATTTACTGACAAACTTAGGAGTATGTTCTTCTTATCATGACATCAGAGTGTTGGAGACTTCCCTCATCATGGCTTCTGATCCCACCATTAAACAAGGAACTTTTAGTCAATTTTTATTTGACAATTTCGACATCAATGTTGATAACATTGATAGTTTGGGTACATTCCATAATATGGCCGGCATACAATGTGTGACACCTGCTGATTCAATATTGGATTCCAATATTCGAGTTACCGAACAAAAGCTACAAACAAAATCAACACTGTCTGAAAATAAAGGAATTGTTCACGTTAAACAAATTGCCTTTAAAATGCTGTCTGGTCTCCACGAGTTCTCATTCATCGACCTAAATACGCTTTTCTCAGTCAAAGTATATTATTATTGCACTCCTTCCCCATATGATGTAGTTAGAGCAATCCCAAAATGTTGGAAAATTGAAAGTATTCCTGGCTGGCAGGGATTTTCAGAAACAATTACATGTAACCAATGCAGTGATAAATCTAGTATTATTACTCTACCTTTCATTATGGCACCTCCATCATCTCTTGAAACTGTATATACTAGGGATGGAACGGATGTGAGTTTTGCCGGATACCGGATTTCGGATATCCGGGGTACCATGTCTACCGGATACGGATATCCGAAACGGATTTCACCGGATATCCGGCCGGATATTCGGTCTATATACTAAAAACGATAGTTATACGATATGCTATACGAAAAAAATGGTCATGATATGGGTAAATTCCTAGTTCACGTTTATGGGTTGGCGCACTTTTGAAAAGTTGGCGACAAAGCCAGAATGTCGCCAATTCGGAATTCCAATATGAAAAATTGAGAAACAAACCAGCTCCATGATTTGTGGTATAGAAAGGTTGAAGCCAAAGCAAGTCAATAAAAAAAAATGGGGTTGCCAAATTTAGAACTGTATCGCCTACAAAACAGCGCCAAATCGGCTTGGCGATATTTTAACGTCAACTAGGAATAGACCAAAACATTTTTTACAATGTTGAAGTGCACAATATAGCTACTTTCAATTTACTTCATGCATTGTTTATAATTCATAAATGATTACAAAATTATACCGGAT
Source organism: Linyphia triangularis (assembly GCA_963978545.1). Lineage (NCBI taxonomy): Eukaryota > Metazoa > Arthropoda > Arachnida > Araneae > Linyphiidae > Linyphia > Linyphia triangularis. Next base: position 41,678,042 of record OZ021731.1, read on the forward strand.
GCATTTATTAATAACAGAAGATTTATTTTAAATATTTTATGAAATTGAAGTCTATTTTTTATTTTGTAATGCACCTAAAACATTACGAATTTCAAGAAATCTAGTAGAAAACTTAAATTGGATCTATCGGAATATTCCGTCTTTAAATATAAACTTAAAAAATTTCGAACCCAAAATTCATCAACATTATGTTATACCATATTTAAAATATATATTTAATATAAACAAACAAAATTAGTACTTACATATTTTTGTGGTTAAGGCTTTTGCTTTAGGATCATCTAAACTCCACAATTTTGGTGCAAATAATGTCGATTTTAATGTTGTCTGCGTGCATTTCTTGTTTTGATGAATTGTGTTTTCTTGTTCATCAATATTTGATGCATTTAGTGAGTCTTCATAAGCTTCGGTGAATTTCCTTATGCACACTTATTAAATGGTTCCATAAGGATTTTGTGGAAAAGGATTTTGGGCTTTTGCCGCGCACAATATATTTTTTAAACGATTCTGTGGAGCAAGTAACACATAGGACTTTGTTATCGTCATTTCCATTAATTTTAAAATACTTCCAAATGGGTGATTTTAAATGAGCCATTATTAAAAATTATAAATTGGATTGTAATTGGAGAAAACTATGATTCAAGACATTCTAGAGAGCTAAATATAATTCCACATTGTGGCGCTAAGTTAAAGACCTAAAAATTACAATACTTCATTTTACGTCAGAAAAAATATACCAGCTTTCAACTTCTGCCAATGAAAAATCAGAAATTAGACCATACCATTCACAGCATAAAAAGGGGTAGGGTATTATCGTCGATATAAAAAAAAAAGCATTGAGGAGTGCGCATTGGCTATTTATTGCTTTTTACTCGCTAGCAAATGTCAGAAAAAAAGGAAGTGAGAATAACTAAAACTCTTATAACTTATGTTATGGAAAAAAAGTACTATTTATTAGTATTTTGGTTCGTGTTTTACGGAGAAGCATTCAAATATAACATCTGGAATTAATCTGATCATAAACTTGGAATGAAAAGAACATATTGCAAAACACGTATGAAGGATGTGTATGAAAAAATATTGGAGGAATGGTTTATGCTTATCAACTCGGCGCCAATAATACAGCGAAAGCATAGTTCTCACGAAGGAACTTTTTCGTTTTCTAACTTGACTGCAATTTATGTCCAAGAAAAAAAAAATTAAGAAAAAAAAGTGTAGGATGCGGTGTCCCCGTTGTCCGAAAAAGATCATTATTTTTTGCAAAAAATTATTTCTTGTGGATACCTGGTGGCCGGATATATAGTCGGATATCCGAATGAAATTATCGGATGTCCGGTATTTCTAATCGGATATCCGACGGGGTTTCGGATATTGAAAAATCAGCCGGATATGCCGGATATCGGATATTTACCGGATATCCGTTCCATCCCTAGTATATACTGCTTTAGTGATGGCAACTGATGCTGGACAGCTTCTTGGTTTGTAAACCATTTTTGTAACTTTTGACTTGCTTTTATACATGAAGGCATTGAATATTACTTTATCAGCTCCACCGGAATCACCGCAGCAGAAAGTTATGGTGAGAATAGGAGGATTTCATTTACTAATGTCCTTCCTTGGTTCAATCGGATACATAATGGCTGATTCTGGCCTGCAAGAGTTGCTATCTGTTGTTTACGCTGAAAATGCCACAAAACATATATTTTCAGGGAACGCTTATTCTCGTGCTATCAGAGCCCACGCTTTGTTGGCTACAGCTCTGTACAATTTACTTCTGAAGGACATATACATGGACGAAGAGGAGAAACGAGCAGTGGAAGGAGTGATAGAGAATTTCAAAAATTCTATTGTAACAAGAAAAACAATTTCATCGGATCCTAACATTATGAGGCTGACAAAAATGGTATGGGAAGTCTTGGAACGTATCAAGCATAGAGGTTCTACAGCAAAGCTGTGGATCCAGTACCTTGAAATGGTGACACTGATGAGAAAATTCATAGAAGCAGAAAGGACTGGTGATTGGGAGATGCATTTGATGACTGTCAAACACATAGTTCCTGTATTTTATTGCAAGTGGGCGCATTCACTATTCAAAAGCGTGCCTTATTTTTCTGCAGCAGATGTCTCAAATACAAAATCGTATGTCCCAACCTGACTATCAAAAGTTTAAGAAGGGGCATCTCACTATCAGGTGAACCAACAAATTGTGCAGTGATACTTCACCGGATATGGAATAAAAACAATAATCGTAATTATGCTGACATGTGCAATTCATAAGTACATTATTTGACAAACCAATATAAATACCAAAAAATAGCAGTAGTGTTTGATGGATACGATGATCCAAACGATATCAAAACAAGTGAACATCAACGCAGATACAAACACTTCGGCCCACAGTTTCTCATAAATGAAACTACACCAATTTATAGCAATCAAGAGCGGTTTCTATCAAATTCACAGAACAAAAAAACAATTAATCAAGATTCTTACACTTGTTCTTCAAAGCAATAATATTGAAGTGAAACAGGTTATTGGTGATGCCGATGTTCACATTGTTCGAACTGCCGTAGATAAATCTGCCGAATTTCTTCCTACTATTGTCACCCAAGACGTTGATGTTTTAATCTTACTGATTGCACTTGCCTCAAAAGAGAAACCTATATTGCTATTGAAGCCAAAAATAGGTCGTGTTAGAAGAAAAATTTACTCTTCAAAAATTTTACAGCAGTAACATCCAAATGTTAAAGACTACATTCTTCTTGGCCATGCATTCAGTGGATGCGACACTACAAGCGCAATCCATGGGAAAGGGATTAAACAGCTCTTTAGGTTATTAGAAACTGATAACACATTGATTGAATGCATCAAAATATTCTCAAAATGAAATGCCTGCCGGGATGAAGTAAAAGATGCCGGGGAGCGTTTGTTCATTCTTTTGTATGGAGCAAAGGATGGTAACCTTGATAAACTTCGCTACAGTTTCTTCCAGAAGTCACTTCAGAAAATGACAGCCAGATTGGAATCCTTACCTCCTTACTTCCACAAGTGCAGCTCAGCACTCATACAGAGTGTACTACCAAATACAGCAATGGCTCAGCAACCATTTGCGTCCCGAAGATTGAGGTTGGAAGCGTGGGGAGGGTGGCCTATAAAAACAACTTTGGAACCTGCTCCGGGTGCAATACTCAAATTGATTTCTTGAGCATGCAAAGAAAATTGCTCAACCTAATAGTGCGGTTGAGTCAAAAGCGGTGTGCGTTGTTCTGCTCTCTACAAAAACTGTGAAGGAGTGACCTGCAGCAATTCTGAAATGGATGATATTGATAATGATAATATTGGACAGTTGTGCATCCATGATGAAAGGAACTCAGAAACTGACTCTGATATTGATAGTTTATGTGAACAAGATGATGAAAATTAATAATTATAGGTAAATCAAAACCTTTTTGTTATTTTGGTGTTTTATGATGATTTTCAAATTTTTTACCCATAAAATCCATTACCTCTTAAAAATAAGTGTTCTGATCTTTCTGAAAGTTATTTTATTCGGTTCAGCATACGAAATACATAAAAAAACGATACTTCACTTGACCAACACTGAAAAGTTTAATTTTGGGAGGATTTACCCCCTCCCCCATCCCCTGAAAAATAGTGCTTCACTCCTTTAAATTTTGGGGACTCATCGGATCTTGTATTCTACTGCTAAAAGGATGTTATAGCCGAAGTTTCAAGAATGAACGAATTTTGTTTTTCAAATATCGTATTTTTCCTGTACTAAAAAGAGGTTACTTTACTTAACTTAATATATTTAAGATTTTATATGGCATATTACAGAATTTTGGACTAATGTTATTAGCCTCATTATGTAATCTCACGGAAAATTGACAGTAAGTAGAATTTTTGGATATTAAATGGATAGAAATAACAAGAATTCGCGCAACCGTAAATTAATTTAATTAACTAATGAAAACATTAAGAACATGATTGACATTCGTTATTGTATTGTTAAAAAACAAAAGACACATATTTAATTACTAATATGATTTTGTATAAATAACTATAATAAGAATATATCGATGCATTCATTCATCACAACCAATCAATTCTAGTAATGAGTAAATACCTCATTTGATGCCTATTGATTCACACTTATCAAATCTAGAGGAATACTTTTTTTGGAAATTCCTCAGAGTAAGATATTGTATTTTATTTCTAAAATTCCTTACGTACTTAATTATAATTTTCTCGTTTCTATAGTGCTGTCATCTACTGTATATTACCACACCACATTTATCTTCTGTATATACATAGCGACAGGAGTAATTTCTATTGGTGCAAAGGTAGCTACCTCATTTTTCAAAGAATAATCGAATAATCACTTTTACAAGATAACACTTTTTAACACTTTAAACGCAATTTACTGTCGTTAGCATTTAATTAGACCAAAAACATTTTCGAGATTTTTAAAGATAAAGATTTATCTATGAAATTTTAAAATGAAATTAATGAATAACATTCTAATACTAAAAGAAAGTGAAGCTTTTGAAACATTTCATTACTTTATAAGAGAGCATGTCATAAAGATATTGATTATAAGAACTCTGCATTCACTTTAAAAATGACTATCTTGAATAGTTTGTAGTTTTAATTCGAAATAAAAACCCTTTTTTTAATTAGAAAAATCTATCATAAAATTACATTTTTATCTGAAAAATTATTTCTTAAGTTCTGTAAACAAATCAATTTCATGCAATTTGATTTAAAAATCGATCTAACTTATTTTAACAACATTAAAAAACTCATTCACGTTAAAAAAATGGCTATCTTGAATCATCTGAAGATTTAATTTGAAATAAAAAAAAATTCTTTTATTATAAAAATTTATCACCACATTATATGTTTATCAGAAAAATAATTTCTTAAGTTCTGTAAAGAAATCAAATTCATGTAATTTCTGAAACAAATTCTTATGCATTATCCAAGTCTGTGTTTGCTTTAAATAAAATAATAATTTATTTTCTAATCAGTAATGTGTGCCTTTGAAAGAAACTCAAGCTTAAAAACTGTAATATACTAGAATTTCCAGGTTCATTAATCAATTGGTTGTGCAAATGTGTGAAGCCTTTTGTTAAAAAATTTTTATTCAATTTATATTATTGGTGTAGGCTGTTAAAAGTGTTTAGATCCTTTTTTAAAATTTTAGTAATTACTGAGATCAATTCCTTCCTAGGTGCATTCATTTTTCACGTTGAGATATATTAGTACAGGAATTATAACATTTCACTAATTGATATGTTCCTGAAAAACTTAATACATTTCTGTTGCTGGGTTATTTAAATCTTTGTCACGTTTCAACACGAAGAAGAGTTTTGTTGAAATCAGAAAGAGTGACTACAATGGACAAATCAACTCTGAGAGGAAGTTTAAACAGTGAATGAGAATGAAATATCCTTACAATCACATATTTTTCTTAATCAATTTCAGCTTGATTCTTCCAATACCCGTTTCTTAAAAAAAAAATGATTTAAAGCAAAAACTGCTTAAGCACATGCTAAAATGTTTGAATGCTATTACTGTGATACTATTTATTGCTACAATGACAAATTCTTTCGAAACATATTCAGTTCAGAAAAAATCTTTACAAACTACAATGATCATGGCTGCAACTTTTATTATGGCAGTACTAGCTGCAATATATCGTTGGGCCCTATGTGTCCGATATCATCACTTAAAGAAACTAGTAAATTTTGTCAACATAAGCAAACAAAACGAGTTGAAAACAAACCTTTTTATAAATGCATGGTACTGTGTTAGCATCGTATTGCAAATATTCATGTTTTGTCTATATTCACTCATGAACATAGAATACCAGTTTAAAAATGGTTTTGGATACACACTAGAAGAACCTTACTACACCACACTCATCTTATCAAAAAAATCTTAATCAGCTTATCGATCACTTAAAAAAAAAAAAAAATAATAATTATTTTAGAACTAACTGTCCAATATGCATGAAATGTTTACTACATATTATTTAAATATTTAACAATATTTTAACACAATTTTTTTTTTAATTGAAATAAATATGGCTTTTTAAAAAATGTCCAAAAGAGTTCACAAAATTTCAAGTTAAAATACTACTTCAATTAAAAAAATAAAAAATATTTTTCTTATTATTTCTGTTAAAATACTTAGGTGTACCTTAAATGTTAACCTTAAAAAATATCAGAATTTTATCTTTAAAAATTTTAGAGAAATTGTACCTAAAGATGAAAAAAATTCATTTTGAGAAAATGTGATTAAAAGTTACGTCAGTAGAGTGGTAAGTGAGTAGTGCATTTACTTAAAAAAAAAAAAAAATTAAAAAAAAAAAAAAAATTAAAAATACTTCTAAATAAGATATTGTAACAAAGAAGGTATCATTTTGAAGAAAGGAATTTATATTTTAATAAAAAGTAATAAACTAACAATTGACATTTTGAAAATTTTTAAGGTGCCGGAACCCCTTACATTTTTTCTTTTTTTTGTGTGTGTGGTAAGGAAAATTTCTGCGTAATAGAAATGAACCGAATTAGTTAGCAAAATTAAATGTATCTAAAATGCACCTGACTGTAAGCATCATCGTATTTATTATCGTTCTCAATACAAATACTAGTAGGAATCTAATGTTGTTGTCGTTTAAGTAAATTTTCGTTTAGAACGACAATATTATTATTCAAGCTAAAACATCTATTGACAGTATATTATTCATTTTAAACATAACAAACGCAACGGAAAGCAGTGGTGTCCCCCCAAAACACTACTATACGTTGTAAGAAGAAAAAAAAAAAAAAAACAGGTAAAATGATCAGCCAGAAATGTTATAATATCTAATGTAATGCGAAGACAGCTGAAGTTTTGTGCAGACCTGAAATTTTCAAATATGGTCAATTCCTTAAATTTCCTTCTGAAATATAAATTAATAACTATACATAAATTTTCTGCTTAAAATAGTAATTTAAAAACTGTATTGTACTCTTTTTTTATCCTACAAATAAACACTTTTACAAGTTAAACTTTTAATTTTGAGACTTTAAACATACTATACTGTTGTTAGTTGGAAAATTTTATTGAACCGAAAACACTTTTCAGATTAATAGTACAAAGATTTATCTGGGTCATTTTCATCTGAAACAATGGGTAACAATAATCAAAGAAAGTTGGCTTTTTATGGATTTCAATACTTTATTAGAGTGTATGTAAATAAAAATAGTGAATATTAGAATTGGATTCACGTTACAAAAAAAATACTATCTTGAAGTCTTGAATCGATTGTAGATTTAATTAAAAACAAACAAACTTTCTTTAATTAGAACAATCTATTACCACATTTCATGTTTGACAAAAAAAGTTCTTTTAAACCAACCTCATACAAGCAATTTCTTAAAAAAAATTAAAAAATTATGTATTAGTTAGGTAAGTGTTTGTTTATAATGAAAAGATAAACTTTTAACCAATAAGTACGACACACTTTAAAGAAACTCAAACTTAAAACTATGATACAATAGTGCAATAATCAATTGATTAATATGTGAAGAATTTTAGAAAAATAGAAAAAAAGAATCGTCTCTCAATTTATATAATTAATGAAGGTTACTGAAAGTTTTGTATGGTTGTAGCGGATACACAATTCAATTTAAGTAATTACTGAGATCGATTCCTTTAAAGGTGTATTCATTTTACGCATTAAATTGTATTGATAGAAAATTTAAAACACTTCACTAATTGGTATATTCTAGAGACGCTTAATATATTTCTGCTGCTGGGAAACATAAATCATTATCACGTTTCAACACATCGAAGAGTTTTGCTGAAACGTAGTGAGCCCGCTATAAAAATATATTGTAGTTGGTTAATGAACTTAACGAGAAGTTTAGGCAGTGAATGATAATGAAATATCCCTACAGTCATATATTTTTCTTATTCAATTTCAGTTTGATTTTTCCAATGTCTCCTTCTTCAAGAAAAGATTTAAATGAGAAGCTTTTAAAATATTTGTTAAAAATTTTTAATGTGATTATAGTAGTAGTATGTGTTGTCACAATGGCCCATTCTTTCGCAACGTATTCAATTCAAAATAATTCTTTGCAAACTACAATAGTAATGGCAGGAAGTTTTATGATGATGTTACTAGCAGCAATATTTCGCTGGGCCCTATGTGTCCGATATCATCGCTTAAAAAAACTGACAAACTTTGTCAACAACGTTAGTGCTAAAATAGAACTAAAAGCAAATATCTGGATAAATGTATTGTATTGTGCTAGCACCGTTTTGCAAATTGTAATGTTTTGTGTAAAATCACTCATGAACATAGAATACCAGTTTAAAAATAGTTTTGGATACTCACTAGAAGAACCTTACCACACCACACTCTGCTTATTGTACTCATTTTTCACGTGTGTGTTTTTCATATCTCCCATTAATACCTTTGCCATATTCTATACCGTAGTATGCTATCAGATCAAATTGGAAATCAAAAAGATCATTAAAAAAGCAAGAGCTAGTACTGAGTTTAAATACAAGAAATTGTTTGAATATTACAACCGTATATTTTCCATGGTGGAATATATAGACAACGAACTTTGTTTCTTCATGTTCTGTAGTGTTGTGTTTAGTTCGACCTCTATGTACTTCTTAATAGCGTTAGAACTGCATCCTTCGGAGATCCAGCATATGTACCAACGTATTTGGATTCCCTGTTTCTTTATCAATTCTTTCGTGTCTTTCTTCGCCATGGCTATCTCAGCCACTCTTGTGAATGAAGCCTTGTTGAAAATCAAGATGCAAGTCAAACCGTTGGAAGCTACGAATATCTGTTCAGAAATGGCATTTGGGATGTTCAACCTTTTTATGGAGAAAGAAGTCAACTTAACAGTGTGGAAGATTGCGCCGATCAGGAGAAATTTCATTGTTGGTATAATTGGTGCACTGTTTACTTATACAATTTTATTTAGCACGTTGCAAATTGCATGAAACTGCGGATTCCCCCCCCCCCCCCTTATTTCAGTATCTTTAATAATAAAACAAGCTGTGTGCCTGTCTGTGGCTCGGTGGATCTATAGAAACCTACTTAAAATTGGAGTAAAGCTCTGAAATTTTTAGCATAAGTAGTTTTAGCATTCTAATTGTATACATCACAAACAGAATGTTGAAATTTTAGTTAGTTCTTTTTTAATTAATTTTTTTAATTAATTAATAAATATGTTACCAAACGATATCTAATAGGGCTACAGTTCTGAAATTTTCAACATAAGTAGTTTTGGCCTTTTAATTGGACTTTAAGAAAGCAGAATTTTAAATTTTTATTTTGTTCTTTGTTAATTTTTTTTTAATTAATTAATAAACATTTTACAAAACGATTTCTAATAGGGCTACAGCTCTAAAATTTTCAACGTAAGTAATTTTGGCCTTCTAATTGGACTTAATAAAAAAAGAATTTTAAATTTCTGTTTAGTTCTTTATTAATTATTTTTTTAATTAATTAATATACATATAACAAACCGATTTTAAATAGGGCTACAGCTTTGAAATTTTCAACATAAATAGTTGTGGCCTTCTAATTGGATTTTTGAAAAACAAAATTTTTTTTTTTTTTTTTTTTTCAATTAATTAATAAATATGTTACAAAACGATATCTAATAAGCCTAGATCTCTGAAAGTTTCAACATAAGTACTTTTAGCCTTTAATTTTGCTTTCCACACACACGTGGAAAAATTTTCTTAAAGGCTTGTTGTATTATTGTATTAACAAGGATTTTTTTTTCTTGACAAGGGAGAGGCTTCCAATATTAAGTCTATACGTAGCAATTAGATTTTAGTCAGTGAAGCGAGCTTATGCTTACGCGGCAATGAACCTTTCAGCGAGCGAAGCGCGCCTACGCTTGCATAGCAATGAAGCTTTTAACGAGTGAAATAAGCCTTTGTTTATATGTCCATGAACTTTTCAACGAACGAAGCGAGCTCGATTTTACGTAGCGATGAACCTTCCTGCGAGCGAAGCGCCAAAAACTGTGTCCTATACATGAATGACAAATTTCCGTAACGCGAGGCTTCACAGCTAGATAAAGCCTCTTCTCAAAACGTTACCAATCCAATGGCATCTCTTTTTCATGATTTCAGCTGTTAAGGGGAGCTGGTACAGTACCAAAAAAAAAAAAAAAATCAGAACGATGACTATATCTTTTGTTCTAATTGTTGAAATAACAAACAAAAGGTACCGTTGTAAATCGTGGAAGGTTTTTAATAATTGTAAGTAGTTTTTTTTTTTTTTTTTTTTTTTTTTTTTATCATGAGGGGTCATCTACATATTAAAACAGAACCAAACTTTAAAAAGTTCAATAGCAACCTCATAATATTATTCCATATTTTGATTCAACATTAAAAAAGAATGCGAAATACAAAAATTCGTAAGTTTCTAATGAATGGTTTGTAATTTAAATGATAAAACGAAAATGATAAATTAATGTTAAATAAAAAAGTTGGTTTTTTGGCCATAAATACTTAAATAATTGATATATTTCAGTAATTTTTTTTTTCAGAAGATAGTTTGTAAATGGCCAAACATAAATAACAATCACCTTTTGCATCAATTTCTTTTTTAATAATTAATTATTAATTAATAAAACAAATTTAAAATTTTTTTGAATATAAACATATATTTTTTTTGCTTTCATTAGATTCACCAATGTCTGAAACCCCACCACAATTTTTTTCTTTTCATTTGGACTTTTAGTTCTTGATTTTTTAGCAAAAATGTAAAAAACGCTCACTTTAAGGGACCGTATAGTAGACGACTTTTGAAAACTATCAAAGATTAATTCAAGGTAAACTAGAGGTGTGGAAAATCGCACAACTTTCAATTATCGTAAAATAGGGTGAATAGGAACAGCGGGGTGAATCGGAACAGAATTTCTTGAGATTACAAAAAAAAATATATATATTATTTTATACAAACAAAGCAGTTTTATTTTTTTTATGCATATTTTTAATTGTCTAACGTGTTTGGGATCGTGGAACATATGTTTTGTGTGGTTTTCAACAGTGTCCTTTTTTAAAAAAAAATTACTTCCTTAAATTACATTTATTTAAAACCACATTTTTTAAGAAATTTCAATAAGTTATCTTTTAAAAATTTTACTGAATCAGGTGATTTTTTTCATTTTATAAATAATTTCAACGATCAAGTTACATTTGTGTTTACAGTGAAATGTTTTTGTAAAATAATCACACTTTGCTGAATACTGTTTACTAATGCCTACATTTTATATTTATTAATTTTCTAATTATCAGTAGTATACGTTATACTTCTGCTATTAAAGTTTTCGATATTTTATTTATTTCGTGTGAAGAATGCACATCTTTAACGTTGTAAATAAATTATGTTACTTTTGCGTTTACTTGCTATTTTTGTATTAATCTTAAACAAGTCACTATAAATCCAAGTAGTTTCTATGCAATTTTAGAATATTTGTATTTTATAACGTTGTGAAACGCCTCACCTACCGTTCGATTTCTCCCTCTGTGAAGTAGAACCTTAAAAATACCTTTCGTTTTATGGAAATTCTCCCTGAAGATCGGTCAAAAAATCGTCGAAACATTTTCGCTCATAAGTGACGTGTTTTTCAACATAATGCATTGAAATTTGGTATATAGAGTAAATGATGTATTCTGAATCGAATGAAATGATAAAAAATAAGGGTTCGCATTGAAATTTTCGAAGATAGCGTTACTTTTACTTAGTAAACGGTCCCTCAAGAAAAAGAAATTGCATCAGATATATAGAAAATCGTATGCAAAACATTACGTTATTCTACGATAATTAGAACCGAAGATATAGCCATCGTTCCGTTTTTTTTTTTTTTTTTGGGGGGGGGGGGGATACTGTACCCAAAAATTTATAATAAATTAATTTTAAGTTTATTGTTGTTATTACAATTTGAATTTTTCCCTTGAAAATGATACCTCATTTGTAATACTTTCTCTTTTAGAAATATTTTTAATAATTTTTGGAAGAAAAATATTGGAAGTATAGATGTAAGTATTGTTTTCTTTAAAATGCGTTTTCATCAAAACTACAATTTTCATTACTCGTGTACCTTTTTCTCAGAAACTGCACACGCTATCTACTTAACATTTTTATCACATACTCCTTTTATGTATATGTGTATACTGAAGTAAGATTTTGTTATTATTTTAAAAACATTTTTTGTTCTAAAAAAAAAAAAAAAAAAAATTTGATTTTTAACAAATTTGAGTGACTTACATGATAGTTCATTTAAAAATAAAAAGTAAATGCATTGGCATTGAACATTGAAACCCAACTTTAGTAGAATGATGTGATGAAAAAAAGAATTAGGCTTCTATATAACTATTTTCTAAGAAAAAGGTACGAGTAATGAAAAATGTCGTTTTGAGATAAACGCATTTTAAAGAAAAGCTTACTTACACTAATAATTTATAGTTTTATCTTAAAAAAAATTATTAAAAATACTTCTAAATGAGGTATTATTACAAATGAGGTATCATTTTAAGGGGAAGAATTTAAATTTTAATAAGCTATAGTAAATTCAACATAAACTTTTGATAAATTTTAGGGTACCAACTCGCCTTAAGGGTCTGGTGGCTGTTTTTCTATATAAATTTGAGTTGGATATCTTATTTGGCCAACATGTTCTTAAACATTTAGTTTGGAATGCATTAGTTTTATTCTCCTGCAGTTTTCCGATTTTCCAAGTTTCACTGCCAAATAGTAAAATTGATTTTACTATTGTATTAGAAATTTTTAATTTTAGAGAAAGGTTTAAGTTTGACGATTTCCATACTTTAAAAAGCATTCTAAAAGCATTTTTTGCCTTTTTAATCCTACTGTTGCACAAATTGTCTGTATATAGTGTAAATAGTGACGTATTATTAATTTAAAATTTTATTGTAATTTATTTTTATCTTATTTTATTTATTAACAGCGATCATACAAGTTAGAAAAAAGTGGCAACACCTAAAGGAATCGAGAAATTTCGAGATGTTTCTTTTTCGATGAATTGGCTGGAAATTTCGGGAATATTCTCACGCGCCTGCTATTTAAAGACCGCAGATCGGGAAAGTTTTCAGATTGATTTCGGACTTCGATGTGATCTGATCGCTTTGTTTACCGGATAGAGTTTGTATAATCGCTGTGTTCGAAGTTGTTCTTACTGAAGCTTGTGTTGAAGCTTGAGTTTGATTAGACTGTTGTTTTTGAATAAATTTTGTGCCTTTGAAGAGTGAATAAATAGTAGTTTTTATTTAAAAAACTGTGCCACATTGCCTCAGCGGAAAAATTCATAACAGTGGTGTCAGAAGTGGGGTTAAGTCATCTTGAATGCCGACTACTAGAGGAATGATGGAAGACCAAATGAAGCAGTTAATGGAAATGATTGCTGGAATGAAGGCCCAACAGGATGCCACCGCAGCCGAAATGAAAGCCTGCCAAGAAACCGCCGCAGCCGAAATGAAAGCCTGTCAAGAAACCACCGCAGCCGAAATGAAAGCCTTCAAAGAAACGACAAATGCCTCCCCCCTCGGCATATCCGCCAGTCAAGAAGCTACATCATTGGACATTAAAGCTTTAGCCACCAGTCAAGAAACTACATCATTGGACATTAAAGCTTTAGCCACCAGTCAAGAAGCTACATCATCGGACATTAAAGTTTTAGCCGCCAAGTGTGAAACAACATCTGCAGCAGTGAATGAAATCAAAGAAGAAATGAAGATAGAGCTAGCCTCAATGGTGGAATCAACCATAATAGAAACCACCTCAAATGTTCTGCAATCCGTGAAAAAAGAAGTGTTGAATGAAGTAAGAAAAGAAATTAGTGAGAATTTTGAGGCGGTTAATGGGAAAGTTGACTGCTTGGAAGAAAATGTTTCCATCGTGAGAGAGAAAGTTAACGGGAAATTTGACTGCTTGGAGGAAAGGATTCGATTTATTGAAAATAAAAGATCTGAAGCAGCAACAGTTTTGCTCCCGGGGGAGGTTTCCGTTCCCGTTATTGCACCACGTCCCAACATCAAGGCTTCAACTTTCGATGGGAAGTCGGCTTGGAGCGTTTATCGAACTCAGTTCGATATGGTAGCCACTGCTAATGGATGGGACGATACTTCGAAAGCATTCTATCTCTCAGCATCTCTTCGAGGTGAAGCTGCTGACATTTTACAAACACTACCTGAAGAGAAGCGAGGAGAATTCGTGGCGCTGGCAAGTGCGTTGGAGTTAAGATTTGGTGAGCAGCATCTTAAGGACTACAACAGACTGCAGCTGAAAATGAGACAGCAGAAGGCCAATGAAACTCTTCAAGAATTGGCGTCAGATATAGAAAGACTGTCGCTCCTCGCTTTCCCAGACTGTCCCTCGGACGTACGCGATAATCTGTCTCTTCAGTATTTTGTGGATGCCATCAAAGATCCTGACATACAGCAAGCTACCAGGATGTCAGACAGCAAAGATCTGAAGTCCACCCTCGTCTAAGCCATGCGAGTAGAAGCCGCACAACAAGCTTCTAGAAAAGATAGGCTTTTCGTACGTGGAACATTGACAGACGATTCCTCTGAACTTTTCACGAAGAAGTTTCAAGAACTGGAAAACAAGATGGAGCGAATTATAAGAAGTATTCCTGGCTCGAGGGATAGAAAAACTAGGGTGGTTTGTTGGCTCTGCAACCGGGAAGGACATTTTAGGCGCAGTTGCCGGAATTGGACAAAATAGGGGATAACACCACCTCCGAGCCCCAGCAGTTAAACTAGAAAGCGACAATCTCGCGGGGCGGAGGTTGCCGTGTAGTGAAGATGGTGCCCCACTCAGCCTCTATCACATCTCATCCCTTCAAGGAGGAAACCATGGTTTATTCGTGGAGGGCGAGATTAACGGGACTCCCTATCGTCTAATAGTTTATTCGGGAGCTAATGTAACCATCGTACGGATGGATGTAGCCCGGCGCCTGGATTGCCAACCTCTCTACACGGCGCCTTCAGTTTCGCTACTGTCAGATATTACGTATTATTTTAAATAGTTTTTTTGTACTTGGCAACATGTTTAATTTTATTTAAATCTTTTTTCTGTTTTTACAGCTGGCATTGTAAAAAAAAAAATTGGTTATCGTTTGGTAAAAAAAATATTGGTGGAATAAAGTTCGGTGATGCTTGTGTTTTGAGAAACGAAAAATAATCTGAGTTCTATTATTTTTTTAAGCTATGAATTAACTTAAGCACTGAATTTTCGGAGTCTTCTGATTTGTTTTTGAGGTCTGTTTTTAGACATATGGCGTCCGTGACAGGACTCTGAACTTTGTTTTCGGTTTCGTGAGAGTCTACTGGTTTTGAGCCAAGCATTATGGAATTGCTTAAGCAAGCTAGAACACAGCATCGCCGGTTGTTTACACAAGCGTGCAACGAATTTGAAAATACTGAAGCCAACTTAAATAATGAGCAGAAATTCCTCAAGTTGAAGGTTATTGGAGAAAAAGGAAAATTGCTGCTTTTGGCAGAAGAAAAGGTAAGAGATGAACTTTTTCGTGAAGTACGCGATGAAGATGAAATCAATAAAGAGATCGACGAATCTGAAAAATACCTTGACAGATACCGAGCCTTTGAGTTTAAATTAGAAGAGTTTGTCTATTTGTGTGAAAAAGAGAGAGATAATATGTCTGTGTGTAGCTCGGTAGTTCAATCAAATTCACTATTGCAATATCCTAAAATTAAACTTCCTACGTTTGACGGAAATTTAAAAAACTGGCTAGGCTTCTGGGGTCAATTCAAAAAAATTGATAGAGATGTGCAATTGGATGACCATGATAAATTTTCGTATCTCAGTCAGGCAATGCAAAAAGGTTCGTGTGCCGAGGAATTAGTAAATAGTTTCCCACCAGGGGGAGAAAGTTATTCAAAAGCTTTGAAACAATTACAGTCAAGATATGGTAAAGAAGAATTGTTAATTCAGCTGTATGTGAGGGACTTATTATCTATTGTTTTGCAAAAACAGAAGTTAGGAAATATTTCCCTAAGAAAATTGTATGATCAACTTGAAGCTAAGCTTAGAGCTTTAGAGGTGTTAGAGGTAACTAGAGAAAAGTATGAGGCAATGTTGTTTCCACTTGTCGAGTCTTGCATACCTGATGAAACACTTAAGGCATGGGAAAGATATCGAGCTGTTTTGAGACGGCCTACCAACCCTATTGTTCCAGAAGTTGAAGGAGCAGAAGTTATCAACAAGACTGACCTGGATTCTTTGTTAGAGTTTTTGGAGGGTGAAGTAGAAGCAGAAGAACGAGTTGACATTGCTTCTCAGACTTTTGACAAAGGTACAGATGGTTCTGGAAAAAGAGTTTTTAGGAATGATAAACATCAGAACCTGAGAACCAAATTTGGTAAATCTTCTCATACACCATCAACATCAGAGTTGTTTGTTACACCACAAGGGAAGAAACTGTGCCTGTTTTGTGCAAACCAACACAATTCTTGGCAATGTGAGCAGGCGAGAAACTGGACAGTTGAAGAAAGAGAAACTGCCGTGGCTAATTCTCGTTGTTGTTTCTTGTGTCTAAACCCAGGACACCAAGTACGAAAATGTAAAATGAAGTCATGTTTTAAGTGTGGTAAAAGGCACAATGTACTTCTGTGCAGAGGAGGGGCTAATGTTTCTCAAAGTCATGAGAGTAAGACAAGTGAAAGTGTTGTAGGAGATAATGTATTGACCAGCCATTCACTTTTTTCTGAAGTTTTGTTGCAAACCCTAGTTTTACGCATAAAGAATGGGAATCGAGGAATACTTGTAAGAGCTATTATTGACACAGGTTCTGAAAGAAGTTATATCTCAAAAGATATAATCCAAATGTTGAATTTCGAGCACCATGGTGAAATCAAGTTGATACACAAGTTGTTTGGAGGTGTGTCATCCGGCGAGAAATTACATTTTCAATACAAAGTTACTCTAGAAAGTGTTGATGATAAGTTCAATTGTAAAGTAGTTTGTTTAGACCAGCCAAAGATTTGTGATAATATTAAACGTATCCCAAATGGTCCTTGGTTAGATGAATTGAAAGAATATGGGATTTCTGTGAGCGACACTGAGTACTATAGTTCTCTTGGAGTGGACAACGAAATTAAACTGTTACTGGGAGCTGATGTGGCTGGCAAGCTTTTGACAGGAAACATAAAACTTTTGAAGCAAGGTCCTGTTGCAGTCGAAACACATCTGGGATGGACTCTCATGGGTAGGATACCTGGTGGGGGTGGTTCTATTGCAACCCACACTTCTCTTTCACTGCTTTCGGCAGAGGTCCCTGTAAGTCATCTGTGGTCATTAGATGTTTTAGGAATTACTGATCCATATGCTAAGAGAACTCGGGCAGAGCTACAAGAAGCAGCACATGAACATTTTTTAGAGACAGTTGAAGTCGATGAAGACAACCGCTTTGTGGTTTGCATGCCTTGGTTAGAAGGTCATGCTCCGTTGCCGACTAATTATGATTTGGCTTACAAAAGATTAAATTTGACTGTCAAGCGACTGAAGTTGCAGTCAATTTATGAGCAGTATGAGCATGTTTTTAACGAGTGGCTTGAAGAAGGTGTGATAGAGGAAGTAAAAGATAATTGTGAAGAAAATGTACATTATCTACCTCATCGACCTGTGGTGAAAGAAAACAGCACTACAAAGATAAGGCCTGTTTTCGATGCATCAGCCAAGGTGAAAGGATTTCCAAGTCTAAACGATTGCTTAGAAAAAGGTGAAAACCTCATTGAGTTGATACCAAGTATTTTGATGCGGTTTAGGACTGAGAAAATTGGTGTTATTGCGGATATTCGAAGAGCCTTCTTGCAAATAGGACTTACTACAACTGATAGGGACTATTTGAGATTTTTATGGCTTAGTGAGAAAGGCCTGAAAGTTTATAGACACTGCAGAGTGGTGTTTGGAGTAACTTGCAGCCCCTTTCTTTTGTCCTCAACAATCAGATATCTGTTGACAGGTGTTTTGAAGGAAATTCAAGAACACAAATCACTTTACCCTGAGAGTGTTGTACAGAAACTGATGAAAAGTTTTTATGTGGACAATTGTGTAACAAGTGTCAGAGACACAGAGGAGTTAGATGTGTTTCGAAAAGTTTCTACTGAAATAATGGCTAGTAGAAAATTTGATCTTAGAGGGTGGGAGCAAACCAATTTGACAGCTGATAAGTCAGAGCCTACTAACGTGCTTGGAATGATATGGGATAAGAAAACTGATACCCTTCAAATAAATACAGTCTGTGTTAGAGAATTGGAACTTGAGAAGATAACTAAGAGGACAATCCTTTCTGCTGCACATAGGCTCTTTGATCCTTTGGGTATTATTGCTCCTGTTGTCTTGATCCCCAAGTTACTTCTTCAGAGCATTTGGAAGATGAAACTTAGTTGGGATGATGAAGTTGATCAAAATACCAGAAGAGAGTTTTTGAAATGGATTGAGGGTGTACTACACATTGATAAAATCAGTATTCCAAGATTTTTTGGGTTGTGTGGTGCCAAGGACTGTTCCATACATTTCTTTTGTGATGCTTCTAAACTGGCATATGCAGTTGTTGTTTATATTAGAGTTGAATCAGAGAATCGTGTACAAGTGCAAATGATACAAGCAAGAAGCAGAGTAGCTCCGACTGGAAAGGGAGAAATTACAATTGCAAGACTAGAACTCCTGGCGGCAACCATAGCATCTCGTCTCTCAACTACTATTTTAACTGAAATAGCATGTGATGAAGTATATTTCTGGTCCGATTCAACAACCGTTTTAGCATGGATAAAAAGACAAGAACCATGGGGTATTTTTGTCCATAATAGAGTGAGAGAAATCAGAGAACTGACAGATAGCGATTCCTGGAGACATGTTCCTGGGTCTATAAACCCTGCTGACTTACCTAGTAGGGGATGTTCCGCTCAACAATTGATGAGATTGAAATGGTGGGAGGGGCCAGACTGGCTACACTTGCATCGAAAAATGTGGCCCTCATCTGAAGAAATAATTAATGAAGAAGAAGTGAACTGTGAAAGGAAGAAAGGTGTCACATCTTCAATGATGAACTTTGAAGTAACAAGCTTGTTGGGTTCACATATTTCTGATTATAAGAAGATTTTGCACACTGTAGCATGGATGAAGAGATTTCTGTACAATTGTCTAAATCAGACAAAAAGAAAAGGTAATCTTTCTGTGAACGAGATAGATGAAGCCGAGAAAACCATTGTTTATCTAATCCAACAAGAGTCATTTACAGGAGTTACAGATAAACGTTTAAAGTCACTAGACATATTTTTCGATGAAAAGGGCATCATTAAGTTAAAAAGTACCATATGTAGAAGAGAGGATTATGAAGAGTTTAAAACACCTGTTATTTTACCTGGAGATCATCCTATTGTGAAGAGTTTAGTATTAGCTGAACATAAGAAAAAAGGACATGCAGGTGTTACCTACACTTTGAATTCCCTGAGAGAAAGATTTTGGCTTCTTTGTGGAAGAAGAACTGTCAAATCTGCATTGAGATCTTGTGTGATATGCAAGCGGTTTTCTGCAAAACCTGTAAATCCCCCAACTACACAACCACCTGCTGATAGAGTTCAAGATGCAAATATTTTTCAAGTGACTGGGGTGGATTTTGCTGGTCCTGTGATTTTGAAAGACGGCTCAAAGGGGTGGATCTGTCTTTTTACCTGCGCGGTCTATAGAGCAGTTCATCTTGAACTGGTCACATCACTGTCAACTGAGACATTCTTATTATGTTTCCATCGTTTTGTTGCCCGAAGAGGAAAGCCTTCTATATTATACAGTGACAACGGAACTAATTTTACTGGAGCAGCAAAGGCACTTTCATGTATTGATTTTAATAAGGTTTGTGATAAAGCCAGAGATGAAAAGATGCAGTGGAGATTTATACCTCCCAGTGCTCCTTGGTGGGGAGGGTTTTATGAAAGACTTGTTGGTATGATGAAAAATATTTTGAAGAAAACCTTAGGTCGAGCAAGTCTAACCCATGAAGAAATGCAAACTGCTCTATGCAACTGTGAATGCATTCTGAATGAAAGGCCTTTGACAACGGTGTCCTCTGACTCAACTCTTACTGCCATTAGACCAGTAGATTTTCTAAAAGAGATAAAAAGCAGTTTTGTACCTGATATCATTACTCAACCTGATCCCAACTATTTGAGAAGAAGAATACGCTACCTGCAAACTATTAGAGAAGCTTTCCGAGCAAGGTTTCGACAGGAATATTTAGGAGCACTGTGCTCTAGACAGAAAAAGAAGACATTTCAATCATTGGCAGAAGGTGACATTGTGCTGATTGGAGATGATAACAAGAAAAGGGTGCTGTGGCCGCTTGGTAGAGTGATTGAGACATTACCAGGAGTTGATGGAGTAGTGCGTCGAGTTAGGCTGAAAACTCAACAAGGCGAGTTGTTCAGAGCAGCCCAAAGGTTATATCATTTGGAAGTATCTGCAAATGAGGACTGGTCAAGAGATAAGCTTGTGAAAAGTAACATTCGTCAAAATATAACAAATAGTGTTCCACTTGAAACTGTGAGCCATGTTCCATCTACTACTAGAAGCGGTCGAACTGTTAAAGTGCCTAACAAACTATCCCTATAGAATTACATACCTTGTATTTTTTTAACTTCAATATTTCTCTACAAAAAGTTAACTTATGTTCTATTTCAAAACTTGTTGTGTTTAAGTGTTCTGCATAATATCTTTTTTGTTCGTAAGTTAACTCATGAGTCATAATATTGTTAACTTAGGTGGGAGTATGTCAGATATTACGTATTATTTTAAATAGTTTTTTTGTACTTGGCAACATGTTTAATTTTATTTAAATCTTTTTTCTGTTTTTACAGCTGGCATTGTAAAAAAAAAAATTGGTTATCGTTTGGTAAAAAAAAATATTGGTGGAATAAAGTTCGGTGATGCTTGTGTTTTGAGAAACGAAAAATAATCTGAGTTCTATTATTTTTTTAAGCTATGAATTAACTTAAGCACTGAATTTTCGGAGTCTTCTGATTTGTTTTTGAGGTCTGTTTTTAGACAGCTACAGACTGTGACTGGTGACAAAATTTCTGTACATGGGAAATTGAAAGTCAACATCTCATTTGGATTTAACACCTATACTCACACCGTTTACGTTGCTGAAATCTTGGACCCATGTATTCTCGGGCTGTACTTTCTAAATAAAATGGTATCACTTTGAATTTCGAGAAAGGCGAGCTTCAAACAGGGAAAGAAGAAGTTCCACTGTTCGGTTTGGACTCAGAAGAGCCGTGTGCATATCGAATAGTAGCTCTTGAAGACATCACCATCCCCTCCATGACAGATTTGGTTGTAAATTGTTCAGCTGAGCTCCCGAAGGCCTTCCGATTTGGAGTAACGGACTTCCCATCATCGAATAGCGTCCCGAAAGGAGTGCTAGTAGGAGCGACGCTTGTGGATCTCTCTCAAGAGGTGGTGCATGTGAGAATGGCCAACATCGGTGATGCTAAGAGAGTTATCAAGAAAGGAGAAGAAATTGCTACTTGCACACCTGTTACAAGCATCGAACGAGGATCGAAGGATTTTCCGACCGCACCATCCGCGGATTTAGTGGACCAGCTTCTTGAGGACTCCCGGTTGGAAAGAAGTCAAGAGAAGATTGTCGGAAACCTAATAAAAGAATTTCAAGACATTTTCTCCATGTCATCGAAAGATGTAGGAAGAACAAAGCTTATTCAACATCGAATCGATACTGGGACCCATTTACCTATTAAACAACAACCTCGAAGACTTCCTTTCTCAAAACAAGAGGAGGTCGGGAAACTGTTTCATGAAATGGAAGATAATAGAGTTATCGAACCCTCCTCAAGTCCATGGACCTCTCCAATCGTACTTGTTCGAAAGAAGGATGGTTCCACCAGGTTTTGTGTGGATTACCGGAAGCTGAACGAAATTACGAAAAAGGACAGCTACCCTCTGCCAAGGATTGATGACACTTTGGACACTCTATCGGGGAACCAGTGGTTTTCAACTTTGGATTTGAAGAGTGGATACTGGCAAGTGGAGATACATCCCGACGATTGTGAGAAGACGGCCTTCACTACCGGACAAGGATTATAGCAGTTTCAAGTTATGCCGTTTGGCTTGTGTAATGCACCGGCTACGTTCGAGCCTCTAATGGAGACTGTGCTTAGAGGACTTTCCTACGAGACCTGTCTGATATATTTGGACGATATCATTATCACCGGGCGGAGTTTTGATCAGCACTTGCAAAACGTAAAGAACGTGTTCTTGAAGCTTAGGGAAGCCCACTTGAAACTTAGCCCATCAAAATGTAAGCTCTTTAGGTGGAAAGTCAGTTATCTCGGACACATCATTTCATCCGATGGAGTGAGCACAGATACAGCCAAGATCCATGCTGTGCAAATTTGGTCTCGACGGCAAGATGTTCATCAATTGCGAAGCTTCCTAGGCCTGTGCACGTACTACCGTAGATTTGTGAAGGGATTCTCCAAGATCGCCAGACCTTTGCATCGACTAACAGAGAGCAAGCAGAAGTTCCTGTGGACTGCCGACTGTGACGACTCCTTCAATCAACTGAAGAACGCTTTAACATCTGCCCCTGTTTTGGCTTTTCCCGATGTTAACAAGGACTTTATTCTGGATACAGATGCCAGCAATGAGAGAGTGGGCGCGGTTCTTTCCCAGGAAATTGAAGGACAGGAGAAAGTCATCGCTTATTTTAGTAAGAGTCTGTCAAGATCTAAGCGGAACTACTGTGTCACAAGAAAGGAGTTACTGGCAATAATAAAGGCCGTTGAGCACTTTCATCATTACTTGTAAGGTCGAAAATTTCTTTTAAGAACTGATAATGCGTCTCTGACTTGGTTGCTGAATTTCAAGAATACAGAGGGGCAAATAGCAAGGTGGATTCAGCGCCTACAGGAATACGACATGGATATCCATCACAGAAAAGGAACGTCCCATGAGAATGCAGACGCTCTTTCCAGAAGACCATGTCCGGAGAATTGCCGATTTTGTTCCAATGTGGAGTCTAAGTTTGGGACAACCGCATCTGCCGTTCGTAAAATAACTTCCAAGTCAACTACTTCAGACGTGGATCCTTGGAGTGATCAGAATGTCCGAAAAAGTCAGGTCGAAGATCAGGACTTGAAACCTCTAATTGAATTCCTGGAAGCAGCTAACGGAAAACCCAGTTGGCAGGAAATTGCTCGCTATAGCCAAACATTGAAGAGATATTGGGCTATGTGGGACTCTTTGCACTTGAAGAATGGAGTACTCTACCGTCGGAGGGAGTCCGATGATGGCAAAAGCTTCCTGTGGCAATTAATCCTTCCAAGTTCTAGAGTTACCAATATTCTAGAAGAACTTCACAGCAGTTCTACCGAAGGGCATTTTGGTGTCACGAAAACTCTTCAGAAAGTCAGGGAGAGATTCTTCTGGGACAAAGCCAAATCCGACGTGGAGAAGTGGTGCAAGTCCTGTGATGCATGCAATTCGCGGAAGGGACCGAAGACCCGAACTCGTAGAAAGTTGCAACGTTACAAAGTAGGAGCACCATTCGAAATAATTGCTTTGGACGTCTTAGGCCCCCTACCTCACACAACTAATGGCAACAAATACATCCTAGTTGTCATGGACTACTTTAGCAAGTGGCCAGAAGCATACGCGATTCCGGACCAGGAAGCCGCAACCGTAGCAGAAGTCCTCGTACAGAAGGATCTCCCGATTTGGCGTACCCCTGCTGATACATTCCGATCAGGGGACGAACTTCAACTCTGCCGTCTTCACTGGGCTGTGTGACTTGCTCGACATGGAAAAGACTCCCCTGCACCCACAATCAGATGGAATGGCAGAACTATTCAATAGAACGATTCTGAATCATCTCTCCTTGTTTGTTTCAAAGAACCAGCAAGATTGGGATCAGAAACTTCCACTGTTCCTTTTGGCCTACAGAAGTGCTACTCACGAGACCACCGGCTATACACCATCTCAAATGATTTTTGGAAGAGACCTTAGGCTACCGTGCGACATCCTCTTTGGACGACCACCTGACACCCCTTCCTCGCCTGTCCAGTATCTAGATGATCTCCAGGCACGTTTGGAAGCCGTACATCGGTTCGCCAAAGAAAGAATCAACATCATGACGGAGCGCATGAAGGTCCGCTACGATGCCAAGGCCACGGAACGTTCATTCCAGGAAGGTGACAAGGTGTGGTTAGGGAATCCTAAACGTGGGAAAGGACTCTCCCCTAAGCTTCAGACGAACTGGCAAGGGCCGTATGTGGTCCTTAAGAAGATCAACGACGTCGTGGTAAGGATTCAAAGGACACCCTCCTGTAAACCTAGAGTTGTACATAACAATAGACTAGCCCCATATTATAGTAGAAGTGATTAAATTGCCTTTCCTCTTAAGGACTTCACTTCCCGGGACGTGCAGTCTTTAAGAAGGGGGAAATGTTTCACAAATTGTCTGTATATAGTGTAAATAGTGACGTATTATTTTAAAATTTTATTGTAATTTATTTTTATCTTATTTTATTTATTAACAGCGATTATACAAGTTAGAAAAAGGTGGCAACACCTAAAGCAATCGAGAAATTTCGAGATGTTTCTTTTTCGATGAATTGGCTGGAAATTTCGGGAATATCCTCACGCGCCTGCTATTTAAAGACCGCAGATCGAGAAAGTTTACAGATTGATTTCGAACTTTGATGTCAGCTGATCGCTTTGTTTACCGGAGAGAGCTTGTATAATCGCTGTGTTCGAAGTTGTTCTTACTGAAGCTTGTGTTGAAGCTTGAGATTGATTAGACTGTTGTCTTTGAATAAATTTTGTGCCTTTGAAGAGTGAATAAATAGTAGTTTTTATTTTAAAAACTGTGCCATCATTGCCTTTGCGGAAAAATTCATAACACTACTTTTGTAATCTTCATTGGTTCCACCTAGTGTGTCCATAATGGAACCGAGATATGTAAAGTTATCTGTTTCTTCAATTTCTTTTAAGTTAATAATAAATGCAAAAATATCAATAGTTGCTTTAAATGCAAAAATATCAATAAGTATTATGCACAGGAAAACATTGTAATAATTAAATAAAAAAAAGCTGATATTTTGAAGTCTCAAGTCAATTTTATAGATAATCTGAACAAAACAAGAGATGTTTTAGGAAATTAAAAAAAAAAGGTGTTAGATTACTGTATTATATTTTATCATGTTGTCAAATAATGGTGACACAATTGAAAAGAATGATCGATATCCGCGCAGATTGATTGATTCACTTAGAGCTTTATGCTGAAGTAAGGAAGTCATAAGAAAGTGTGTTACACTTATACATATACAACCAAGAAGAGTAATATTATTTCTGTTTTTAGATAATAAAAAAAAGAAAAAAGAATTTGTTTAGTTTAGGGAATATAATATGTTTTAAGCATAGAAAAATCTTTATTTACATGTTATACGACTTGTTACGTTAAATTTTTTGAAGAGTAAAAGGTTTTTAAAGATGTACAGACAGCTGAGGAGATTGAATTATCCTTACAGTCACATATTTTTGTTATTTAATTTTAGCCTAATTTTCCCAATGTATATTTCTCCGAACGATGATATAAAGAAGAAGCAATTTAAACGACTGTACAAAATCTTTAATCTGATCATCGTAACACTTTATGTTGTCACAATGTCGAATTCAGTTTTGACTTTTTCAGTTGGCGATAATATTAAACCCGACATAATTGTTATTTCGGCAAGCTTTATGATGATTTTATTAGTGGCTTTATATCGCTATGTTCTGTGTGTCCGTTTTCATCGTTTAAAGAAAATCGAATCTCTTTTTAAGAACACCATGACAAAGAAGCAGTTAAAAGGAACCCAGTGGATAAATACATGGTATTTTGTTAGTATTCTGATGCAAATCGCCATGTTTTGGATACATTCAATCTTAATCATTGACTACCAGTTTAAGCTTTATTTCGGATTCGTATTAAAAGAACCATATCACACCATACTCAGCATTTCGTACTCCTTTTTTTTGCACGCATTTTTTATTTTGCCAATGAATACCTTCGCCATATTCTATGTCGTCGTGTGCTACCAAATCATACTGGAAATTAAAAAAGTTTTAAATAACGCAAGCATAGATCAAGTTTTTAATTACAGGACACTATTTGAACATCAAAATCGTATATATTCCTTGGTTCAGTACATAGACGACGGTATTTCTTTCTTCGTGTTCTGTAGTACCATCTTCAGTGCCACCACCATGTACTTCTTTACTTTGTCTGAGATGCATCAGTCTGTGATGCCGACTAACGTGTACCAACGTATTTCTATCCCCTGTTCTTTTATCAGTACTTTTATGTCCTTCTTTGCAATGACTATCTCAGCCTCCTTGGTGAACGAAGCTTTGATGAAGATCAAGATGCACGGTAATCCTCTGAAGGCTACAAACATAGGTACAGCAATGGCATTCCGAATGTTTCACTTTTTTATGGAGAAAGAAGTCACATTAACTATGTGGAAGATAGTTTCTATCAGGAGAAATTTCATCATTGGTACAATTGGTGCACTATTTACTTATACAATTTTATTTGGGAGCTTACAAATTCGATGAAGATAAGGGTTTTGTGGATCTGCTTATATTATTAAATATATTCTTTATTTTGTGTATAGTATTTAAGGTGATCCAGAATAGAAAATCATGGAAAAAGTCAATTTTAAGATTTTGATTGTTTTAAGTAGCAGCTTTTATGTTGTTTACATTGATATATAACACTTAGCAATGCCCAGATTGGAAGCAAGGAGACATATGTTGCAGGTCTCTTCTGATTTACGATGATTGTTTACTTTAAACTCTACTTTTAAGTACTATGTTTTTGTAGTACCTTTCTCCAGGAACTATTACTACTAGAAACAAATTATAAACGATAGCAAAATACATTTTCTCTTCCAATCAATTTGATTGAGGTTCAAAACATCTAATAGTTAATGCAGATTTAAATTCTGAAATCATATTTCAAAAAGATATCAAACTTCAGTTATCACTCTTTAAATGAAGTTTCACTGTCAAAACCACGATTTTTTAGATAATGAGTTTAAAATATTCAAATTTATTTTCAGAACAAAATAGCACTTAAGGGGACTGTTAAGTCAAAAATAAAAATTCTTCAATTTTTGTCTAAAATTCATGAAATTTTTTGTGCAGTTCAATAGCAATTAGATGAAACACAACCTAAAATTTCAAAAATTTATATTGATTTTTTTTCAAGAAATTAAATTTTTATTGAAACATTTAGCGTTTTTTCCGTAATTTTAAAAACTCTCCTTGCGATTCAAATTTTTTGCAATCTGTCTCAATTTTTTTGCATAAGCTAATTGAATATATATTGGCATAATTGTGCATGGATTTTGAATTTGACTCATTGGTTAATTATTTAAAAGTAAAACTTTGGTACTACGACAAAAAATGTAAACTTTTTAAATAGTAGCATTACGAAAATTACTGTAAAACAATAAAAAAATACCAGATTCCAAAATCCATGCACAATTGTGTTCAAAATAGTATAGTAAACAATATCTCCAAATTTAAAAAAAATACATCAACTTTTGAATCGCAAGGAACAAATCGAATACCTAAAAATCTTAAAATACACATGAAGAGAAAAATGCAATTTAAGAAATTGAAATACATACGATTTCTGATATGCGCGCTTACAAAAACTCAAATAATTTTCTTAATTCTTCTCGGATCAGCAAAAGTAAGGTATGTACTGAAAGCTAGAATTGCAGGCTATATATTTCCACTAAAATATAAAAATAAAAAAATTTGAAATTTTTGCCTTAACAGTCCCCTTAAAACTAATAAAATAACTCTCTAGTCTTCAGATGATACCATTATCTTACAAGAATTCCATCTAGAGGTTATTTAAATCAGAAATTCTCAAGGACAACTGAAGTAGGAAAATCGCTGATATGGCTGGCTCACTACACATTGCGTGGAAGGAAGGTGTTATTGGATTCCATTGGCTACCATGCCAACGCATGGCAACGTCGCAGCTGAAACCTGTTTCTGGGACACATACTGCCGTTCGAAGGAAGATCACTTTGATTGGAAACGTTTTTTTCCCCTCGTGAATTGAGTATTGAGGCAAGAAGTTTGCTGTTTATCGGATTTTTGTATACTTACAGTAGAAATTGTTTCTTCATTTTGAACATTGTAAAATATATAATTTTATTTTAGAACTAAAAAATGTATATGCAGCCCGGCTGCACTAGTTGTGGTGGACGAACCGCCTATGAATCCTACCAGCATCAATGCTCACTAGTTAAAAGATGTTAAGGCTAAACTGAAAAAAAAAAAATACTTAGCCAAGCCTATTTTCAGGTAATGGTTGTTTATTCATTTACAATAATGTAATAATAGATTTTGTGTATAGAATATGAAATGAGGAAAAGTTAAGTATGTTTGACCCTTTATTTTGTTACATGAAATGCGTCACTGCTCTTTCGATCTCCATTGTTTTTTTATATTGTAATCTCTCATTTATTTACTTACATACTAATTTTCTTATTTAACAGTACAACCAATTACAACCTTCCATTATTAGTAGAATATGTCCCCATGATTTGATTAGTAACGTTCGTAATTAATAGATGGCAGCACTACCTAAACAGTTTACAAACAAGAAACATTTTCAAACATTATTGCAGTTTGGGCAACACTTAAAATGTTCATTGGCAGGATTTTTTACAGGAGCGTGCGAGACAGCTAAAATTTTGTTAAATCATTAATTTTTCAGGTTTATTGCAATTCCTAATGAAATTTTAATTAACAATTTTAACAGTTATTTTTTTTTTTTTATTTGAGAATTACTGAAAGTATAGCGGTTTATATTTTTGAAATTCTCTTTTCGGAAGCTTTTATTTGGTTTCCAACTCAACCAGTTAAAAGAAGACTAGAGGTGTGAAATATCGCACAACTTTCAATTACATTATCATATGGGTCATTGCATTAAAATTTGATACGGTGTTATTTTTTAAATAAAAATTGCCAGTTTTAGCGATATATTTGACAATAGTTTTTACATGGGCAAAAAAATAAAAAATAAAAACACGCCATAATGGCAAAATTGGGGATATTATTGGATATACATTACATTGTCCTTTTTTATGTATCGAATGGCAAGAAATTCGTTGATGGGCGATGCTCAAAAGCAGACAACTCTGTGTTAAAGGATCTCGTTTATCAACTTAATACTCTTTTATCGCATTTTACTGGAATTTCGGAGGTGGGGACGATTAGAACACCTTAAGTGGATTAGCACATAGATTTTCATTAAAATCTTAGAGTCGTTTTTTAACTAAAAACATAATAACATAAAACTTGAAATTTTTTAGCATTTTTGCTTAAAAAAACATGATTTTTCCTGCTTTCAACTTTGCGCATGAGCGATTTTGACGAAAACATTAATGGTAGGTTCCGTGTTTCGGCTGACCAAAGTTGACCATCTTTGATCAATTTCTTCGGGAATTATGCTGGCAACATACACAGACAAAACATTTTTCTAGACCACTTTTTTGAAATTAGGATGTTTCACAAAGTGGTGAAATATAAAAAATAAATAATTTTTTTTTTTTTTTTTTACCAAATGCTATACTTTTATTACCCTATGTAAACAAATGGGTAATTGAAAGTAAAAAACAGTCTCTCATGCAAGAAAAAGCGGTAAAAATATCAACAAATATATATATATATATATATATATATATATATATATATATATATATATATATATATATATATATATATATATATATATATATATATATATATATATATATATATATATATATATATATATATATATATATATATATATATATATATATATATATATATATATATATATATATATATATATATATATATATATATATAATATATATATATTAATTTCTAAGTAATTCTCCCGGTATTCAATAGGTGTTTGGAACAAAGAAACCTGAAGTCATAAAACCACTAAAGAGTAACATTCTTAATTTCCTCTTAGTTACAGAAATAATGAAAAAAAAAAAAAAAGAGCATGAAAGAGGTAGGAAATGCTCAATTGAATTCTAAAAATAAATGAAGAGCAAAGTGTTTTCCGGGATTTGAGAGAACAACACATAAATGATTAGAAAAATAAAAGGAATACATACTTTTTCTATACTCAGTCTCCAATAATACTAGACAGCAGGAGTTTGAAAATCATGCCACACAATTGACTGAGCTATAAAAAACAAAATAGGAAATAAAGAGAAGACTTAAAAAAACAAAGAAATATATATTGTAGCAGTATAGTTTTAAAATGGCATATGTTTTATTTTTCCTTAAAACGTACTCAAATTTCGCCTTCCCCCCCCCCCCCCAAAACCCTCTTGCTTCTCCTGTCGGCATTCATGATTGTTGAATATAAATACTTTGTTCCACCCCCCCCCCCCACCCTCTTTTAGTTTTTTTCCTCCTGAACTTCTATAAAACATAAAAACTTAACAATGAAAACTTTTTAATATGAAATTGACCTATGAATAAATGAATATTGTTCGGAACGAAAAAGGCAACAGTAAAAATTTTAATAGAAGAGGTAAGAAAAGCATCAATAAAAAAAATTGATTTGTAAATGTAGGTCAAATGCTAGTCAATTTAATATCGTTGATTTTGAATGATCTTGTGAATCTCTGCAATTTTCATCAATCTTTACTGCATTTTGAAATATTTTGAAAGTAGAAAGGGATATAATAGTATTCTTCCGGCTGATACTGTTTTCTTTTTTGTTATTTATTTCATCCATATCTGGATATGACTCCATTACATGCGTTATTATGCAATATTTAACATGAAGATTAGTCAATATTTCATGCCAAGTTAATAATTAAAAAATGAAATAAAAGAAGGGAAAAAAAAAGTAAAATTGAATATAGTTATATTTTTAAAAAAAATGCTTGTCTTAAGGGACTTATCTCTCACATTAATAAATTAAAATGTACTTGGACCATTTTTAAGAGAAATTATAGTATAAAATAAAGTAATATTAACCAATGCCAGGTTCGCTAGGTTGTGTGTGTATATATACTATATATATGCGCCCCATGCTCGCTAACGCTCGTCAACCCAATTTTCTGACTGTTGCCTGAAGTATTAGTTATATTTCAAAAGATATTTTGTGATTAGCTGGAATATTGAATTTGGAAATTCCTGCATGAAGTGCATTTAGAAGATTTGTGATTGGATGTTTAAAGTCGTTGCCATTCTACTTACAGAAATACAGACGAATTTGGGCGGCACGCAAGAGAATTTTATATATTATATAAATATATATATTATAATATATAAAATAATATATATATATACAAAATAATAATATCTATAAATTTAAATATAAAATTACTTTTTGTTAAAAGGTACACTTTTCTCTCGATATATGTTGAAATAGGTAAATTTGAAACAAAGAAAAACCCAGCTTAAAAGTACAACCCTTGTATCAGTTACCAGAGCTGTTAAGTTGCTCCAAATTAATATGGAAAAGTTCCAACTAAACTATTTAAATGGTTTAACTTATATCTAAAACTATTTTAAGCATAAAATGCAATAGTAACGATGATAATAAATTACAAATTAGTTTCAAGTAATTTCTTGTTCTGAGACTCCTGAAAGAATAATGATAGTAAATTCAATCTTTATACAATATATAAAGAACACAATAAAAGAGGAAATGGCTAACTACATAAGCTATAATATATACTGATATGAGTCATTACATAATAGTTAAGTATAGATGCAGAAACTCAGTAGTGTAAATAATTCGTTTCATTATTTCGATAAATGATAGATAGTTAAAAGACCAGGCTCTGCGCTTTGATGTGTTATATTATTAACTAGAAGTAGGGTTGCCTGTGTAAATTCGATTTAGAGGCACTTTGATGTTATGATAGTAGTAACTGAGAAAAAGTTAGATCTAGATAATTATTTATTTCAAGTATTAGTTTAAGGTAATATTTCAAATAGTGGATTACATATCAAATTTATTTAGAGTCATGTTTGCACAAAAAAATACATATGAAATGTTGCCTTCGTTTGGAAAGTCATTAAGACTATATCAGATATTCTTTAGCATTCGAAGCAAAGAATGCAATATAAAGTGCATTTCTGTACACTACTTTATCACCTCCTTTTAGCTGACCAAACGGTATAATGATTAGCGTGCTAGCTTCTAGACCGCGAGGTTGCGGGTTCGAGTCCCGTGTTAGGCATGGGTGTTTGTAAATGTATGCTGGCTTGTCTAATGACGAATGTTTCGCCGCATTATAGCCCTCGTGTTGCTGACGGTGCCAGATAATCTGAAAACAACCAACCAATCATCTCCTTTTAATGTTTCGATTTTCCAAGTTGTAAGGTATGAACAAGACACGATTACAAATTTGAACTTGTTAAAATATCGGATAAAAAACAAAGAATTTAATTAATTGTTCATGTAATGCGTAACTTGTGTGCTGATTACCCAAATTCATTTAATTATTAATTGAAAGTAGCGAAAAGACAAATACATATTTAAATAACTATGTATGTACGATTCCATATTATTGCAATAAATTCGAAAATTTAAGAAATATTCATCTTCTCCTATTTCATCCCCTTAATATATACCTGGTATATATTACAATAATGTAACATACTAAGGGGGTCCAGTACCGAAATTTCTTCAAAAATCCCAAATTTTTTTTCTGATTTTAAAAAATAGTTCATACATTCCTGAAGAGAATGATGTTTTTATCTTATTCCTCCGGTGATTAGAACGCCACAAAATTACCTGTGATTTAAACATCACTAATGGGCGTAACACATTGAAGCGTCTGCTTAAAGTCCGTTTTTCGAGCACTAGTGTTTTTCACAGGTGTTGCATATTCAAATCGATATATCTCCAGAACCATTAACAATTGGCTATTCAAATTTTTGGAGCATTTAATTTATATAGTTTTAAATATTTTGTCTTCACAGAATTTTATTTTTTTAATTCTGTTTTAAAATATAACATTTAGCGTAAAAGATAACATAAAAAAAAAAGCAAAAATTTCAATATTTTAAATTTGAGAATTTTTTTAATTTTTTTAAATTCACCTATCAAAATTCTGTGAAGATAAAATTTTCTTTATTTAACACTAGATTGCCTAAGCAAGTCATTTTGACTGCTTTTGAATTTCAATTAAAAAAATAATTATTTAAATAATGACACAGCTTCTTATAATTTGGGACTTTTTCTACAACATATAAATGGGTTAATTAATCATTGTTGTTGCCCTCCCCCGCCCTCCTTCATTTCCGGTATATATATGTGTGCTATACCTATATTGCCGAAAAGCAGTCATTTTGACTGCTTGGAAAAGACCAGTTCGGCTCTGGATTGGAATAACATGATAACATACAAGTTCATGATAAATTGTCGATTTCGACATATACTTGATAAGTTGCACTTGTTCAATAACTAAAGTTATTGTTATTGTTATTCGTACTTGTTATTCGAATCTTTATGCCAGGCCTGGCCACGCGCTTTGTTCCCTTTGAACGCGCTGTAACGTAATTCAGATGGGAAGGAGGATCACTGAGTGTATGATCTCATACTGTAATCGATACGACTGCGCACGTGTCGACTTTGGTCAGGCCTGCTTTACGCACTACCAGTCGTTCTAACACGTTGTTCAGTTGATAATATTTGTCAAAAATGTAAAAAGTATGTTTGCGGAAGATGTACATCCAAAAAGATTTGCACTTTCATTTGTTTAAAATGTCCAGATAATGTATAAATTTTTTTTTTTCGAACTGAAATACATTTTTTTTTATTGTTAATACTTATTAATAACTTGTTATATGACTGTAAGTGATATAAAATATATTAAGAATTACTGTTAAACAAATTTCTTTGCGCATTAGTTATTTTTTCACAATGCAGTCATTTTGACTGCTTTCAGGCAATATAGGTATATACTAAGCTCCCGTCTTTCTAGTGATAATTATGTATTACAGAAAGCTTTCACTTTGAAAAAAAAAATTATTTTTTCTTGACTTATATCAAAATAAAGCAAACATCAATTATTATGGATTTTTCTTGGTTTTTAATTTTTTTTTAAATGACTAAACACAATATTTAAAAAAACATTTTCTCAAAGATATATAAATAGTATCTCATACATAAAATAAATTTTTGACATAAAAATGTACATAAATACAGTTTTTATTTTTTTTATTTTCGGTACCGGACCCCCTTAACATTATTAATCTTCTTGTGCTTCAATCATGATCTGAGTGGTGAATAACGATAAATTAGGAAACTTAAGACATGTTCATTTTCCTATACATCAAACACGATCTTATGTACATTACAATGAACTAGCAAACTTAACGTTTCTCATTTTGTTATAAATCACGCACAAACTTATTATTACAATAGTTAATCTATAATAATAAAACAATCTGTGTATCTGTCTGTCTGTGGCTCTGTGGATCTATAGAAACCAACTTAAAATTGGAGTAGAGCTCTGAAATTTTCAACATAAGAAGTTTTGGTTTTCCAATTTTATGTATGTCAAACAGAATGTTAAAATTTTAATTATTTCTTTTTTAATTAATTTTTTTAATTAATTTATTTTTACAAAGTGACTTCAAATAGAGATACAGCTCTGAAATTTTAAACATAAGTAGTTTTAGCCTTCTAATTGAACTTTTGAAAAACAGAATGTTGAAATTTCAATTAGTTATTTTTTAATTTATTTTCTTAATTAATTAAAAAAGATTTTTACAAAATGATTTATTATAGGGATACAATTCTGAAATTTTCAACATAAGTGGTTTTTGCTTTCTAATTGGTCTTTTGGAAAACAGAATTTTAAATTTGTATTAGTTCTTTTTTAATTAATTTTTTTAATTAATTAATATATATTTTACAAAATGATTTCTAATAAGACTACAGCTCTAAAATTTTCAACAAAAGTAGTTTTGGCCTTCAAATTGGACTTTTGAAAAACTGAATTGGAATTTTTTTTTTTTAATTAATTAATTAACAAATATTTTACAAAACGATTTCTAACTGGGCTACATTTCTGAAATTTTCATCATAAATAGTTTTGGCCTTCTAACTGGACTTCTGACAAAAAGAACATTAACAT
The DNA here is from genome assembly GCA_963978545.1 of Linyphia triangularis. NCBI lineage: Eukaryota > Metazoa > Arthropoda > Arachnida > Araneae > Linyphiidae > Linyphia > Linyphia triangularis. Next base: position 41,713,316 of record OZ021731.1, read on the forward strand.
TTTAATTTGTTTTTTTAATGAATTTTTAATTAATATTTTCACAAAAAGCGACTTCTAATAAGTCTAGAGCTCTGAAAGATTCAACATAAGTAGTTTTGACAATTTTAGTGTGTAAAGCGACCTTATGCTTAAGCAGCAATGAACCTTTCATCGATCAAACGAGCTCATGTTTGCATAGCAATGAACCTTTCAACGAGTAAAGTAAGCTTGTGCTTATGTGTCAATAACTTTTTCAGTGAGCGAAGCGAGCTCGATTTTGCGTTCCGATGAACCTTCCTGAGAGCGAAGCTCCAAAACTTGGGGCCTATATACCAATGGCGGATTTCCACAAGGCGGGACCTCACAGCTGGCTAAAATATCCCAGTAAAAACAAATCATCTGGACCAGCACTGGGCGACTGACTGTGGCCATCACTTAAACTGCTGAACCATTAGCGGATGGCCTTTACTTTTCAGTGCATAAAAGTGACCGTCTGGCCTACACTAGGGCCAGCAGTGAGGGCCGGCAGTTGGCAGTTGATGTCTGGCCACCCTTAATGGCCAGCCATCACTTACCCACTGCTTCCCCTGCATTAACTATGGCCAAACTGCAAGTGTACAACTGTGGCCCTACAATTGACAGCCTTAAGTGGAAGAAAATTTTGTCTGAGCCGCCGCTTAGCCACAACATAAACATTGTTGTTGCCTTCAACGGCCCAACAGTGCCCCAATATCAATTTTCTGGCTACCGTTAGCAATCCCACATCGACTCGACGAAAGTTCGCCTTATAATGTCGAAATATATTAATTTGAAACTAGGAGTCCCACGACAAACTAATAATAGTTCGCTTTCCTTTTTAAGCTCAATTGATGTTCACTTCCCATTTAGTGTTTTTTACATGAGCATCATCTTTTCGTTCCGTACTTTGAAACATGTGGATAAAAGTACGGAACAGAAAGATAAAGCTCATGTAAAAATCACTAAATGAGAAGTGAACATCAATTGGGCTTGAAAAAGATAAGCATTAAGAGATTTAGTTAACACAACACAAAAAATCTCATTATAGAAAGTTAAAATAAATAACCCAAATTAAATATGCGGCATGGATTATACGATTTTTTGTAGCTTTTATTTCTACCAGTAACTTATAATAATTATCTTGAATAATAGAATTATTAAATTAGAAAATTTGCATTATGACATGCTCCAATGTTGATCTAAGATTCAAATTACATTAATTGCTGTAATTATTGGAAGAAAATTGTCAAATCTTAAAACAAAAACACCATCTTTAAATATCTTCCATTTACTTCTACACTATTCTTTTCAAGCACTATTTATAATTTTTTTCTGCAGCCAAATAATTTTCCAATTTATGTGCAGCCTCCACTTAATTTTTTCAGAAGTACTCCTGCATAAAGATTATCCAAATTTTTAAAGTATATCAAATGTAGAAAATGTGTTGTGATACAAGAAAATATAACTTATACATTATTAATAATTTATATGATGAATTTTAGTCAGAGTTACAAGTAATTTACATCATGTTATATACTCAATATAATATTCCACGCAAATCCCATTATTTCAACAATTATTAAAAGAACCTTAACGAAACAGCAATTGTAAAGTAAAGAAAAACAAGGACACTTTGCTCTCAATTTGTGGATTATATTTATTGTTATTTAATATAAATTAGGGTAAAATGTAATTTATTAGATTTGTTGCGACCTTGACCTTCTCCCATTCCTGTCAAGCGCTGTTCTAAACCACCTCTTTTAACTAGGTATCTCTTCCATCTCAGCCTGTTTAGCCATTTATGTAGCTTATGGCCCATCTGATGACTGTATGATTAGCGCTCTGGCTACGCATGCCAAAGCTGCCGGGTTCGAATCCTGGATTAGGCATGGATGTTCGTTGTGGTTCGGAATTCACGTATAGCTGTAGATCCTGTCCTGATTAGCCGTCATTGTGCAGATAAAAAGGTCGTTGAGCGTATAAACTAACCAACCAATCGTAGCTTGTGTTTGGCTGATAGCAGCTGAAATAGAAATATACAATTATTTTAAATACATACGCATGATAGCGATTTCACAACTGTTATTAATTTAAACATTCTATAGTAAGTTTGCATAAAAGAAACAGCGTATCAATGACTTCTCAAAGTCAAAATCAAATCATGCAATTATTATTAATTTCTTTTGAAGAAAACAGATTTGTATGAGATTTAACTCTGTATTTAAAACATATGTATCTCAGGTAATTCATTTAAAACTTTCTATTTCAAATTTTGTGCTGATTGAAAATACCAGCTTTTTCAAACTTAGTAGTATTTAAAATGATATTATACTCATATTTGTGAAGCTACCTACAGGGCAGGGAGCCAGCAAGGATAAAATACATTCCTGCAATGCAATAATTTATGTTTAACTTGATATTTAATCGTAATGTTCTTCATGAAAAGTCCGGAACTCCCGGAAAGCAAGTTGACAAGAGAACCAAGTTCAAAGATGTTCCAGTAAAGTGGGATCAATGATCTGGATGCATTGAAAACTAGCGCCCCAATAGAGTGGCGGATTGTATTCAGATTATCTGGCGCAGTCAGCAACACGAGGGCTACAATGCGCCGAAACATTTCGTAATTTGACAAATCAACATATATTTACAAACACCCATGCCTAACACGGGACTCGAACCCGCAACCTCGCGATCTAGAAGCCAGCACGCTAACCACTATACCGTTTGGACGGCATAGAGTGGCGGAAAAGAACAGTTGTCAAAAAGACAAACTTTTTCTGAACGATTTGAAAAGCGCGTTTTGCAGCAAGTTGCGCTGAGGGAAGGCAAGGGGAGGAGGGAAAAAGACAAGAACAAACTACTAGTTTCGCGCCTTTTTTTTTTTTTTTTTTTTTTTTTTTTTTTTGGACTTGGAAGTGTTGGTTTGGAAGAGGCTCGAATGGAAGAATAGTGGAAAAGTTTCCACTGATTTTAGGTTGTATTTTAATTTTACCAAATTGGTTATAAAATACCCTTTGGAAAACAAAGTGCAACTTCCTTAATGCTTTGAAAATATAAAACATATATTGATTCTGCAATATAATTTTGCTTACTTAAAATGAGTTTTGAAAATATCAACTTTTTATTTATTTCAATTAACTGAATGACTTGTAAGGAAAGTCAGGAACTTGGAACTATTTTATCAGCTTCACAGTTATTTCATTAGGTGTGTTAGTATCACCACTAATTAATGCCTTTGCCTTATAGCATTAGAAACACATGCCGAATGAATCTAAATTAAAGTGGGGGGGGGGGAGCGGAAAAAAACGAAACAAAAAACATGACCTCTGTAAACAATTTTAAGTTAAAATCAACTAAGTTTTGCCATGACATATACAGAGAAATTCTCGTATTTTGGCGTTGATTACAGTAGTTACCCTCTGACGAAGTAACTATAATAGAGAAATATACCTTTTCCACTTATATTTCCGCCAACCAAACGGTATAGTGGTTAGCATATTAGCTTCTAGACAACGAGATTGCGGGTTCGAGTCCCGTGTAAGGCATGGATGTTTGTAAATGTATGTTGACTTGTCAAATGACGAATGTTTTGGAGTAATATAGCCCGAGTGTTGCTGACAGCACCAGATAATCTAAAAACAACCAACCAGTTATTTGTACATTTGTTATTCAATTCTCTGCTAATTAAAACTTTGAAAAAACCATTCCTATACTTACAAATATTAATAATTTTTTCACTTTTGAGTAACTTCACCAAGCAATGTTTTTCGACACCTTACAAACATACCTATCTAGTTTTTGTTTACTTAAACAAAATTCCTTCCACTTAGTTGCTAGCTTGGTTGGTTGTTTTCAGATTATCTTGCGCCGTCAGCAACACGAGGGCTATAATGCGCCGAAACATTCGTCATTAGACAAGACAACATACATTTACAAACACCCATGCCTAACACGGGGCTCGAACCCGCAACCTCGCAGTCTAGAAGCTAGCATGCTAACCACTATACCGTTTGGTCGGCAAGTTGCTAGCTTCAAATGTTAAACAAGTAGTGAAACAACCCCCAAAATTATTATAAACATACATCATAATGCATTTTGTGTAAAAATATGTAATATTTTATTATAGGAATTATTCTGTAACATTAGTTGGTTGGTTTGTACGCTCAACGACCTATTTTTATGCACAGTGACGGTTAATCAGGCCGGGACCTACATCTTAACGTGGACTCCGAACCACAACAAACATCCATGCCTAACTCGGGATTCGGTTCTCTGTAACATTAGTTCTTACTCTTTAGTAAGCAACTTCGAAACTGTTCCGTTAGATGGATACAGGATAAAAACCTATAAATTGAAAACCAAACTAACAACGTAGACCTGGTGTCTGGGTGGTTAGCGCTCTGGCCTCGCATGCCAAAGCTGCCGGGTTCGAATCCTGGATTAGGCATGGAAGTTCGTTGTGGTTCGGAATCCACATTAAGCTGTAGACCCCGGGATGATTACCCGTTATTGTGCCCAAAAATAAGTCGTTGAGCGTATAAACAAAACCAAAAATCAAACTAACAACATTAAAATCATTTATACAAGGACTAGATATATTACTTTAAATATCTTTGGCTCTAACCTGCAGCACAAAAATCGTTATACATAGGAAATAAGTAACACGATGGAGGAAAAGAATTAAAAGCTAGTATTCGGAAGGAAACGTGGTTTGGGTTATGCACCTATACACTTACATTATATATATCAAAACATTCGAAACAAAACAAGCCCTTAACTACTGTGGTTGGGTGGTTTGATAATTTTGGCGCAAGGGCAACATGTGGTCTATACAGTGCCAAAGAAATTAATGAACATCAGATTAAAATTTAAGAAACATAGTATCGGGAAAAATAATTAAAAAGTCAAAGATGAAATATTTTAGGAGGTGGAAAATAAACACAAAAAATAACTCGCGGTCTGTCAGACAGCATACAGCAGTTGAAGGCTGGAATATTAGTTAATGTTCGTTCAACACGATGCATACTGAACCAAATAAACATCATGTCGTGCATAAATGTTATCCTTATGTATATACGACATATCGTATAACTATGTAAAATACAATTGAATGCAATATAATGAAAAAAATTTAATACTTACTCGTCGATTTCTTTCCATGATGAATACTTCCTGATCCTTTTCTTCAATGAAATAAAAAAAAAAATGGTTCAATGTTCACATTTTCAATTAAATAAAAGAAAAATAATGACGCAGAAGATATCACAAACGCAGCAATTTTGTCTGCATGCAATGGCTACTAGAAAATCAAGCGAAAAAAAATGTGTTTACAGAAGTTCGAAACAATCATGCGCATGCGCAGAAGGCAGGATACGATGACTTAACCGTTGCCACCAGTTATATTACTAAAGTGCTGGATGGCTATCAACGGACAAGAAGAGGTTGGCCTTGAAAAAATAAGCTGATGGTATCCCAGCAACGAACCGCGAGTGTGCCATTGATGGCATTACGTTACCATCACCCACCCAGTACTGCCGGCAACAAGCCGTGAAGCGGCCATCGTTCGTGTTTTTACTGGGATTGCACATGGTAAAATTTCGTTGCGAAGCACGGGTATTTAGCTAGTAAATAATATAATTTTAATATTTTTTTATATATAATTTTTTTTATTAATTTTTTTGAAAATCTATTAATTCTAGGGGATACTCTGAATGCAGTTATATCCAATCTGAATATTTATGTAATGAAATAACAGTCTTGTTTACTAAGGATTGAAAAATTCAAGATAACGCACAATACATTGCTTATCTAAGAATTAATTGGTTTTACTGGAAATTCATTTCATACAAAAAAAAACTATAAAAGTACGGACTAATACATTGAAAAAATTTTTGCTCTATGTTTGTATAGAGAAATATTTGTGTTTAGGATATAAAATAAAAAGTAAATAGAGTGATCTAAAAAAGGTATTTTTTTAGTTTTTCACAGTATTTTATTTCACTTATCTACATATTATTTAACAGATATATATATATATATATATATATATATATATATATATATATATATATATATATATATATATATATATATATATATTTTTTTTTTTTTTTTTTTTTTTTTTTTTTTTTTTTTTTGGATTGGCAATCTTAAAAAAATTGAGGCTTGTATCACATGCTACTGAATTCTATTTTTTTTTCTCATTTTGAATGCAAGGAAATTGTAATTTCGATTGTTTGTTTGAAATATATATTCATTAAAGTTTTAGATTAAAATTTCAATAGTCAGGGGTCAAAGTGACAAAATAAGAATATATAGGATTTTTTTTTTTTTTTTAAATATAGGACAATTTAAAACATCAAATAACTGCACACAATTGCTACTGAACTTAAAAATTAACTCGTTATACATTTATATACGCGTTATATTGTATTTAAGAGAATCAAAACGCACCTTAAAAAAAAAGAAATCGCCTGATCCTGAATATGTCATCCGTTATTGTCTCAATATTCCATCCCTAAATGAAGTTTTATTAATTACATTATTTGAAATCTTGAGTCTTTTGATTCCAGCATCTATAACTGCTTGAACTGCTCCAATTTCTTTAAGTATTTTCTTTTTATCTCTGTTTTCAGTCTTTTGTTGGATCAGATTTATTGTTCAGTGTCGGTTGGATTGGCGGCGAAAATTGGGAGACTTAGCGCCGAATGTGGCGAACCGGGGACTTGGTTTTCCGGAAACCCTAGTGACCGTTTGGATTTGACAACACAACGTATTGACGTCAATTTTAATTTTGACGACTTTTATGAAAAAATCGTGGCTAATATTCCAAATCCGGTACTGATTCTGCGCCACGGTGATTTGACGGTAATTGACAAAAAATGTCAGCAATGCCATTTTTGTAAGAGCAAGAGAACTGCCTATGGTTGTCATAATTAGGCGCGGTTTGATGTAAACAATTCGTGTCGTAGAATCCGTATCGGATTTGGAATAAAAAAAAATCGCCATCCAACATCATATAGTAAATCTTAACCCTTTTGTTTCCTTCATCAATTATTGACTGAGCACTTAAAATGTTCTATAGTAGTCCTGCAAGTTAATCACAAGTTTTAACATCCGTTTTTCTCGAGGCAGAGTTTTGTTGCTGCATCTCTCTATGTATTATGACCAATTAATTTACTACGTTGGAGGAGAAAACAAATCAGAAATTCAAGACCTCGTGCTATGGAAAAATTCACATGTTTACACTTTACAACTTCCGCCGGCCCAGTAGAGTTGAGTTGTAGGTTATGTAGCACGTGATAGCACAAGAGATAAAACGCCACCGTTACAAACATCGCTTTTGTCAGGTTTTTTTTCACCTACGATCGCGACAAAGAATCTGAAATATAAAAAATGGCAACGATCGGCACCGTTATTACGAATTCGAAGAAAATATAGATCGAATCAATATAGAAATATAGGATATATAGGACAATTGTAAAATATAGGACAATATAGGACGGTTTTGCAGAATTAAAAAAAAAATATAGGATTTATAGGACATACAGAACGTCTGCGACCCCTGAATAGTGTATATCATGCTTCAATCATTTTTAATTTTAAAAAGTGTAACTTGATTTCTTATAAAATTAAACACAGGCAGAAAAGGATTAAAGGATAGTTGTTATAGTTTTACTTTTTCCGGTAAGATAAAAGACGATTTAGATGACTTTATACCCATATTGGTTTGTACTCTCAACGACCAATTTTTTTTTTTGCACAATAGCGGTTGATCAATCAAGGAACTGCAGCTTAAAGTGGATTCCGGATCAAAGCAAATATCCATGCATTACCCAGAATATGAACATGGAACCTTGGCATGCTATAACAGAGCTGTAATCACACAACCATCAGGAGGGCATTTACTAAGTATTAATATTAGTATTTAATCGCTTTTAAATGGCTTTTAAAAAATTAAAAATGCTATTACTATTTTTAAATCATTTTCGCATATGTATTGAGTTATTGAATGGTACACTTAATAACTGTCATTTTAGATAATTTGGCTTTCTAACTAAGAAAAGAGGGATAATATATAATAGTTGCACTAATATTATTTTTTTTTTTCAATCTGCTTTTAGAGGTATTGGGTAAAGTTAAAAAAAAATAAAAAAAAAATAAAAAAAAAAAAATACTATCTGTATATACACTATTGAGATTTACAATCACCGAATGTTATTTTAGATAGTTTGGCTTTTTAACAAGGAAAACAGATGCTTACACAAGGATATTATACACTTGCTAAGAATGGATATTATTGTTTTTGTATTTGGTTGGTAAAACTATTAGTTATTAGTTCAGTTAAATTAAAATTAATTGTTATTGCCATCTTATTATGTAAATTATTGAACGATAAAGTTATTAAAGTAATTATAGATCGTTTTGCGTTTCATTTAGTAAAAAAGATGGTATAGGTATAAGACAAGCATTAATATTAGTATCTTTTTTAAACCTTCTAATAAAGATCTTTGCAAAATAAAAATAGTTATCACTGTTTTTTATGTAATTAATTTACTGTAAGTTAAAAATCTCTAAATGTGATTTTAGATAATTTTGCTTTCTAATTTAGAAACAGACACTAGTGGTGAAACACTCACGTCCATAAATAAAGAATAAATCAGTTTTTCTCTAATTACTTCTCAGCTTGGAGCAGCACAGACACATGAAATTCACATAAAAATGCAACATATCTATAAATAAAACCGCTCAGTCGCCAACTGAAATGCAAAGTGTACAGTGGGGGCATATGCAAAAGAATGGAGTACCATTAGTGTACAGTTCTACAGATGCATCCACATTAAAAATCACGCAACTCAAGGAATTGATCTTTAGTGTGAGATATGATTTCTCCTATCATCAGTGTTTACTTGACACTGTATTTCATACTTAACATGAGTTTCTTGATGAATTCTAGTGGCTACATTGCTCGCACCACTTCTTGCACATTGTTTAAGTGATGTAAAGCTTCCAGTACGTTATATCTCCTACAGTGCGTATCTTAGAAGCATCCCACACATGTTTGATGAAATAAGGATTAAAGGAGTGATAAGGCTTACTTATAGGGGTGATGGTGATATTTTTTAATCGTTTATCCAAAGCAAAAGTGAGAAAAAATTTGCCATAAGTATCAATAAAGACTATTTAAATACTGATATTTCATAATTAAAGACTTTACTAGATCAAGTTAACGTAATTATAGTGAAAAGGCGGAATTTAATTATCTTTTGCGCTCTTGGGGAGCTTATTAAACTAATTCAACATATTGAAACTAAAGACCAAAACTCTTTTCCCATCAAATCGTTATCTTGAATTGACATTTTCCATGATATATCATGTTCCCACCTTTCTACAGATCTTCTGATGTCCAATATTACTCATGAGACTGAAAAAATAATTTTTAGTAAACAGTATCTGATGTTAAAAAGATTTGGTGCAATATGTTGAATTCGTTTAATAAGCTCCCCAAGAGTGCAAAAAATAATAATTTTTTTTTTCACTGTAATTATGTTAACTTGATCTAGCCAAGTCCTTATTAGGGAAATATAGGTTTCTAAATCGTGTTTATTGATACTTATGGCAAATGTTATTCTACTTTTGCCTAGGAAAAACGATTAAAAATATGAATATCGTCCCTATTATTAAGTCAGATCACTCCTCTAATTCAAAATTTATCAAGCATGTATGAGACGCATCTACGATATGCAATGTGTAAAGATTAAATCTTTTGAGAACTTTACAACACTTGCAAACAGCTCAAAAGGTGGGACGAGCATTTTAGCCACTAGAATTCATCAACAACAACAGAATACAGTGACAAGTAAACACTGATGGCAGGGAAAATCATATATCACGCTGAAAGTCAACTCCATGAGTTTCGTGATTGTTAATAAATGCACCTATACAACTGCACGCTAATGGTTTGCCAATGCCTCCACAGTACATTTTGCATTTTAATTTGCGACTGAGTTGTCTTACTTATTGATATGTTACATAAAGATGTCTCTTTGATGTGAATTTCATGTGGCTATGCTGCTCCACTGAGAAGTTATTAGGGAAAAATTTAACTATACTTAATTTATGTACTTGAGAGTAGTAGCATAGCTTTTGATATTAGAGTTTTTGTAATCTGTTTTTAAATACCTGGGGGGGGGGGGGGGAATGCCATTACTATTTTCATATACAAATTACTGAAAGTTATGATCACTAAATATAATTTTTGATAATAATCTTTTCTAACTAGTAACAGAGGATAACAATAAGAGGTAGTTAAGAAAGCACTGATATTAATAATGTTAATACAGTTTTCAAAAGACTTTTAGTATTTAATAATTTTATTATTTTCTTTACAATTAAAATAACGTGATAGCTCTATGAAAGGTTTTATGCATTAGGTTACTATGTCTCCAATGTTTGTAAAAAGAAAAATATTTTCATAATAAATGAAAATTGACAAATGAATTCTTCATTAACTTTGACAAAACGTCATAACTTCTTTAACGTCAGCTACTTGTCATAATGAACTTTTATAAATGACGTGAATGAAATATTTTACTTTCAATTCAATTTTACTTACTTTTAAAGGAATTCAAAATGTAATAAGTTGGCCATCCATCACAAGCATCCATTAATCCTATTTTCCTATTTATCAATCCTATATTGTTGAAGGTCGCGAAATGCTTATATTAAAAATATTCATTGACACCCATCAAATAGTCTCGAGAGTAAATTTCAGAGTTGTTCATGCACAACTATCTAATATGCAAAAGATGAGTCCACCTTCTCCCACCCCCTCGGCGAAAAAAAAATCCGCTTTCAAAAAATATATTTAATTCTATCTCTGGACATCTCTTTCAGTTTTGCATTTTCAGTTTCTAGCATTTACGTCATGCAAGGGGAATAAGATTCTCGTTATGGAAAGAATTTTTCATATTTCTAAGACAATTTCTCAGTTCAGTTGATTTCAATTGAGTTGAGTCCATTTCAATTGCAGGGAGTGATCTACTTTCCATTTTATGCATCAACATAACTCCAGTTATTGCCATGATTGACAGGAGTTGGAAATGATAAAAAGACGTGAATTCTGTCAGCTAGAGAGCTTTGGTGTTTTACATATCATTCAATATTAATTTTCATTCAAGTGAAATACATAAATTATATCCCAATAATGCAAGTTATTAATCACCGTTTTTATAATTAAAATTAGTTTTTAAAGCTTGAGTTGATTTTGGACAATTTATGAAAGAACATTGTGAGTTATATTTTGGGAGTTGCAAATATGGGATGCATTATTTGAAAAGTTTTGTCGTGGGGATTTAAAAAACAATTATATAATAATTTAGATTTTCTTTCAAAATCTGTTATATAGTCCAAAGTGCAAAGTATAGTCTAAACTTTCAAACTGTCAGAACTTTGAGCAGATGTTCATTAATTTCTTTCAGGAATGTGACTGAATTGTTACTTACCCATAGTCATGAATTACCCTATATTATATATAGGGTAATTGAAAATAAACAATAAAATTTAACTTGTGAAATACTCGAGCTTATAGTAAAATCTAAAACTATTCTGATAATTGAAAACTCTCTTGTGAAAAATTTGGTTTAGTTGGCGGCCTATTGGATTGCAATTCTATGCGGATCTGTATCAAATACCGATTCAATAGTTGGTAGCTTACAACAATTTTGTTATTAAAGTTCCTAAATGAATGATGAAATGATTCATGCAAATATGTTAGCTTTTAACACTTGTTAAATACGACAAAAACTTGGAATCTAAATAAAAAATTAAAGAAGGATTATTATTATATATATAAACTTACGGACCTTATTTTAAACATCAAAAGTAGGACATTTGAAGCTAAAATGTGTGTTGGAATCTTTAGAATCTTTCAAGCAATTTATTCCATAATGTAATGAGTTCATTAAACAGCCAACCTGATGGATGTGGTGTCAGCTCTCAGACCTCGCATTCAAAAGGTGTCGGGCTCGAATCCTGGGTTAGGCATGGATGTTTGTTGTGGTTCGGAATCCACGTTAAGCTGTAGGTTCGGAATCCACGTTAAGCTGTAGGTTCGAAATCCACGTTAAGCTGTAGGTTCGGAATCCACGTTAAGCTGTAGGTTCGGGCTTATTAGTCATTATTGTGCACGCAATTAGTAGTTGAGTGTACAAACAAACCAAGCCTATTCATTAAACAAAACTATAACTAAACCAGCCACATTTTACAATGAAGAGGCAAAACTTATACGGAAAATCCCAACACTGACTTTCAAGATATATTTTTTTTTTTTTTTCATCTAATGCACAAATAATCAAGATAACCACAAAAATTGTATTCAAAACTGCAACAGATGATTATGCCAATACGATTTTTCCAAGTTTCGAAAAAAAATTGCAGCATTTTAAAATATTTCCTCTGGTACAAATATTTTAACTTTTTACATTATATAGTCTCATAAGAAACGAACGTCATATGCTTTAAATAACCTTTTAAGGATTTTTTATTATAATTTAGGAGATTTTCAATCACGAAATTATATAAGCCGTATCATAATTTTTTTTTTTTTTTTTTATAAATATATAAAACTACTTTAAACGCAAAATTATTTGTTTATCCAATACTTCAAATATCTTTGGACATATCCATTAATACGCTGCTTTGCTCAAATACCTAGAGAATGGTTGCCAAATTATCTGAAAATCAAATTAAAATATACTTTTTCAGTAACACCATTAAATTGTTTATTTAACATAATGCTTTGATTTTTCAGAATATAAGAGATTCATACCTTCATCTCCAAATGTTAAAGACTTGTTCTAACTTGTTGGATCCAGTAGAAAGAGTCATCTAAAAGTTCATTTCATCACTCCGCATTAATTTCCATGGAAGAAACACGCTGTGTATTAAAAAGAAATTAATTTTTTATAACAACGTGCAAAAAATTAAACTTTTTTTAATCATTTTTAATTAGAAATCGTTGTGAAAGTAGTACTTGCACTAGTGTGAACAGTACTTTCTTGCACGCCTCGTGCTTCAATATTATATAGTCTTGATATTGAAATGATATATTTTCAGAAGAAATTCATTGATTGGAGTTGCCAACATTAGTTTATATGATTATATGAGTATTAAAAATATTTTTTGCACGTGATTATAAGAAATATTGTATGCAACACGTGAGAAAATACTTTTTTAAACTCGGTAAATTATTTGACTCATAGAATAAGCATTTTACTTCGTTTGAAAAAATATTGCTTTCCCAACCAGTTGCATAAATAACTATTGTTTTGAAAAGAATATGAAAAAGTAATTGTAAAGATAGTTATTTTTATTAAAATGTACCACAACTGTCCCTTAACTTATTAACTATAATGTTTTGAGTCAGGTAGCTCAAAGATATGAATTGTATTAGTTAAAGATAATTTTATATATTTCTCAGATTCCAAATTTTTTTTTAAATTTACACTTAATTTGTGAAACAAGAATGTGAAAATTAATACAACATAAAAGTGAAATGTTGTAGTAAAATATCTATGTTATTGGGAAACATTTACGAAAATAATTTATATCAATTTTTTATGGAATCATCATAATTGTAAAAGAAATATCATAGGTAAAAAATAATATCAACTAACTGACTTATTTACAAATACAAATTTTAAAACAACAGGCTCAAGGCTCAACAGGGTTGGTCGAGTAAATATATATATACAAGTATATAGAAATAGAAAATAATTTGCATACAATTGTTACAGAATCATACATACAATATAGAATAATCACAGGATCATACACATAATATACAATAGTTACAGGATTATACAATACAACATACATAATACAATACAATATACAAAGTTGACACTGCATTTGACAATCATACTGGAAAAATGCAATACATAATGCAAGCTAAGAAATTTTATAAAAACCAACAGTACGCAAGCATAAGTAACCAAATATAGAAACAAAATTACCTAATTTAAATATATACAAAATAAAAATTATAAGTTACTTACCTAGCCAGTGTAATCCAATTTTTGTCCATTGATGATCCCCCAGTGCACATCTAATTGTTTCCTAAAACTCTTTAAGTTCTTTGAATTTACAACATTTGCTGGCAAATCATTCCAATCATTGATAATCCTATTGTAAAAATAGTGTTTTCTCCCTTCCCTATTAAATTGAGATTTGAACAATTTGCACCCATTTCCTCGTGTCCTATTGTCAGTGACAAATTCTAAACCCCTAATTTCACCATGTGCAGTAAATTTAAATTACTGGATCAAATCCCCTCTTGCCCTTCCTTCCTGCAGTGTATACATGTTTAATTTTTTCAATCTATCCTCATTTGCCATGCCCGAAGTACCCTGAATAACTTTTGTTGCTCTGTGTTGAACTTTATTTAGTAAATCAATGTCCTTATTTAAATAAAGTGACCAAAACTGTACTGCATACTCAAGATATCACTAGATCTAGATGAAACACATTTTTTTATATAACCTAACATCCTATTTGCCTTGTCACTAGCCGCCCAACATTGTTGCCCCATTTTGAAATCTTTACTAACCAACACCCCCAGATCACTGACAACGTTAGCATCATTTATTATAATACCTTGTAAATTGTAAGACGCATTTTGATTTTAGCTTCCCATGTGTAAAACCTGACATTTGCTAATATTAAATGACATTCCCTATTTAATAGCTAAATCAGATATCCTATCTAAATCTAATTGAAATTGTACTATCTGCTCCACTGAATTAGAAAATCCCATGATTTTTAAATCGTGTGCAAAAAAATGTCTTTACCCAAGAGACCTTCGCTAATATCATCGATAAAAATTATAAACAGAAGTTTACCCAAAACTGACCCCTGTGGCACCCCACTTTTAACTTCTCCTCACTGAGAGTATTTACCTTTGATTTGCACTCTTTGCTTTCTTCCAATTAACCAATTTCCAATCCAACTTAAAAGAGTGTCATGAATTGCAATTCTTTTTAACTTATGTAATAATGCTTCATGTGGGACTTTATCGAATGCCTTCTGGAAATCAATATAGACTATATCAACCGAATTCCTTCCATCCAATTCCCTAGTAACCTCATCGTAAAAATGTAAAAGATTAGTCGCACAAGATTTTCCCTTTCTAAATCCATACTGTTTACTTGAAAGTAAGTCACTAGTCTTCAAAATTTCATAATGTAATTTTTTAGAATTGTCTCAAACATTTTACAGATAACAGATGTCAAACTGACTGGTCTATAATTTCCTGCATCATTTTTCAATCCCTTTTTAAACAGTGAAGTAATATTAGCTAACTTCCAATCTAATGGTACTGTACCCGAACTATAAGAACATTCGAATATATACAACAACACATCCCCTAACTCCTCAGCATACTCAGTAAGGACTTTTGGATAAATATTGTCAGGTCCAGGAGCTTTAAAAGGTTTCATACTTTTTAACTGATAAATCACTTCTTCCCTAGAAAATTGAAACTCCTGCATATCCGAGCTTGTATTAATCTCTGTAAGAGTCCCCCATTAAAATCCTTATTGGAGACACTCATGGAAAAATCATTCAAAACGTTAGCCATCCCCTCATCATCATGCATTAAATTACCCTGGCTATCCTCAAGTGGCCCCAGATGAGTATTCATTCTTTTATTTCCACTGGCATATGCCAAAAATCTCTTTGAGTTAATATTAATATCTATCAAACAATATTATTTTCCGTTCATGTCTTAGAATAATAATCTATTAAATTAAATGCCTTAATTTATTGACTTTTTATTTTGTTATAAATGTTTAAAGAACAAGAAACTTAATTACTTAATCTAAAGGGATTTATACAACTTTATCTTATAAAAAATGTGGGAAATTAGTACTAAATTTCCAAGTTATAACTTTTTATCAAAATAAAGTTTTTATGAAAAGGTCAGAACTCTAATTGGAGTATTGAAAAAAAAAGTAACTCAATCAAGAGTAATATATTAAAATTAAACAACACGGGAATCTGCGAGTTACAAAAAAAATTTATATAATTATTAGTAGCAAATCATAGGTCCAATAACATTTTTAGTTTAAAGCACAATTTGTTAATAGTTTTTAAGCAAAAAAAATATTAAAAATTATTTTAATATATGAACCACTAGTTAATTGTTTTTTTAATATCTATTGTTAGCCAATGCTATTCATATAGGTTACATTTCTAAACGTAAAGAATCATTAAGAATAGGATTAAAATATATTACGATGTCATCTGGAGGCATATCACTAGAGTCATTATTTGATGATTTATTTGTAAAATAACAGTGATCAACCTGCAGCGAAATAACTTCCAGGCTCTTAGCTTTGGCTTCTCATTGAAAATAGCTAATTCCTGAATGTTTGGTATGTGATGCTACGTGCTAAACAAATAATCACGTGCGAATGATCACTCTTTCGTCGTGGGAGTCTAAGCACTTGACCGGTTGTTTATAATACAAAAAAAAATGTGGAAATTTATCCTTTGAATAAACCTATTTTGTTGTTAAACAAACATTTCTATTTCAATAGATTTCAGTAAAACAAACACATGCTTTTTTAGTTGTTTCTATTGTTTAAGAAAAGCTAATTTAAACTGCAGAAAAAATTAGGATAAAATGCTTCTTGATGAAATAGAAAGATATTTTTGTAGACAGATTTAGAGACAAGAAAAGCATCTTTTTTTTTTCTCTCCATTAAATGAAGTTAAAGTAAATGCATGTTTTCTTAAATCATTTTTATTATTTTTGAATTTGTGTATTTGTGTGTGGTGGGTAAATCTGAATTAGTTTAAGTAATTCATTTGCAATCATCCAATTGATCTGACACTTGGCATATAGACTTGTCGATGAGAAGGCATTATAATAAGGTTTGGGGGCTTTCATTAACATCCTATTCACATCTTGTTTCTTCGGAAAATGAACTAAGCCAGTTGTCTTCATCAATTGAGCTAAAACTTGGCAGATAGACTATGCCGATGACAATACATTTATCCTGTTTTAGTGGTAAAAAATTATTCCATGGCATGAAATAGTTGATTTTCTTCTCAGTACGAAAAGTTGTTTCAGCACAAAGCGTTTATTTTTCGTATTTAGTACTATAAGCGTCTTCTTACGAAAGCTGAGTTTCTTCTTATGAAAAGTGAGTATGAGCTCAAAATCACTTAAAAAAAAATTGAAGTTGAACATAAAAGTTGGCAATGTAAACACAATATTTATAGTAAAAACTTTGTTTTTACCGTCCAGTTGTTACACACATATTGAAATTAACTTTTTAAATCTATATATACAGGAAGACGTATTTCTACACCTTCTCTACTTTACATTAAATTAAATGAATTTGTAAGACACTGAATGTACTTTTTATTTACCTGGTAATATTTTTAATTAGTGTAAAATGTAAAAATGGTTCTTGAAAGATATGCCCTAGTCATTTATGATGAATTGACTTTTATAAACTTATTATAAGTTTTGTTACTGGGATATTTAATAAACTTATTAGATTTTATAAACTTATTATTATTGCATTAAATGTGCAAAGGTATCAGCAAATATTTACTTATAAAGCTTCTATAAATTTAGTGATATTTTTGCTCGTGATAATTGAGTAGATATTTCTTGCCCATTTTTAAATCAATTGAAATATTAAAATATGACAATTTAAATTAAGTAGTAAATTATAAACTAATTAATGTTTAAGTTTAAAGATAAAGAAATAGTTTCTCTAAGCAGAAAAAAGATCCTTCTCTCGCTCCTGGATTCTATAAGAACACCACCATGCACAACTGGAGAAAAAAAAACTATTTTTACTATGTGAAACTTGAACTATCTAATGATCTTAAACTATCACAGACAATAAACATTTCTATATATTACTTTTCATAAGATTTTTCAAATCCTATATTTAAGTGGAAAATACTCTTACATTTATACTTGCTAAACTTGCATTATTGTTAATTTAAATGATAAATGCAAACAAAGTATGTTCAAGACATTATATTGTAGTGTACAAAGCATATAGTTTTGAATAAAAATCTTTCAATATAAATAAATTTCGTCAAAATATGATATTAAATAACAAGTTTAAGTAAGCACAAACAAAATAAACATTTTACATTTTTTCAAAAGAATACTTTTCCAGAGTTCTTTTAACGGCGGATCATATTCTATCTCTTCACATTTTTCACTACCATGAAACAGTTATTGTCAGTGATTAAGTAACAGTTTAATGCATGCAGGGTAGTGTTTTTTATCATTTAAATTTTAAATTCTGTTTGCTCAGCGCTATTTTAAGTTTCTTTTTCCAAAAGGGAAAATTGTATAAATTGCAGAAAGAACTTAGCTTTGAAGTCGTTATGGACGGTTCGCAATAGAAAAGAACTAAAAATTTCAGATTTAATTTGGAATAAGGAAAGGAAAATGACAAAAGAGTGGAATTCAGTAGCATAAAGAATAAAGAAAAATGCTTGAAAAGATACAGATTTTCATTATTCATTCTGATGTTGCCTTTTCATGGGGGCATAAACTTGTTAAGAACTCGTGAAAGAACAAATTAATTTCTCTTTATGAGAGCAGAGTATGAAATATTTATTAGGAAAATAAATATTTTTTTCTGCATTTTTCAATTGATAAAAGATTCTTAAAGACTTCAATTTTTAAAACGGAAACTGATCATGATAGGAAAATAAATATTTTTTTCTGTATTTTTCAATTGATAAAAGATTCTTAAAGACTTCAATTTTTAAAACTGAAACTGATGATGATATTTTAATATGATTTAAATTTTTTTAGCTTTAAATTGCACTTTAGTTATTCTTGGCATAGCACAACATGTCATTATACAACTTAATTTTTTAACATTACATTTTCAAAGAATTCTCGAGGTTAATTTGCATAAGAACCTGGGGAACAAAACTGTATTTGTCCCCAAACTAATTTATGCAGATGATAATCCTTGTCCTGAATTTACAGGGTGGTCATAAAATAACTTTGCCCATATATGGACCTCTAGCTTCTGTTTCGTTCAACGGATCGAGACGAGATTTCAAGTATAGTTATTCAGAGGTATGAGCTTGGGATTCCATGAATGGTAACAAAATGGCACTCACGATTATGGTTATAGTTACAGAAACTAGAAATTTTTGAGAAGGCAACACCGACTTTTTCCGGTCGCAAAGAGCTCAGCCCATACGAAAACCCTACAGAGCGTTGGTACGGTACGAATATCACAAAAAAAAAACAGACACGTTATGTACGCACAAAAAAAAAATGCTTTGCGAGCGACCACATAAACACGATCGGGACCCAAGGTGGAAATTTGCATATGACAGAGACCAAAGTTCACATGGGTGTCATTACAGGCAATTTTATCGGCTTTGTACGCTGAATATCTGGTGAACGGCCTCCGTTTCTGTTGGCTGTTCTCAAAGCTGATTTTTGTGCGGGCATAACGTATTCACTTTTTGTTATACATGAACCATTCCAAAGCTCTTTAGGGTTTTCGCATCCACTGTGCATTTTGCGATAGAAAAAAGTAGTTGTTTCCATTTGGAAATTTCGTGTTTCTGTAACTATAACCATAACCGTGTGCACCATTGTGTTGCCATTCACAGAATCCCGAGCTCATACGTCTGAATAAACTATACTTGAAATTGCATCTTGATCGGTTGAACGGAACGGAAACTAAGGGTCCATACATCGGCAAAGTTAATTTATGACCACTCTGTATGTCGTATAAATAATGCGTTATAACAAAATAAATTTTGCTACAAAATAGCAGTGGGTAGTAAATCGACAATTTGGCGACTGAGTCAGATAGGGTCGTATTTTACTTTATATATCCTTTTGGAAGTTTTCCTGATATTCTCCTATTCGAGACACAAATTCAGTGTCTCTTTGAAATGTCATTATGAATGGTGCATTTGACTTGACACTAAGATATAGTTCAAACTTTTTTCTTGAGATCATCTTTAGCATAATTCGCGGATACTGATGATACAACAACCTACAATTTAACACCATTAAACCACTTAATGTTTAAATTCATGATATTATGTTATTTTAATTGTTGTACGAAGCCAGGGGGTCAAACGTAATAACGGGACCTAGTTGTTTGAAAAATGTAATAAGCTAATTTGTAGATGTACCTTCGAACATATAGTATGAAAGTCAATAAATTCAGTTTGAAGAATTAAGCAAGGCTTACATTTAAAATCATTTACAGGATTAAAAAAAATTTGGAAAATAATATATCTGTTAATCAGGCTGTATTATTTATCTACCCGTAAATTTGTTTAATCTGGAAATTGAAATTTTCAAAACAATAATATACCGACCATCACATTTGGCAATAATTCTAGTTTTGGGGTACATATGGAAAACATGTCTTTGTTTAAGGCTTCAGTTTTTACACTTGTTTAGGGATTTAAACATAAAAAGTTAATTTTCAAGAAACCATGTAGGGTCTATTGTTAGCAAAATTGTTTTAAAACAGCTTTGATTGAGAAAGGGTATTGTTGAAAAATTATCTGAAAATAGTTTTCCAACAATATAAAGTAAAATGAGATTGAACACCATTATTGTAGTTTTATACAATTTGACGGCATCTTGAAAAATTTCTGCTCATATATTAAAATTGATTTTTTTTAATAAAAAAAGGGCTAAGAAGAAGTAAAGTGCCAATATTTATGGTTAGGGAATGTTATATTTGAGTGTATATAGAATATTAAACATATTTTCAATGTTTTCAGGAATTTCGGTAATATATTACAAGATTTAAAAAAAAAAAATTTAAATACTACTCTTGAATATAATTTTGTAAAAATGTCAGTGAGTAATCTCTTTAATATAATTTTATATGTACTTATCTTATTAATATCCTACTTTGTCTTATACGAATGCTTTTACTTTGCATTTGATTTAATTTTAAATTCTGAAGCCATTAAGATGGGTTATTATTACAGATTAACAATATTTTTAACGATTCTTTCCGTTTAAAAACACAACCTACGTTTCTACTGTTGGTTAATTATGTATTGTAGAAATCATTTAATTAATTTTAGTTATTCAATTTAGTATTTTAATTTTGTTCCCTTCGCTTAAACTTAAACTCTAAATGGAGTGACATTGGGTTTTCTAATAGCTCTTACAAAGAGGGTTTTTGTTTTTTTTCATTTTAACCCATTAATTACCATTTTTACTTAATTTCAATAAATTTTTTCTTCAATGGTTTTAATGCATTATTAGTTCCTTTTACGATTTTAACATTGTGTGATTAATACTAGTAACCCAACTTACAACTTTGATTTTTAACATTAATTGTCAATTTTATCAATTACAGAAGTAAGGATAAAAGATCCTGACTTTTTAAAAATATTTATGAATTGTTATAAAATAATTATGCATTTTGAAAAAAAAAAAAAAAAAAAAAAAAAAAAAATGCTAGCAAATTAATTTAATACAATATCAGTCTATCCCACTTCTCCTTATAATAGTAAAGATAAAATATTTCAAGTATTGGAAAGCATTTTTCAAGCATGAAACTGCGCTTAGAGTTTGAATAATTTCTTAAATTTACTGGAAAGATATTCATGTTATGTTCCCATATTTGAAAAAAAAATCAGCTACTTGAATTAAGTTATACCCTCATCAATCAACGTACGACAAAAATAGGCATATTAGAGTTGATAAGTTAAAGAACAATCGCGAAGCATATCAAAGAAAAATATTGCTTTTTCAACCATTTTTGTTTCGTTTTCTTAAAATGAAACGAATTCCCCTCTCCACACCATTTTTCATTTAATTTAAATTCAGCGATATAGATAAACAACGGTATAGACTGCTTACGCTTAACGCTTGAAAAATGAAGTCATTGCCAGATGCCTTTGGGTGGGCAAAAATACGGATTGCCAAGGATTGAAAATAAAATTTTAGGTTGTACACAGCAGAAATGTCAATAGTAGACCTTAATTAGTAATAATATGCAAAAAAATGTCTACTCAAACACTTTACAAGGTTTCTAGCATTTCCCTCCAACTACAAAAATGAACTGTGATTGGTTAATCCACACATATCATCAACCAATGGCACGTATTTCTCCTTGCATTGACATCTATTCAGTTGGTTATCTATATCGATGGTTAAAATATGATGAAACAAGAAGTGAAGAAGAATTTTTTTTTTTTTTTTTAAATGCTTTTCTCTACAAGATATTTTAAGTTCATATATGACTTGAGCGTTCAGAGATAAAGGGATGAATCTTTCATTATTCTACTTTGAATAATCAAAGCATTATTTCAAATCCACATTTCAGTATAGTAGTGATTACTGGACATTTTAGGTCAATCTACAGCAGTTTATGGCAACCATTCAAGTGTTGTGTAAATCAGTAGAGACATTGGTATGTCCAATGATATTAAAGGTATTAGGCCTCAGCAGATCTTATAGTCCTCGTAGTGGCGACTCCAAAGCTGGATATGAACTTAATTTGATATTTTAGCCTGTATTTTGATGCCTCTGTTCATTATGGGAATTAAAATATCCGAAAATACGTTCTCCAAAGAATATAGCGTTCAAAGAACAAACGATTGTAAAAATTTGAAGAATTTTACTTATATGTTAGAGAGACTTGAAATCAAGTAGAGTAGAAGTAAGTAGTAGAAGTACAAGTAAGTAGTAGAAATACAAGTAGAAGTAAAATTAAGTTGAAAAGGAATTGGCATGAAAACAGTGTGCTTGTCTTATTTGATAAGTTTTTCGATAAAACTTAGGATTTTTGCTTCATGAAAATGCCTTTTTGCAAACGAACGTTAGTACTGTATATTGACGAAATTTACTGTGTCCAAAAACAATATTTGTTGAGTGAAATATGTACGAAGTCCTAAAGCAGAGTGGAAACTTTTTAGAAGTCTAGTCGTTCTTGCTAAACAAGTCTGGAGCCATATAGTGAAACTAATTTAATATTTGTTTTCAAAAATATCCAATTAAACCCCAAGTAATAATTTTTAAATGCCGAGTATTAACACATTGGTTGCTCATTCTTTGCTGTTATTCATGTACTTAATGAAGAATGAAAATTGTCTCGTTAAGTTTCAAAATTTAAAAAATTATCTTTTTCCAGGAAATGAATTTCGAATCATAGAGCTTTATAGAGAACTTTTGAAAATTCAATCTAGGTCAAGTACAAAAACATTTTTTCTTGAATTAATCTAATTCTGACTATATTTTTACGTATAGTAGTTAAATGCAAAAAACATGGAATTTTCTACCCTTTTCTTTTCTGATTTTTCTATGTCTTAGAAAAAGAAGTCAAAGTTTCGTATTTGAAAGAGT
The DNA here is from genome assembly GCA_963978545.1 of Linyphia triangularis. Classification (NCBI taxonomy): domain Eukaryota; kingdom Metazoa; phylum Arthropoda; class Arachnida; order Araneae; family Linyphiidae; genus Linyphia; species Linyphia triangularis. The sequence goes on from OZ021731.1 coordinate 41,736,708, forward strand.
AAAGTTTTTAGGAGAATTATACATGCACTTTTAGTGTATATCTTCTTTTCTGGCAGATTTGATTGGAAAAGAAATATTTTCATGGTAAAGAAGAAGAGAATAAAAAACTCGTTGGTGAATCCTAAAAAAATCCTGAAGAATAAATTACTGTTTGATGGAAATGGAACATTACATTTAAATGAGTGTCATTATATGAATTTTCTCGAGTGAGAGTTACACTAGATTTTGCTTATTCTTAGCTACTACGTTAGTTAATTAAAAAGTTTAGCAAATGCAATATTTCAGATTTCTTTAATGTCTATCCTCTTACAAAGCCACTTTTTAAGTAAATAATTTTATATCATATTAATTACTTAAATGATACATGTTTAATTGATTTACTAATGTAGAATACTACAAACTAAATTTGTACTAAGTTTGTGTATGCTGCTTCGAACAGAAATTACGAATAACAATATTAGTTTTTAAGAATTAAGTCAAAAAATTTTAAGATTATAAATAAATCGGATAATAATATTTCTGTAAAATCCACCGGTATCATTTATCTACCTGTTACTTTCAATTACCCATGCATTTAGAGTTTACGCGGGTAATGAAAGAATAGCATTCCATTTTGGAACATCCTAATTTCAAAAAAGTGGTATAGAAAAAATTTCTGTCTGTGTGTACATGGTCAGCATAATTCCCTAAGAAATTGACCTACGATGATCAAATTTAGTGTACGGATTAGTGATGGTCATGGGACCTATCATTAAAGTTTTCGTCAAAATCACGCATTCGCATAAGGTTGAAATCAGAACAAATTATGAAAAAATCATGTTTTTCAGTAAGTGCTAAAAAACGACTATAACGATTTTGATTAAAATCTCTAGGCTAATGTTTCTGATCTAATTGTCCCCACCTTCAAAATTCCCTTAGAAATTCGATTACAGCGTAAAAAGTTGAAAAACGAAAGTCTTTAACACAGAGCTCTCTGCCCTTGAGCATTGCCCATTAACGATTGGTTTTTTTCTGCTTCACTCACCAGAAAGAAAATTGTAATGTTTATCGATTGCAATGACCAAAATTATAGTGTAATTGAAAATTGCACGTTGTTCCACACACCCCAGTTTTTGTTTAGGAAATTTAATCAGTCAATATATATGTATTCTGACCCACAAATTTGACAAATATTTTCGTTCTGAGGTACGGAAACTTAATATTTACTTTCAATTACCCATACGTTAAAATAGGATAATGGAAATATTGCATTAGGTACAAAAATTGTGATTTTTTTGCATTTCTTCACTTTTTGGAACATCCTTGAGTTTAAAAAAGTGATCCAGAAAAAATGTTTGTCCGTATGTGTGTGTACAAGTGTGTCTGTGTCATCATAACTCCCAATCGGATTTGCATACGATGTTAAAATTTTGTGTACGAGATAGTAGAGGCAACGGGACCCCTCATTTAGGTTTTGTTGAAATAGCGCATGCACATAAGTTGGCTGGCATTGAAACATTTATGTTTTTTAGCAATTGACACACACACGAAAAAAAAAAAAAAAAAAAAAAAAAAAAAAGAGGGAGAATGAGAGAGAACAGTCCTAACGATTTTAATCAAAATCCCTGTGGGAATGCCTTTTAAGGTGTTTTAATATCCATCACCTAAATTCCCGTAGAAATGCAATAAAAACATAAAAGAAAGGAAAACGAATGTCTTTAAACAGTGTTTTCTTCTTATGAGCATTGTCCATCAATGGCTTTTTCTTCTCTGTTTCACTTACAAGAAAGTATAATGTAATATTTACCGAAAAACGTTTAACAAAATCGATATTTTTTAATAATCTTTTTTTTTTTATCTGGTTTGGAAACAGTAACAATTATTTCCAAAAACATCGCCAAACTGGACATTTTTTTAAATTAATGAAAGTATTAAAATGGTAATTTACATCAATCCATGGCAAATATTAATGCAATGATCATTATTGATTGTAAATTAAAGTTGTGCGATGTTCTACACCCTTAGTTTTACTTTAAGTCAGTCATTTAAACATAACAAATTCATCCTCAAGTATCGAATTGAGGCGTATTGTTATAACCTTGTTTTAAATCAACTTTCTTTGAGAAAGTGCATTGTTGGAACAATCTTTGAAAACTACATACTAACAATAATATAAAAAGTGACTGCACACCATTATTACATTTTTATTCAATTTGACGCCATCTTGAAAAGGACTCGGCCTCAAAAAATAGAAAGAATTTTTTCATTCTAAAAAGTATTAAGCAGAAATAAATTACTCTTATTCTTGCTTTAGTACATAATGTTTACTTGATACAATGTTTAAAAACTAAGTTTCGTATTTTCCGGGTTTAACAATATTTCACACTCTTTAAAAGCAAAATATTAAATACGACTCTTGAGTATAATTTCATAACAAGTATTTCGACGTTTGTATTATTTCCTTATGTCTTATTATATGATTACTTTTTTGCATTTGGGTAAAGTTTAAATTCCGGAATCCTCAAGATGATTTCGTAACATAGTTTAACGATATTCTTAATGATTCTTTACTTTTGAAAACGTAACTTTTATAATTAAGGTTTGGATAATTATATACCGGAGAAATGATTTAACTAAGAGGTCATATATTAAAATAGCTTTTATTCTTTTCCTCCTGCTTTTGACCGAATAAGAAATTACGTTTTAAATTAAAAATTTAAATGGAATCTTTGAATTTCTAGCAATCATTACTTCCAGTTTTTATTGTAACTCATGGCCTCCCGTTATGTTTAATTTTAATATATTTTCTCTTGATTGTGTTATTTTAATGTAATATTCCTATTAAAATTTAGATCTTTTGAAATATGTCCATAAAAAATTAAAACTTGTACATTTAGCTCTAATTATCTACATTTTGTTTTATTGAATATCAAATTATTGAAATCCATCTAGGGTGAGTAATTTTGGGTCCTGCATTTTAAAATTCATAAAAAATGCAAAAGTAATATGAAAGAAGTAAGTTAAGGTGCTTAATTTAATACATTTTTACTCTAATCCATGTATAGACAATAATATAGTTTAAGTAATTTTTCACGTATGAAATTCTTTTTACAATTAGGAGGATTTCAAAAATGACACAGATGATTTTCATACATGTTTCCTACCAAATTTGATAGTGAGATAGTAAAATTCTGAATCGTTCTAAGAATACAATCAATATGTATGCCTCCATATTTGAGGTAAATCAAACATCCTAATATGCTATTCATACAGGCATTTTACTACAAAATTTAATTAATTTTTATGTTGTAACAGTTTTCACATCATTGTTTCAAAATTTGAGAGTAAATTAAAAGCAAATCTTTGATATTTGTGAAATCAATAAAAATAGCTTTAAATGATACAATTCTTTTCTTAATAAGATACTTAATCAAGACAGTTAACAAGTTAATTAACAGTTAGTTGCGATACATTTTAATGAAAACTATTATCATTACAATTACTTTTGGACACTCTTTTTTTTTTTTTTTTAAATGAGGTACATTCTTTTTCCGCGGCGTTTTTCCTGCATTGAAAGATATGTGGAATCAAGACACTTTGAAGATCATTGTTTCTTTCTTTGAGACGACTCATCAAGTTGGAACACGTCTTTAACATTCGGTAATGAAGGTATGAATTTTTTATATTATTTTTGAATTCTCTGAATAAAAAAAGAATTACTTTAGATAAACAGTTTTATGTTGGGTTTATTGGAAATACACATTTTAATTTTGTTTTCAGAGGTCTTTCGAAACCAGTATATAATTATTTGAACGAAACATGATTGAATGATTAACACTGAACGATTAATGAGCATGTCCAATGATATTTGAGTATTTGAAGCTTGTAATTTTGCTTTTAAAGTAGCTTTCTATGTTTTTTAAAATTTTATATCATGATTTATAAAATTTTATAATTAAAAAATATCCTTAATAATTAAAAAAAAAAGAAAAAAGAAACAACACATAAAGGAACTTTGAAGCACATTATGCTCGTTTCATAAGAGGCTATGTAAGTTCTAAAATTTTGACTTTCTGTCAGAGAGAATATTTAAAATTGTTTCGAAACTTGGACTTTTTGTTTTCAAAACTTTGAAAATTCGTATGGATTATATATAATTACGAATAAAACTATCTGTCGCAGCTTTGTGTAAAATTTTAATGCATACCTTCACAACATGCGCATTAGATAAAACATTCTTAAAAATCTGAGTCGGGATTTTCCATGTATCATTTGCCTCTTCATCACAATAAGAATTGTTATATGTGGACGACTTTGTTGTAGTTTTGTTTGATGAGTTAATTACATAATGAAATAAATAGTTTGAAAGATTCTAAGATTTTAAACCATATAATTTAGCTTATTATGTCTTACTTCTGTTGCTTAAGATATTGTTTGTAAGCTTGTATGCAAAGCAATAATTGTTCTTTTATTTTTTAAATAGATTCCAAGTTTTTATCACATTTAACAAAAGGGGAAAATTTACAAGTCGGGATATATAATTTCTTTATATTATTAAAATTAATTATTTAATGGAAATTTTATTACTTAATCTGGATATAATGGAGCAAGTTATAATTCAATTTGTAATTTATTTAGAATTTTAATTTATCTGAAAATGATGAAGACTGATCTGCTACAGAGAAGCTACTAGAATTGTAAATATGATTAACTTCCTTTATAGGATTTTCTTTAGAATGTACTTAAAAAATTCTACTCTATAGTCAGGTTACTTAACTAAAGTGAACGTAAACTGAATACTGAAGAACTAAGCTTTTAATACTTACAAGCGCTCTTCACAGCGTTGAAAATCCAAGTAGCTTTTCCAAGGAAAAACATACAACTGTTTCTGTGGGCGAATTGAATTTGAATCTAACGCAGTTCACGAGAGAGCATGAAATGAAGATATTCTCGCAAAATAATCCCGGGCAACAGACTTCACTTCTGGATTCGACACCGTCCCGGCAAGGATTCAGCAAGAGTGTCTTTTTCAGTTCTTCTTGGGACGACTTCTGTGTAGAGAGTTTACAGTGCTACTGTTGTCGCGAGACTCAAGGCAAGGGCGTAGAGCTGGAGTCTGGACATCTGGATTATTTGGATTTGATTATGGATTTGGATTGCTTAGCTTCTTATTGGGTAAGCCTTATCTTTTCTTTTCTCGAAGTCTGCAGTTGACTGGTTGCACAACCTCATCAATCTGGGATGCAGCTATGTCTTCAGACATTACACCTGGTTCAGGTAGATTTGATTGTGGAACGTCCGGTTTGAGAACAGCTTCTTCAGGCAGGATGCCTGGTTTAGGGAGACCTGGTTGTGAATCGTATAGTTCTGGAACAGCTTCTATCGGATGTAAGAGGCTAACTGGAATATCTTCTTGGTAGTGAATCTTCCGCTTTGGATTCTCACAGAAGTGCCAATTTCTGTTCTTCATGTTGAGTACGATACCAGTCTTTTCCAGGAAGTCTGTCCCTAGCAGAGTACGATTCCCTTTTACTATGGGCCGAGCCTGAATATCCAATGTAATGGATTTCTCTTCAATGCTAATGCTCACATGGGCATAATCATAACCATACTGGCGGTGTACGCTTCTTCCATGGACTAGCATCCATTTGCCAATGTCATCATAATTGTTGTGGTTTGGAATTTCATACCCTTGTGCAACAGATAGGAGAATAAGATGTCTCCCGTGACCGATTTGGAGGCACCAGTGTCTGCACAGATTCTAGCATTCACTACTGATATGCTGGTGTTAAGCAAAGCTTGTTGCTTGGTAGGTATACAGTGTCAAGAAGTTGACAACAATCTTATCATCTCTTACAGGTGAACAGGTGGGACATTTAGTTTTAATCACTCCTATTTTACCACAACCATGACAGCTGATAGTTGGTCTTTCCCCATTACCAGTTTCATTTCTAGGGTTTGAGGGAAACGCTTTAATCTTCTGTGGAGCATGTTTAGAATTTCGGTTATACTCGTCACATTGACGACCCCTCGAATATTCATTCCTCCAAAGCTCTTGAGATGTAACCTTTTGCTTTACGCTTCGAAACTCGTCGTAAGAGTCCAATTTATTCGCAAGTTCAATAAGGTTGACCAAATCCGACCAATTGTCTAGGAAAGGTTCTCGGACATCGGCTGGAACGCGACGCTTAATTTGATCACTGATCATCAAGTCATATAGGGGTTTAAACTCTGTCATTCCAAGTCTTGATATCCATCCGTCAAAAAAGTTCTGCAAATCAAAGTAGAAATCACGCCAAGTAGTGTTAGGGTTTCTGCGATGTTGTGTAAATAACTGTCGAACACAACTCACTTTGTGACTGGTATCTTGAAAAATGTTAACTGTCTTTCGAACAAATTCAGGAACAAACTGATGTCATCACTATTTGCATTGAAGTTAAGAATTAATTTCTCGAGTCCTAATTTTGGAAACTCTGTGTCAGTAGACAAAACAGATCCCGATGAAGAATTCGAACTTTCTGAATGCTCAGTTTTTCCAGTTCGTATGATTGTTCTTGCTTTAGCTTTTCCATTTCAAGATTCTCTTTTCGTCTCTGCTCCTCAAGATTAAGATTCTCTTTTCGTCTCTGCTCCTTAAGATTAAGATTCTCTTTTCGTCTTTGCTCCTCAAGATTTTCTTTAGTAATCCTTTCTGCGATTATTTCTTCAAGCAGAGTTTTCACATATTCAAGGTCCTCTTTATAAGCCTCACTTTTCTGAATGTTATGTATCACTAATATATACTCTAGGCAGTATATTATAAGTTCTACAGAATTATCAGGAATAACAAAATAATCTTTTTCAGTTACTAAAGATAGGTACGCACAAGGAATTTGTATAGGAAGGATGGAAGGATTCCACTTGGATTTATTTCGACCGAAATTTTCCAAAACCAAATTTGAATTTGATAATTCAATTTCCTTTAGTTTGTGAATTCACAAGTAACAAGAAAAATCAAAAGGACTTTACTTATCTTTTAGGATATACCTCAAACTTCATTAGCTGTTGACGCAGTTATCCGTTTTTCCCAAACTACAACCTTCCGTAACAAAACCATTGAAGAAAAAACCACCAAGTCGCCATCTTGCCACATTCTTGCACCGTTGCGCTGCGTTGAATATTTAAATATCATTCGATAATTCAAACATCGTAGATCGGCCACAAGTTGGGGGCCAATTTATAGTCAGGTTACTTAACTAAAGTATAACTAATACATAAACGAGAGAATACTGAAGGACTAAGCTTTTAATATTTACAAGCGCTCTTCACAGCGTTAAGAATCCAACTATCTTCTAAAAGGAAAAGCATACAACTGTTTTTGTGGACGAATTATTTTTTAATCAGACGCAGTTCACGAGAGAGCGTGAAATGAAGATATTCTCTCAAAATAATCCCGCGTTATAACTTTCTATAAAAAAGTTATAGATTGATGATTAAATTGTAAACCATTTTTATGCACGTATTTGATAGTATTACTAGGTTCTTTGCACTGCATTATACACTTTAAATTGTATCACAAAGTACAAAGTTTACTTGATTAAAAATAAAGTTTGGTGCAAAAAAAAAAAAAAAAAAAAAAAAAAAAAATTACACAAATGAAAACTGGTTCCTCTCAAATTTTTTAAAGTGTTCAGGTGTAATAATTTAATACTGCGAACCCTTTATAAAATAATTTTAAAAAAATCTAATGAATATAATAGAGGACTAAGTATCATTTTAAAGCTACCAAGTTTAAAAATATATTAAATTAAAATACTTTTTTTAAATAAACTATTGGTCTACTAGTACCTAAATATTTTTCACACGGCCATCTCTAGGATATGACAGCAAATAATATATTAGCATTGCCACTAATACTTTCTCAGTAGATGAAAATATTGTTACGAATTTTTCCGCTGAGGCAATGATGGTACAGTTTTCACGGTATAAAAATATTTATTCTCTCTTCAGAAAACTCACAAAATTTATCCACAGGCAACAGTTTAATTACTCTCAAGCTTCAACACAAGCTTCAACAAAAATAACTTCGAATTCAGCGATTATACAAGCTCACTCCAATAGGTAAACAAAGCGACCAGCTTTCAACGAAATCCGAAGTCAATCTGAAAACTTTCCCGTTCTCCAATCCTTTATATACAAGCGCGTGAGACATTCTCGAAATTTCCAGCCAATTTATCGGAAACGAAATATCTCGAAACTTCTCGATTACTTTAGGTGTTGCCACCTTTTTCTAACTTGTATAATCGCTATTAATTACTAAATAAAATAGGATAAAAATAAATTACAATAGAATTTTGAAATAATACGTCACTATTTACAATATATACAGACAATTTGTGCAACAATATATTATTATAGAAAAATGTCTGTTTTGTTCAACTACAAGGTGATCAATTTAAAAAAGTACTTGTTTGTTTTTTGTGCTACAGCATCTCTACCATATGCATCAAGATTTTAAACATCATAATTTATTCTATACTAGCTGATACCCGTGCTTCGCAACGAAATTTTAACATGTGCAATATTTTAGCTAGCTGTGAAGCCTCGCGTTACGGAAATCTGTCATTCATTTATAGATACCACTTTTTGGCGCTTGGTTCGCAGGAAGGTTCATCTCTACGCAAAATTGAGCTCGCTTAGTTAGCTGAAAAGTTCATTGACACATAAACACAGACTTACTTCACTCGTTGAAAGGTTCATTGCTATCCAAGCATAAGCTCGCTTCACTCACTAAAATATAATTGCTACGTAAATCCTTAATATTGGAAGCCTCTCTCTTGTCGAAAAAAAAAATTCCCTTTAATAGAATAATACAACACCCCTTTAATATTATTTTAACACGTGTTTGTGGAAAGAAAAATTAGAGGCAAAAACTACCTATGTTGAAACTTTCAGAGTTCTAGGCCTATTAGAAGCCACTTTTTGTGAAAAATTAATTAAAAAACAAATTAAAATGTTAACATTCTTTTTGTCAGCCCAAGTAGAAGGCCACAAGTATTTATGTTAAAAATTTCAAAGCTGTAGCCCTGTTTTAAATCGTTTTCTAAAATATATATTAATAAATTAAAAAAATTAATTAATAACAAACTAAACAAAAATTTAAAATTATGCTTTTCTTAAGTTCAATTAGAAGGCTATAACTACTTACGTTGAAAATGTTAGAGCTGTAGCCCTATTAGAAATCGTTTTGTAAAATATTAATTAATTAATTACAAAAATTAATTACAAAGAAACTCAATAAAAAATTAAGATTCTCTGTTTCAAAAGTCCAAAACTACTTATGTTGAAAAATTCAGAGCTGTAGCCCTATTAGAAATCGTTTTGTAAAATATTAATTAATTAATAAAAAAAAATTAACTAAAAAGAAACTAAATAAAAAATCAAAATTCTGTCTTTCAAAAGTCTAATCAGAAGGTCAAAACTACTTACGTTGAATATTTCAGAGCTGTAGCCTTATTAGAAGTCGTTTTGTAAAAAAAAAATTCAATTAATTAAGAAAATTAATTAAAAAAACTAATCAAAATTTTAAAATTCTGTTTTTCAAAACTACAAATAAAAGGCTAAAACTACTTACGTTGAAACTTTCAGAGCTCTTGGCCTATTAAAAGTCGCTTTTTTTGAAAATATTAATTAAAAATTCATTAAAAAAAACAAATTAAAATTTTAATGTTCTTTTTGTCAAACGTCCAATTAGAAGGCCAAAACTATTTGTGTTGAAAATTTCAGAAATGTAGCCCAGTTAGAAATCATTTTGTAAAATATTTATTAATTAATTAATTAAAAAACAAATAACATTTCAAAATTCTGTTTTTCAAAAGTTAAATTTCAAGGCTGAAAATTCTTAAGTTGAAAATTTTAGAGCTGTAGCCTTATTAGAAATCATTTTGTAAAATATTTATCAATTAATTAAAAAAGAACTAAATAAAAATTTAATATTCTGTTTTTCAAAAGTCCAATTAAAAGGCTAAAACTACTTTTTTTGAAATTTTCAGAGCTGTAGCAGTATTAGAAATCATTTTGTAATATATTTATTAATTAATTAAAAAAATTAATTAAAAAAGAACTAAATAAAAATTTAAAATTCTGTTTTTAAAAAGTTCAATTAGAAGGCTAAAACTACTTATGTTGAAAATTTCAGAGCTGTATCTCTGTTTGAAGTCACTTTGCAAAAAAAAAATTAATTAAAAAAGAAATAATTAAATCTTTAACATTCTGTTTAACATACATAAAATTAGAAAGCCAAAACTTCTTATGTTGAAAATTTCAGAGCTCTACTCCAATTTTAAGTAGGTTTCTATAGATCCACAGAGCCACAGACAGACAGACACACAGATTTTTTTATTATTATAGATGTCGATATTTTATTTGCGGGATCGTTTAATTTTAACACACTTTCCAAAAAAAAAAAAAAAAAAAAAAAATTAAAAAAAAAAAAAAAAAAGGCAATACTTGATTTTGAAAAAAAAATAAAATCGCGTGACCTTCATTATTATATTTTTTTCCGACTCTCCTCATACTCCGATTGTGCTGTGCTTAAAGAATTCTTTGATATCAGTATAATTTCAACTCGCCTATGGTCACCAATATCAACAGAACAGATTATCGCAAAGATCGTATACCGCAGGCAAGTCCTGAAAACATCGATGATTAAAAATAAATCTTAACTGGAAGAAATCTCATCAATAACACCAACAATGTTGCTAAATGTTTAAAAAAATACTTTGTTGGAAGTGTTAATATTTGCATTCAAAATGGTGGCTAGGATTTAGAACATTTGCTGTAATATAAAAAAAATTAATTGAATAAACTTTTAAAAACCAATTCTCAAGATTAAGTAAAATTGTGAATCGCCATAACTGTTTCAGAAATACAGTTGGAACAATTCAAACGTGTTGCAAATCGTCTCCTTTAATTAAACTATGTAAATTATGCTTTAGTGTTAGAAAAATTTGCCACATCCGTCATATTTATGGGTAATACGAAACACTAACGGGTACTATTTTCAACTGATCATACTGTATAGGAAATAAGTGAAATTTTTTTGAAATACTCAAAATAATGTATTTTGAAAGTAACAGACTAAATTTTTTGTTATGGAATTTCCCAATATCTTTCCACAGACGCCGGATGTGAAATTGTTTTTCAAATATCCACAAAAACGTACGCAATGAAACATACATCCATTTCCAAATGTCTGAAAAAGAGAAAAATGTATTAAATATTGAATATTCATATAACCTGTGTGTTGAAATTTGAAACAAGTGTCCCCTAGATCGTGCATAGAATATATTAGCTACTCCTACTAAACAAAGATAATCTTATGTCAATATAGTTTGAATGATGGCAATAAGTTTCTGTATAAATGTCCCGCCGATTATTTTTCCACGTTAACATAATGTCACTTTTGATAACTGAAAGGACTAGATTACTTTCATCTATTATTATTATTATTATTATTAATTTTATTATTATTATTATTATTATTATTAATTTTATTATTATTATTATTATTATTATTATTATTATTATTATTATTACTAATTTTATTATTATTATTATTATTAATTTTATTATTATTATTATTATTATTATTAATTTTATTATTATTATTACTAATTTTATTATTATTATTATTAATTTTATTATTATTATTATTATTATTATTATTAATTTTATTATTATTATTATTATTATTATTATTAATTTTATTATTATTATTATTATTATTATTAATTTTATTATTATTAGTATTATTATTATTAATTTTATTATTATTATTATTATTATTATTATTATTATTATTAATAATTTTATTATTATTATTATTATTAATTTTATTATTATTATTATTATTATTATTATTATTATTATTATTATTATTATTATTATTATTATTATTATTATTATTATTATTATTATTATTATTATTATTATTATTATTGTTGTTGTTGTTGTTGTTATTAATTTTGTATTATTGTTACTACGACTACTACTACTATTATTATTATTATGTTTGAAAGTGCTCTAACGATCATCAGGATTTTTAAATGTTCTATTGTAAATATTTGAGTGATTTAAATGTAGTAATATGTAGTGTAACTGTTCAAAGCGAACAAGAGAGCAATAAATTTGAATAAATTTATCTTTATGTGAGAGTATCAGGAGAAATAGATAATTTATATTTATAATGTTTCATATTATTTTAATTCCATTGAGTATGGTTGATCGAATTTCATTACCTGTGTATGGAACAAAGATCATATTGGCAAAATATAAGCATCTTAAGTGATATGTGAAGTGGCTAATTTAGATATTCCACATACAAAACTTTTTTTTTTTTTTTATTGTTTTTTTATCTATACTTATACTCTTTAAATATGTTTAAGTTGAAATCAACAATATATTAAAGACAAACTTGAGAAAATTTGTATAAATGTTCAGTGAAAAGAATATATCAGTAACCTAATATTTGAATATTCCAGAGGTAGGACATTTCATTCTTTTCTTCTCCCTTTAGGTAGGTAAATAAAAATCTCAAAAACTTAATTTGCTATATACGAACGACCATGCGGATATTCTCCCCATATTTCTGAATCGTGATTACATGGAAGCTAGTACATTGCGATATTAAAAAGTTAAAGATTTATTCTCACACTCTTGGGTTTTCTTAATCAAAGTTTTCGTAGTTTTGCTATGCAGAACTTTAGGATCTTTCCTATCAATTTTAAATGATATTGCTGTGTGAAAGATAGTGTTGTTTGTGGAGATACCACAGTTAGATTTGCTTTTAACAAGCCTATTTTTATATTTTACATATGAGCATGAGCTTACACTAAAATATCTCAGAAATCCATTCGTACTAAGCAATGAGATGTCTTTTTCATCGATTTCTCGTGTTACAACTGAATAACTTTATTTATGGATTTTTATTGAACATTTCTCTTCTCACATTTGGGAATAATATCTTGTTGTGTTATTAAATTTCTGATCTCTATTTCTTGCACTACTTAGATTCTTCGAAACTAGCTTTTTTCTCAAGAATTCTACTGTACGAGTTTCATTTCGTAAAAACTATTTCCTAGGTGTGAATTTCTTTTTCTGTGAAAGCAAAGCTATCCCATTGGATTTACAAACACAAATCTCGAAAAAATACCCAACGTTTATTTTAAATCTCTGAATTTTAAAATTGAAGAATGAGGTAAGCAAATTATTGACATGTTTAAAACAAGAATACAGCACACATTCAAATGTAAATTTTGTTTATGATAGTCTTTTTCCTTATATTTTTTTGTAGAAAGGAATTAAGTTATTTCCCTCTTTGTCCGTCATATTATTTTGACACAACGCGCAAATTTTAGTCAGGATTTATTTATTTATTTATTTATTTATTTATTTATTTATTTATTTATTTATTTATTTATTTATTTATTTATTTATTTATTTATTTATTTATTTATTTATTTATTTATTTATTTATTTATTTATTTATTTATTTATTTATTTATTTATTTATTTATTTATTTATTTATTTATTTATTTATTTATTTATTTATTTATTTATTTATTTTACTATTTAAAAAAAAAACCTGACTGCACATCTTAGGGGAGGACTTTTCCTATTTTCCAAAGTGATTTAAAGAATATGAGGCATGTATTTTCATTTTGGTACTGAATGTTTATTTACATACTTTATATCGAGGAAAGGTTTAGTGTTTTCAATGTTTTCGACAATATGTTCCACTGCATTTCAAATCAAAATTTTAAATACAACTCTTGATTTTAATTTTTCAAAAACTGCAATGTTCCAGCTCAGCAAATGTTATAATATTGTATTTGTCATATATGTTATCTAATTTTTTCTTGTTATGTATTTACTTTTTAGTATGTATTTTTATTTACATACAATTTCTAATTTAATTCACTGTTTATTAGTTTTTAATACATGTTCTCCTTATTAGGTTATGTTTACGCAATATTCCTTTCAGACTTTATTTTATAATTGTATAGATATTTATAACTATTGAAATGTTTTTACTTATAAGTTTAATATTAAGCATCAATTAATTGAATATCAAGTAATGAAAATCAAGAAACTAGAAGTGATAATTAAGTGCCTTGGTTTTTCTTAAACATTTTTAAAAAGCCAGTATATGTATCTTACATAATTAATGGCGCTTAATTTAATATCTGTGTACAGAAATAATATAGTTGAAGCTTTTCAATCAATTGAAATTATTTTCCATGCATGACAAATTAATAGTAAATGTTTTGATATGTATCCTACCAGTTACGTTATTAGTTAAATACAAGAAATACAGTCAATATGTATTCTGCATTACATGAAGACAAATAAAGTTATTTGATTTACAAATTTCATTCTCTCACCAATTGATGCACCACAAAATTTTCTCTTATTTAACTATCTCATTTACCATTCAACACGTACATTTTACTACTAAATATAATGTTGCAATTCTTTTGCTATCCTTGTTTAACAAAGCTATGGTATGTATGGCAAAAATCCTAAAAAAAGAGTTATTAAATAAAATAAAAGCTATGTCAGCAATCTATGCAAAGGTCATAGTAGAAGTAAGCTATAGGAAAATTCTGTATTTAGAATGTTTTATTTTCTTATTCTTCGTTAGGATTGCTCAATATAAATCTCAATAACTTGATTTGTAATGGATCATTTCAGTGAACAACTGTACCAACTTATAAAATCTTAATAGTCCGAGAGGTGACTGCAATTTTTGGAGCCCATCGAACATCATTCTGAATTTTTTTTATAGAGATTGGAGAAAAGTGAGTAGATTAGGAATCCACTGCTCTGCAGTGGCAAAAATGGCCGAAACTGATCAAAAATCGACTTGGTATGAGTTGAACTAAAATCCGATTGCCAAATATGTCATAACTTACCTAAAAGAGAACAAACTTTTTCGTCTGGCAACCCTGCATTTTGATTTTCAATGAGAAAAAGCGCAAACGATTTTTGATCTCTGGCTAGGAAAACTTGTATCTTTTAAAAGTAAGCCAAATTGCCGATATCAGTTACGTCATCCGTGAAGTAATGTTTATTGCCACATTGGCTCGCATTTAATAGATGCAAGTAGACCGTCGCCAGATTTCTGAATCGTCTGCAACCTTCTTGAGTGAGGGTTACCAAATAAAAAAAAATGCTCATTATTTGGCAAGTTATGGCTCATTTGGCAATTGGATTTAGTTCAACTTATTAAAAGTCGATTTTTACCAGTTTCGGCCATTTTTGCCACGGCAGACCAGTGGATTCGTAATCTACTCACTTTTCTCTAATTTCTATAAAAAAATCAGAATGATGTTCGATGGGGTCAAAAATTGTCTATAAGCCTCTCAGTCTATAACTACATGAAAAGAAGTACACGGAGAAATTCAATAGTTAGAGAAAGAGTTCCTTTTATTCTACACATACGTAGAATTTGTTGAATAAAATCGTGATAGTTAAATTTCACTATGATGTCCTACAGGAACATTTGTTTCGATTTTAGACACATGGCTGAGTTGGAAACAGTATTTGTGGGGATATTCCACATTTAAAACTTTTTTTAAGTCCTTTTGAAATCCTTCATTTTAACTTGAACTTTTTTTTCTGTCGACGTAGCGAGTATATTTTCATAGTAATAATGAATCCATTTAAAGCTCTACAGTTGAGCTAACATTTAGCAGATAGACTTATTGTCGATGGCAATACTTTCTAAAAAATGTTGGAGGGTGTCACTAAAAGGCCACTTTTACACAAATTTCTATGGCCGTTGGTCAGGTACAGGTGCAAGTAATATCCAAACATGTACAATCAAGCGCTATTTAATGGCTGAAATCTTCCCCTGTTAAGTTTGATGATGTATTTCAAAAGAAACTTGCCATTTTGCTGTTTTGAAATCATTTATATTAACTCCGTTTTTATTTGTGGCTGGTGAAATCTCGGATATCTACTTATATTCCTTGACGTCATCCGACCGATCTGAAACTAGAATGATAGAATTGTTGTCGATGACAATGCATTCTTCTAAGATTTTTTTTTTGGGGGGGGGGGAGGGGAGGAGAGGCTAGGGGTAGGTAGCCATTGTTGAAATAGAAGTTTTCTTCGTAGTAGTCAAACATTGTGCAAACTTCATCTAAAATCGTTTATATTATATGCAGTTTCACGCAAAAGTTAGAAGAGCATATAAAGGATAAATAGTAAAATATTTTATGGATCAATTCTTGTATGCCATACATTTTGAAAGAAAAATTCGGATCTTACGTGTCAATGATGTCTTTTTCATCTGAAATACATTTTTCGTCTGAATAGTTTTATTTTTGAATTACTTCATTTATTTAAATTTTATGTAGTTTTTCTTTTCACAATTTTATTGATATCAATATGCTATCAAAATTTCTTATTCTTCTTAAGATTCTTAGGTTATTCAAAACATACATTTTTCTGAGTGACATTTCTTTTCTTTTCTTAGGAACGCAAAGCTATGTAATGGGATTTACAAAGTCGAATGTCCAATAAATACCCAGCTCTTGTTTTAAATACTGCATTGCAGAATTAAAAAATGGTATATGGAAATTCTTGGCAGTATTTACACCATAATTTTATTTTTTACTGTAAAATCATGACTGGCACTTGAATGAAGATGCAACGAGTATGACTGCACGCATTATAAGATTCTTTTTTTTTTTCTATCTTGCAGCTATAGTCACTAAATTGTTTGAAAAAAAATGTATCTCATCGTTTGTTTTTGATAAGATAATCGGTATAAAGGATGCCAACTATAGTCAGAAAATACTAAAAAAACATTTTAAACGTATAAATTTAGAGTTGTGAAGGAACTCTATACTTGTAATAAAATGAGTATGCTCTATTAAATGAGAGGCAATACTGTGTCCCTAGTTCTTATGGTTTACTAAAACTGCTAAATACTATGGTTTACATGAAAAACTATGAGAGATACAAAAGTGAAAAATTCATTATGTATAACAAGATGTAATTCTAGTGCCAATTTGTATAGTTGCTGCTGGTGGCAACTTGCTTAATTTTATTTACTTACCAGCTGTGTGACCCCGCTCTGCTGGGGAACCGTTGAAAGATATAGGAGCTTACATATAAGAAAAAGTGGAATAGATGTAGTAAATATCAGTTGGTGATTTTCTTCATTTAACGATCAGAAAAATCACAAAAATCAAAAACTCTGTAGCTGAAAGAAAATTAAAACATAAATAATAATAAAATTAAGTTAAAATATAAATATCAAGGGTACTCTTCAGTTAGTTAGTTACCAGTTGGCTCCAAGCCTAAATGTTTAGCCATATAAAGGGCGAGTAAATGTATCGCCAATTCTAAATATAGAAATTATAAACTAGTTGAAAGTTATTAGTTTAAGTTATTTCGGTCTTATTTTGGGGATTTTTTTGGCTGGTACCCAGCAAATCGATTTGTACTAAATTAAGTTATAAAATAAATAATTATAAAAAAAATTATCGATTGGTACCAAATTAAGTTAAAATAAAAATCTTTGTTAGAAACCTCATTTATCTGTAAAATAGCACCAAACAAATGTCTTATAGTACATATGAACCAAAAAAAAGTTTTGTATTCCTAATTTTTGTGTGCAGAGTAGCCCTTTACCTAATTCATAATCACGACCAAAATAAAATACCAAAGAAATAAAATCACAAATGAAATACTACGTTTCTGGTGTAAATTGTAAGATTGTATGGTGTAAATAATAAAACATGAATTATACAAAAAACGTATTCAAATATGGGTTAAATAATATCGAACTTGGATATACAGTAGAAAAACACTATACAAAAAAAAAAAAAAATAATCAAAAGAAGGAATTTCGATATTCTGTGTAAATGAAACGAATAAATATTTACCTGGAAATAAAAAAAATAACAATTGTCGTAATGACTTGAAAGTTTTCAATGAATTTTAATAATTTGTTTACATTCAGATAATTAGAATTACTCATCTGCCATGGCAGGCTACTTACTTATTTGACTTAGAGAACTGAAAGTGATAACGAAATACCGAAACAGTTTATTTTGGGGTGGATGAGGAAGGGGCAAACAATTTCTCCAAAAAATTATTCCTTTAGACATACTAAGCAAACTTTAACAAATCAACTTTGGCTCTGTGATGAGTGTCTAAAACTAAATTTTAGATAGAGTAGAAGATCTTTCCCACTGACTTTTATAATTGATATATAACAGAATATATTTCCCTCGCTTCTCAGATAATTTTTACATTTAAAGAAATAAAATATTTTAAATTCAAATAGGGAATATTGATTGGGAGAATTTGTTTGGTACACGTAATGTCTGGAATCGACTTTTAAAAATGGGGAAGGCTTCGGTTGGACTAATTGTATTGAACGTAGGAACACTACTCCGACCCTCGTTTTTCGGGAGGAGGGGGCATGTGTCCAATCATTTCAATGTAGAAAGATAAGTTTCTGCTAGAATCCTCTCTTTGACATGGGCTAGGAGCATGTTACCGAAACTATTGTTTCCTTGGAGTGGATAGCTTCCCCATAAACGATTATCCCTCAGATCGAAGATGTACTCGATCCTCAGTGAATGCGAGACGAAGCAAACTGCCAAGGAGATTAGAAGAAGTGCAGCCAAGCAGCAACTAAAACACCAAACCTTCGTGGACTGTCTTCTTAATAGACAAACTTCGTTTTGTTGAACAGAATCGAATTGGTAGCGAGAAGCATGCTGTCTTCTTCATACTACAGTCAAAGGGGGCGTTGTTAGCCTTCGATGACAAATGGTACCTATCAGATGATGACATCACTAGCTATGTCTACGGCCACTACAAAATTTATATTTTCCCTATCCCCAATATATATCCACTTAAATTTAATTGTTTTAATCTATAAATGATATTATAAATAAAATGTGTATATTGATTTCATCTATAAATAGCATTGTAAATATGTATATATTGGAAAAAATAAACTAAATTCTTGTTTTTTTTTGTTTTTTTTTACATGTCTGTGTTATCATGGAAAAAATAGAAAACTATTTAAGCAACATCATTTCTCTCACTTTAACTTTTTCAAAATTGGCTATCAGTAAAAAATATTAAAATATCAGGAGATAGGATTCTATAGTGAATGATTTTCAATTTAATTAAATTTATTCTCATGTTAGGATTATATATATATATATTACAGAATGATATAACTAAAGGCAGGAAAATAGCTTAAATTCCCAGTCCATAGATAACTAATTTACCTTAGTTTAATTTTAAAGTATTTATTTAATTACTCATTTCTACTATAGATGGCACAAGCTACTAAAATTTACTAAGTAATTCCCTCTATGTAGCTATCAACCAATTAAAAATCAACATTTATTTCGACCAATCAGAGAAGACTTTCCTTAACATTAAGCAAGTTATAACGTCATACATAAAAAAGCCTATAATTTGAATCTATTGGTTTAGAAGAAGGAACACATCAACTCAACCCTTTACATCTCAAGGCTGGCATTCTGTAAATCATAAACATAAAATAATTCATAGTGCCATCCCCCACTCTGACGTCTCAACAAAAAAGCCTATAACTACCAGCAGCAGGAGAAACAACTCAACTCTACAGTCCACATCTGCAAAAGAAACAACTAACCTTTCAGTCAAGGTCATTTCAAGGACATTCCTCATTCCTCCCTGTCCACAGACTGTCAATTTCTATCTACTGATAATTACTTCATCTCGTTA
The DNA here is from genome assembly GCA_963978545.1 of Linyphia triangularis. NCBI lineage: Eukaryota > Metazoa > Arthropoda > Arachnida > Araneae > Linyphiidae > Linyphia > Linyphia triangularis. Next base: position 41,756,476 of record OZ021731.1, read on the forward strand.
TTTCATCCAATAATCATCGTAAGTTGAACAAAACCATACAACACAGTACAATATGTAATGAGACAATATTAAACAAGCTAGAGAGACAGAATTAAAATATTATTGTTAAATACTTTTATAAACATAATTTTAGACACGTATAAGTTAAAAGTAGGAAACATACATAACACATTTTATTACACAACTAACTCGTGTATTCAAAACTTTTACACATTCATTAAATCTTAGTAAAAACTTACAAAACACAAACCTTCATACATATATTACACATTTTATACAATCCACTTTTATATATTGATTTGATACTCATTTTACCTACATTCGAAACTTACAAATGTTTTCAAAATATTTTTTAAATATTGACTAAATATAAATAATTTTAATGCTCTTTTTCATATTAAAATCCATCCTTTTAGCATCAATTGTATTTTCCATATTTATCGTGATTCAGGTACAATATGTTTGATATTTACCGTGAGATAAACTGTTTAGTTCATTATTGTTTATTACTTGGTTAACCACATTGAATACATTAAAACTTCTTGACATGCTGTTATATATTCCGAGTAATTTATACAATCTGTGACAATACTTTGTGTAATTTTGGATACTTAGGAAACGTTTTGCTGCATAAATGTCTCGAAAACTATTTGTTTACACCTTAGATTACATTAATTTATCAACATCAAATATAAACATAATTTCAATGTAACGTGCATTGTGACAAGTTTTTGATAGTGACATATTCATGAATTATTCATATGATCCATATCATGTCATGTAAAAGATTGTCTTTACACATTTATCATAGCTACTTTATAAACGTAAAGCTTTATCATAATTTCATAGATTATATTTCATACTTTTCCCCCAGGGTTTCGTGGGACTTTTATGTTTTTCGTGTTTGAAATTGATGATGCAAAATCGATAAGTTCCTACTGTGCACATGCTCAATATACACTTACATCTCTGTCGAATTATTTTCTTTGTATATCAACATAATTCTGAAATTTCTCTGTACTCCTATTTCAATTGATTTATAATTGAATACAGCAAAAAACTATGGATATTCAACAAGGTTTTTCAATACTTACATAATCATTTCCATTACCGTTAATCATTTCCATTATCATCAGACATAGTAATTTAATTATAAAAAACTCCAAAATTTAAACGTCTTCTTCCTTTTTTTAACCTATTCACACACTCAAAAGCTATCTTATATAATTTCAAAATAAAAATGCTTTAAAATACCAAAGAATACTTTCTCTATGAAATTGCAATATTAGTAAACGTTTTGAGTTTTATCCTCTGAGTAAGCCTAAAAATAACCACGATTATTCCATAATCCAATCCATTCCAAATGCACCACATATACGTGTCTGAATTTTTTCAGTAAATATAATTAACACTTGTTGTTTTATTTAAATAAACTTTCAGAGAAAATTAATCTACACATTTTTTTAATTGTTTTCCAGAACTTCTATTTTTCAAAATTTGGCATATTTCATAAAAAAATGTTTTAAAAAATAAGTATACAAGTTACTTTGAAAAGCTCTTTTTAGTATATACTTAAGCACATATGTAAATTGTATAAAAATTATTTAAAAAAAAATACATGGGTGTTTCTGAGAAATGGTGCATTGAACATAGGGGAAAAACCCCCCAAAAAACCACATATTTTTCGTTTCACTTCAGATGAAAAAAATAGTTTTTTTGTACTTCTAATTAGGTTACAGAAAAAACTGATACGTGATTGAAAAGGAAATTAATTGAAGTTTTAAAATAGATAAAAATCTTAAAATTAATCTTTAAATAAAAATTTCATTCCAATCCCTTTTAATATATTTCCACACATATTGACGACATTCAATGCATCCAAACATTTAAGTTAAGATTTATGCGTTTCTTAGGCTTGTGCATGTAGCAAATATACTGTCAGCATCTCTATTTTTTCTACACTCAGAAACAAAATATAAGTTGAAACAAACACTAAACTAATCGCACTCACAGAAAATTGCTATGGAATGTAAGTGAAGAAAAATTGAACTACAATGCTCAAAGTAAAGCATCCAACCGGGTTTCTTTTCAATTTTAGCAAAGAACATACCTCCTACTAGCAAAGAAAAAAGGGAGTATGTAGTTTAAACCAGTTAGTGTCGAAAAGAAATAGTCTTAAACTCAAATACTTAAAAAATGCTGTTTTTTCTTGAAGAGAACTTTTCCACTAGTCCATTTTCGAGTTGTAGGGATGGTAGCAACGCAATTCGAGTACTCCTGGATTAAATAGTTGTTATTTGTAGTCGTCTAGAACCTTTTATAATGAAGTATCTAGACAATTTTTTACGTGTACTGTAATAGTTGTATGACTCACTGCTGCTGTGGATCGCTTGAAGTACATAGGTGTTTACATTCGTGAAGAGTGTTTTGTATGCTTTGGAATTCATTTGAGTGAATAGAAAGAGAAGACCATTATGCTTCTTTCTTAACTTTACAATGACAACTAAAATAAAGCGCCAAATTAAATGAAGCTTCAAATTTGGTATTAGTCTTACTTTAACATCCCTTTTGGTGTAAATGGTAACAAAAAATTGAAATGTTAAAGCTTTGTAATCTAATCTAACTTAAATAATAAAATACATTTATTAATATGAATAGTACGCTCGATCATTTTTCAATCAAATTTGCTTTTGTTTTGTTTTCATCGATCTCTAAACAACAAATGCGTTATATCTTGGACACATTTTTGCCTTTTCTGTTTGGGATATTTACGAAAATGTCAAAATTGTTATATTTTTTTGGTAAAATGTAATTCTTGAGGGATCTTTCAGACGGTGCGGATGCAGAAGCTGGCCTGCAAACTCATGTCTTTTCACATGAGCCCATATCTACGGACGTTTCCCCCGCCTCTTTGAACCAGTATTAATAATTTTTCCACTCAGTGAATGATGTACGTGGATGGTATTGTTTTAAAGTATTTAGTTATTGTTTTAGATTTATTATTTAATATAAGTATATAATTTTAAAGTATGGGCAAAAGAAAGTTGCGGTTGTTATATTTCGTTTACCTAAGAAGGAAACAAAGAGATAGGGGTGGGGGAGACCTTTATACCTTGGCCTCCTTTTATCAATGCACAAAAAATGAATCCGAATGAGCCATCCGCACCGTCTGAAAGATCCCTCAAGAATTACATTCTACCAAAAAAATATAACAATTTTGACATTTTCGTAAATATCCCAAACAGAAAAGACAAAAATGAGTATAAGTATATAATTTTAAAGTATGGGCAAAAGAAAGTTGCGGTTGTTATATTTCGTTTACCTAAGAAGGAAACAAAGAGATAAAGGTGGAGGAGACCTTTACACCTTGGCCTCCTTTTATCAATGCACAAAAAAATGAGCCACTGAACCATTTAAAAATGTGAAACTAATATGCATACATCGTTATAGTAATTACTTCCATTGGGATTGATATAAATACTTAAAATAATAGATTCTGTCAAATAGAAGGTTTTTAAAGAAATTTTACAAATGGCTAATGTATCTAGGGCCATTCTCTTTAAGTGAGGTTTCAGACCATATTGAATACAAAACAATACAGATGCATTTTATTTAAGAAACAATATCAAGTTATTATCAGTCATTGGTTTATCATATAATAACTATAATAAATATCAATGTGTCAAATTATTAGTGAATTACAAATATTTCCATAACTTAAAAAATTGATTCCAAAAAAATGAGCTGATTATCTTCAAAGTGATTATCTCTTTGAAGTACCAACAGATTTTGGTTTTGGTAATTTGAACACAATAAGCAACTATGTGGCCCTAGGTACACGACTTGGCAATTTCATAAAAAATGTCTTCTACTAATAATGCACATGGTGAAAGGACTTATTTAAACATCGCATTTAATATTTAATGTTACAAACAAAGTTATTTACTAGAATTCAAAGAAAAGTATTTGACTTAACTTTGTAAAACAATAAAATACATGAGCTGCAAAATGTTACTGCAGATCATATAAAAACTTTTTCCACTTACAACCTGTCACAGCTTTCTTCTCTAAGATTTCAGGGTGGATGCAAAAGAACAATTGGGTGTTGCCACTTACCCAAGTGAGCAAAAAAACTTAGATCTAAGCATTATTCAATAAACGTGGGGTGGGCCTATTTAAATGGTGGCCCTAAGTACACAAGTCTCCCTTATATATGAGATGACAAATTTATTAACTAACAGAGAGCTTCATATAGGCAAGCTTGGGGAGGACAGTGGAGAGTTCTTCAACACCTTTTTACAAGTCAGTTAACACATTTGACAAACTGGTAGAAAGACTGAAACGCACTTGAATAAGACTTCAAAAAACATGAGCGATTACGTACACCTATTGGAAAGGCTAGCCTTTATGTCGTATAAAATGGAAGACGATTATTTTCCTAGCGTTCTAATTTGTTGTAATACGTGATAATTTTATTTGAGAAAATAAGTAATAGGAACGAAATATAAACCTATAAAATAAAATTAAAAAACTCTTTATTGTTTACAATAATGATGAGTGAACTGTAGTAGTTGAACAATCAGACAGGATAGTAGCATTATTGATTAGCAGTATTAATTTACCGTCGACATATATTGAAAATGTGATAACTCTGTTCAAATTGTTCCCATATAAAGATAACCAGAAAAAACGTGGTTCATTTAGTAATAACTTTAAGGGTCATTGACTCTCACGTTCTGCTTAAACGAACTGCGTCTATTGAATCTACAGAAATAATAGAGGTAAGTCTTGGACATTTTGATCATCCCCTTGATGAAATTAAAAAATTTCCGGTGTTTTTCATTTTGTTTTCTTATTATATTTATATGCATTAAATGTAAAAAGTTTCACTTTTTTCTGCACAAAATGCTAAATTCGAAACATATTTTAAATTTTAAACTTCTATAGATATATATTCTGCACAACTAACCTTCTGCTTACATTTTTATTGTATAATTAAAAACATTCACGATTTCTTTATAAAATGCATTTTTATCTATTTGGATTCACAATTTTTACTTAAGTGTCCAAACTGAGACATCAGATAAACGGAAATTGAGGGCCGAATGCGTCTTAGGGCTTACTTAAGTTGTATCACTGTTTATATATGCCTCTAAAACTTCATTTTAGAACATTTAGGATTGGTTTGATACATGTTATTGTATATTTTAGTGAAACATTTTCCATAATCAATTAGTAATTATCATTAGTTTCATCATAATTATCATTTTATCATTATATTCAAGTGATACGGAAAACTAGCATAAGTAATTTTTTTTTCTGTATCATTATTTAGTTGGTTTTAAAATATACAGTTTTTTTTTTTTTTTTTCTAATAGTCTTAGTAAATGAAAATAATAACTTTCTAATTGTTCGAATTCTCATAGGGGCAAGGGGGAGGGGATTTAAAAACTGTAGCTTTTTAAAAACTAAGGGGTCGACTTTTTTATTAACTTAGTCTTCGTTCTTACCTTATTTTGAACTTTCAATTTACACTGCCAACTTACCTTAATCAGATAAGGAATTAAAGCTCGTTTCGATCTTTTTAGGGCACCTTATTTTTAAAAGATAGACCATGGGTAAGGAATGCCTGTACAAAGAAAATAAGGAACGGTTCGAAATTTTGTCACCAGATGAAAAAAGGAAACTTTTAAGACTAATAAGGAATATTCCTATAAAACCTAATCAAGAAAGTTTTGAATGAACTTTTCTTTAAATCACCTCATTCAATAAAGTTTTGATTATCTGTTTTACAATTGAAGAGTTTCTAGCGTCGTTTATAAAATATTGAAACTATTTTTGTACAATTCACATTTTTCTTAATTTCATTTATGAAATTCGATTTTGTTTGTTGCTTGTTGTGGTAGATCGATATAGATAAACAATTGCATAGAATGCTTAACGCTGGGAAAATGAAGCCTTTGCCAGATGCAATTGGTGGGATAAAAAATACGGATTGCCGAGGATTGAAAATAAAATTTGGGTTATACACAGCAGAAATGTCAATAGTAGACCTTAATTAGTAATAATGTGCAAAAAAATAAATACTCTAACACTTTACAAGGTTTTTTGCATTCCCATCCAACTATAAAAGTGAACTGTGATTGGTTAACATTCCCACCAACTTCGCAAAGCTTCGCAATCCCCGGCGCGTTTTTCTCTTTGCATTGACAATGGAGTAGTCTATCCAGTTATCTATCTATATCAATGGTTGTGGTGGGCAAAATCTTAGAAGAACTAATTTATCCACTTTCCGGAATAAAATCAAAAGGAACTTTGAAGATACCCTCGTTGTCGACGACAAAGCATTTTAACCAGTTTTAGGAGAAATAATATAACCCATAAAAACAAAGTTTTTAATATAAATTCTTTATATACATTTCCAATTTTTATATTTATTAACATAGTGCAGTTCTGTTGTCATAGTGTACTTGGTGTTTGCATCTATTTTTTTTAAATATTAAACACATCCCTATCAGAAAAATATTTCTGAAAAGTATATATCAAAATGTAATTATTAAAAATGAATATGAATTTATAATATATTTTATATATTTTAATAAAACATAATAATATATTTTATTTATATTAATAAAAAATATATTTTAAATATATTTTATTTATTCTGATTAAAACAATTTTGGCAAAAGGAAAGAGTATCAATGATCGCTTAAAATTCTTTCACTTGCAGCTTTTCTACCCAACGCAACAATGAAATGATTGGACCTCACACCATAAAACATTTATTCATTCTCGTCGAATCATATTTTATTTCTTCCGATTAAAATAATTTTGGCAACAGGAAAGAACTTCAACAATGATCGGTTAATGATATCGATTAGTATTCCAAAACGATTATAGAAACGTGTGTAAAATCGACATTTTTATGACAACGATACCTCCCCAGAACTTTACAGAATGCAGTTTTATCGACATAGAGTCTATCTACCAAATTTTTACCCGATCAGGTGATGGCAAGTGGGTTAATTAGCATTCCACGCATTTGGCCAACAGCCACCCGCAAACAAAGTTACTATAAAATATTAAAAAAGTTAGTCAATGCTAGGGAAAGCATATTTAATTTTAGTTATCAAACAGTTTGTAAATATTATATGAGTTCAAATTCCCTTATGTAAGTAGCATTTGTACTTAAAAGTTGCAGTGCATATAAAGGATTTATGTTAAAACTTTGTTTTAGTGAATTAGCATTTTAAGTGATATTTTTTCTATGCCCTAAGTAGTACGTGTAAAGAGTTCAATTATCTGCCATTGTTACAGGATCCAGACAGTTGTAAACAGTATCTGCTTAACCCTTTCAGTCCCAATTATTTATTTTTCATTTCAAAATTCTGAAATTTATAAAATATACTCATTTGATATCCAGAATAACAGGGTTGAAAGCAATTTCTTTTTGTAACTTTTTAAATTTAAATTCAGAATAATTCCAAATGGCATCATTGGGCGTTAGATATCGAACAAGTCTAAGAGATTTCGCTTCGGCATTTCAAAATATATCAAATAATAATTTAAATCTTCTATTTAATCTTAAATATATCTTAATGTAGTGAATACTGTTAGAAAAAAATAGCAATAACGTGGTAATAACATTACAAATCAAAAATATACAATATAGCCTGGAAACGGTATTGAGTTGTACTCAACTCCTACTGATGCCAAATGGAATCGTCACTTTTCAATCATTACAAATGTTAAAATTTTAAAATACATATTCGTTAAAAATGGTTAATATACAATTTTTAAATATTAAAGAAAATAATATGAACATATTTTAAACAGTTATTTATTATAAATTACTTAAAAAATGAAATTAATTTCGGCATCTTTTTCGGAACTGAGTAAACATAAACAAGCATCATTTCATTCATCAACAGAACCCGTGCATCCATATATTGGTGAAAAAGAAAAATATATTTGGACAGAAAATAGTTTGAGGATTGTAAACCCGTTGATTCTGATTCACTGGGAGTATTAGGTGAGGAGAAAAAAAATCGTAAGTGTTATGATTCCAATAGGCATCATTGGGACTGAAAAGGTTATTACTAAACTGTAATTACCACTTGACTATTTTAAAAAAAAAAAATAAGCAAACAGATATGTAATTTGAACTTCTGAATTTTTACAAAACTTAATTTAGTTTAATTCTTAACTCACATTTCAAATCCAAATTCGCTCATAATAAACATTTCCTCTTATAACTTCTTCCTCCCAATTAACAGTGGAGAACTTTGCAAAGATATAGTATCTACGTTATAGTACCTAATGATAAATCAATTCTAGGAATCCAGTTACTTTCCGGCACCGGAATCCAAAATAGAATATATGTATAGCGTTTAAAATCAAACTCTTTCCTGTAATTGATAGAAATCTTCAAAACGTGATCAATAATGATTTATCAACATACGATGATTATCCTTAATTATTCGTTAATTATGAAATTTCTTATGTCAGAAATAGCAATATAGATTGAAACATTGACTTATTCTGCTAATTAAAAACTTTTAAAAAATCTATAAAGGTTTTAAACATTTTATCCAAGCACGTTGACGAATAATATGAAACTTACAAGCATTAAATAATTTTTCATTTGACTTTTCGAAAAAATTAAATTCATCTAATTTTCCAATTTTATTGGTAGATGTGATATTTGAGTGCTGTGTTTGTTAATTAGATGCACTTTAACGTAAGTATTTTACGAAATTACATTAGATTTGTTTAAATGCCATACGTATGTAATGATTTATCACTTTCGATGTCTAAAAAGCTGCAAACAATATTTGAAGATCACCATTCTATTAATATATATTTCTTCAGAGCTTGGAAAAGCGTTTTAGAGTTTTTTATTTTATTCCAAGTCTCATTTACTTTAAAATGTTATAATCTAATTATTTTCAAACATATATGATAAGTAAATCAAAAGTTGATAAATAAACTATGATAAATTTGAAAAATTCAATAAAACTGAGGTTGATTGTTAGTTTTAAGACATTAAAAAATTATATTTTTAAACTAATTTCGAATAGGGAAACTTGAGCATTTATGATAGTTTACTTCTAATAGTCCGAGAGAGGCGACAGCGAGTTTGGTAACCCAATCGTACATCATTCTCATTTTTTGTATAGAATGTCGAGAAAAATTAGTACATTATGAATGTATTGGTCTGCCGTGGCAAAAATAATCGAAACTAGTTGAAAATTGACTTTGAATGAGTTGAACTAAATCTTCCAAAAATATGTCATAAATTGCTAAAAAAGCTTTATTTATTTATTTATTTATTTATTTATTTATTTATTTATTTATTTATTTATTTATTTATTTATTTATTTATTTATTTATTTATTTATTTATTATTTTTTTTAAAATATATATATATATATATATATATATATATATATATATATATATATATATATATATATATATATATATATATATATATATATATATATATATATATATATATATATATATATATATATATATATATATATATATATATATATATATATATATTTATATATATATATATATATTAGGGTGTATCGAAAAAATCGAAGTTTATCAAATCTCTTAGCTGTAGAGCGGAAAATTTGTGGACACTCATCAGTAATAAGTGTGTGAAAATTTAAAACTCGGGGTTAATATCTTCTGTCACCTCAATGGGGGCCACAAAGTTCCGAAAATTGGGCTAAAAGTGTTTAAAATTAAAAAATTCCTAAAAAATCCCATATTTCGTTTAACGATTGGGGGGTAGTGGTTAAATGTTAGTATTGTTTAACAACAACAACCATAACTTTTTTTTAAATTATAGGTTAATATCTTCTGTCGCCTCAGTGAAACGGAAATTCCGAAAATTTGAATAAAAAGGAATACAATTCAATATTTAATCAGCAGTCGCAGATTTCGTTGATCGTTTTGAGGTAGCGCGTAGTAAAAATTACTTTTTTCAAGTATTCAAGAATTATTGGTTAATATCTTCTACCACACTGGGTTTAGCGTACTGCCAGAAAAGTAAAGTGGAACACTCCTATTTTCACCCCGAGAAACAAATCGGTGCGACCAATAAATCACGTGATCATTTTCATTTGTTTAGTATTTAGTCTAACTCTAGAATATTTTTTTTATTAGTTTCGATCTTCATATCAAACATATTTGCAGCAATGTAGTCGTTTCTTTTTAAGGAATTTTTTTTTACTCGTAGCTTAGTGTCGTAGTCATTTGTTAGTAAAAGATATTGGTAAATATTAGAAATGCAAGAATCATTACATTCAAAGTTTTCAAGTCGATAAATGCTGCAATGCCCTATTTTTGGAACACCGAAGGATTTTTCACGCATGCTGCCAACACATGAAGACGTCATAAGATGTTGCGCTCATGAGAGATGGCGTATTGGTATTGAAACAGATGGAAATAAAGAATCATGATTCTCTGTTATTGCAGAAACTGTTGCTTTGAAAATTTAAAGTTTATACTTCGATTCATCCATTCCTTCTGTTTCACATAAGCGTGTTTGTGATATGATAAAGGCTTACCATAAAAAATATCGTTCAATCATGAAAAATATAAAACGTGTGGGAAGAAGCAATACTGCTGTTGAAAAGGTTGAGAACTTTAAAACGGAAGCAAAGAAACTATTCGACATATCTTCCTGTAAATGCACTATTTTTAAGAAGTGTATCTGTCCAAAAGAGAGCAAAGTTTCGCCAAATGAGCAGGCGTTCCTCTAAGACCAAAGAACGGAAAGACAAATGTTCATTGGAAGTGTTGATGTACCCGAAACAAAACGACTTATGCGAGTACAACAAAAGGCTGTGCATGTAAAAAAAAGGCGTCTCCTGCTTCTGTTTCAAGCTTTACTCTGGAAAATGAAGATATAATGGAGGTGGAGGCGGAGGTGGATACCAAAGACGTGCCCTACACACCGTTTCTTCAGCAGGATTCTCAGATGCGTGTAAAATTATACAACGCAATTATTGTCAGTCAAAGATATGGTGTTTTTAACAGAGCCACGGCTACTATTGCATCGAGTGTCATGACAGATTTGGGTTTAATATCGGAATCGAATTCCAGTCTCTTCACTGACAAAAACAAAGTATGGAGGGAAATATAAAGAGGTTACAAGCAAATGGTATCAAAATTAAATTAAAATCGTTCCAATCTATCTGGCCTTTATTTTGATGACCGGCATGACAAAACTTTAACATCAGAAACACTCGAGGGAAAGCAGTTCCAAAGAACAATTGTAGAAGCTCATTACTGTATTGTATCGAAGCCTGGTTCTTCGTACGTGGGGCATGTTACACCTGAAAGTGGATGTAGTCTTCATGTATCGAAAAGCATTTACGAATACGTAACAAGTACTTTTTTGGATGATTTTAGCAAGCTCACAGTTGTCGATTGTGACGGCACTGTGGTGAACACAGGAATGTTTACTGGTGTAATTCGCAGGCTTAAAATTAAACTTTAGAGACCACTCCAATGGATTGTCTGCTTACTTCATTTTAATGAGTTGCCATTACGACACTTATTCCAGTCAATAGACGGCAAGTCTTCTGGCCCTTCATCTTACACTGGAGACATTGGACGAAAACTTAAAGGATGTGAAAAACTTTCAGTCGTTGCTTTTAATAATATTAAATGCGAGTTGCCACACATTAAAGTAGATTACTCAGTTCAGATCAGAAATACTTATTCGACATTTGCACTGCCATTTGTTCTGGCATTTGTAGTTTAGATCTAGCTAACCGAGAACCAGGAACGTTGAATTTGGCCCGCTGACTAACAACTGCAAATCGAATACTTAGGTTATATATATCTACATCAGACCCATCAAATGAGCTACTAACTTTAGTTCAATTCATTCTAAGAGTCTACGCACCCTCATGGTTCCGAATCTGAAAGGCAATAACATTTCTGATCCCTTTAAAATGAGGCAAATGTAACGTGTATTTTGTATTTATTTTTTGGAAATTTAGCCTTTTGTTTTCCAAAATTTGGTGTTGCTGAGGTAGCAGAAAATATTAACCTATAATTATCAAAAAAATTATAGTTGTTGTTGTCAAAAATAGTAACTAGTAAGCACCATCCTTAAACTTACAGCGAAATCTGGAATTTTTTATGAATTTTAATCACTTTGAGACCAAATTTCGGAACTTTCGAGCTATTGAGGAGACAGAATATATTAACCCACAGTTTTAAAATTTCACACAAGTATTAGTGATGGGTATCCGCAAATTTTCCGCACTACCGCTAAAAGATTTGAAAAATTTCGATTTTTTCGATACGCCCTAATATATATATATATATATATATATATATATATATATATATATATATATATTTGGTAACCTATCGCTCTTTAACTTTCAATTAAGAATGTTGCAGACGATCCAGATCTCTGGAGATGTCTTACATCTTTTAAAAGTGATCCTAGGTGGCGTCATCAGTTTAGTCTTCATTGACGTAATATTTATTTCCCACTTGGCTCACTTTTAAAATTTGAAAATTGTTTTAGCCATCGAGGTGAATTCGTTTTCACCCTTCCTCATTGTAATTTAAAAAGCGGTGAAATACCAAATAATTTTTTTTTTCGTTATTTGGCAAGTAGAGGCGCATTTGGTGATCAGATTTAGTTCAATTGATTCGAAGTCAATTGTTGACTAGTTTTGGCCATATTGAATCAGACAGACCAGTCTATTCATAATCCACGAACGTTTCTCGACATTCTATAAACAATTAGAATGAATTTTCAATAGGGCACCTAAATTTACAATCGCATCTCAGTCTAAAAGGTAGAAATTTAATTTGACTTATTGAGGTTTCTATACCTGAGCGCTTTGACAAAATCAGCCACTATCAAGAACGATTTGTAGAAATGTATGTTTTATTCCAACGTGTATTCCAAGGTGTCGTCCCAAAATAATAAAAGTGAAAGTCTGTCAAGGATAAATTTTTTTTTTTTTTTTTTTTTTTTTTTTTTGCCTAATCAAGGTATTGTCAACAACTGTTGTCGCCAAATATCTCCCCAACCTGGGAGAATATTTGGAAAATAATAATTTCTAAAAATATAATCCAACTTACTAAAGTTGGTACCCTCCAAACCTGTAATGTTAATTTGGCATATTTCATGTACCTTTTTCTCAGAAAGTATTTGACATAGAAGCCTCGTTATTTTTCAGTGCATTTAGCAGACACTTGTTATTCTACTGAAGTTAACTTTTTATTGTGATTCATTTGCTTTTTTTTATATAAAATGAATTTTTGTGAAAGTCACTCAAATTTCTTAAAAATCACAATTTTTGTTTTGTAGAAAAAATCCAAAATGAAAAACATTTTTAAGGAACAAAAAAATCTCACTTCAGTATATACATATGCATAAAAGGAATACGTGGTAAAAATTTCAGGAAGATAGTTTGTAGCGTATCTGAGAAAAAAGTCCATAAATAATGAAAAATGAAGTTTTGAGGAAAACGCATTTTAAAGAAAACTTTACTTTTACTAATAGTTACCAATTTTGTCTTCAAAAAATTATTAAAAATACTTCTAGTTGAGGTATTATTACAAATAAGGTATCCTTTGAAAGGGGAGAATTTAAATTTTGACAGGGATAAACTCAAAATTGATTATTTATAAATTTGTGGATACAACCTTCCCTTATTGAATATCCCGAAGACATTTATGCACAGAGGATAAACTACCAGTGTGTTTTTTGTGTAGTCTATGAATACAGAAGCTCAATCTGAATTTTTCTAACTATCCAATAAGCAAACGAGTAACTTCGATCCTCTGTGCGTAACAGTTTTCGAGATGTTCAAATTCTAATTTAGGGAGTCACTATTGGAATACTCTATATGAGTAAATATTCAGAATCAAAGCATTGGGTAAAGCTGATGATTCAACATTATTTTATTTAAAATCGGGTGCAAAATTTCATACTAGTATAATCCAAAATATGATTCTTTACATCATAGTTCCTTAGTCATTAACTTAATTTCAATTTATGTATATGTTTTATGCCCTGAATTTCCAACGAATTTAAACTTAAAATGTTTTCTTAAAAATAATAATGCTTCTGGTATATCATTGTTTTTTCATTTTCGAAATACCTACGTGTCTCAGTTGTATCACATCTAGTAAAGCACATTGTAGTCTATTAATATATTGAATTGAAGATGATTATACGTTTGGGTTTTTTCTAAACTAGTATTTGCATCATATTTAAATAAAATGTAAACAAGCAAGCATTTTAATTGTGTTATTTTGTTCTACTGTATAGTAATACTTTCATGTACCCGCATGCTTACATTGGGTAATGAAAGTTTAGGATTCGGTATAAAATTTTTTTTAGCATTTCTCCACGTTTTGGAACACCCTGATTTAAAAAAAGTGTCTAGAAAAAAAGTCTGTCTGTGTGTACGCGGTCAGCATAATTCCCGAACAAATTGACACACTATGTTCAAATTTGGTGTGCGGGTTGGTGGTGACCATGGGACATATCATTAAGGTTTTCGTGAAAATCGCGCATGCAAATCAGATTAAAATCAGGTAAAACTGTGAAAAATTATATTTTGTTTTTCAGCAATTTCTAAAACGGTTCTAACGATTTTCATTAAAATCTCTGGGCTAATGTCTCTTAAGGCGTTCTAAATGTAGAAATGTTCCCGTAGAAATGTAATAAAAGCGAAAAAAGTTCAAAAACGAGTGTCTTTAGCACAAAAGCTCTCTGCCCTTGGGCATCATGCATCGACGATTGATTTATTTCTGCTTCACGAACAAGAAAAGAAAATGTAATAGCTATCGAATAACATCGCCAATTTTGCCATTCTGGCGTATTTTCTTTTAATGCCCTATGTAAAAATTACTGCCAAAAATATCGCCAAACTGGCCATTTTTTTTTAAATGAGTGAAAATATGAAAACGGCAAAAAACGCCATTTCGAATTTTAATGCAATGACCAATATTATAGTGTAATTAAAAATTGGGTGATGCTCCACACTTCTAGTTTTTAATACAACTGGGAGTATAGACCTGGTATGAAAAAATTAATAATGTAAAACTTTTAGACATTTGCTTTTTCCCATGTTACTCTACGCTTTCACATACAATTATAGTTTTCTAATGAAACTTTTTTAATTTAAAAGTAACTGCTTGCAAGTTTTGTAATTCTCATTTCTTCATGTTTATCAATTTTTTGTGGGTAAAATGATTATTTTTTTTAACCAAAAAGGTCATTAGGATACATATCATTTAAATAAATGTGTATCATAGTTATTTATACAGAGGGATAGCATGCGCGATGTACAAATAGTACCTTACCCAACATTATATTTCTTATACTTCTAAATAAAAAGGGTCTTAAAACTGAATATTTCATGCGTATTTTAATAAAGTTCATTTTATTATAACTAAAATATATTTAAGTTTATGTAAATTAAATCCTGAAGTTTTTTCTAAATAAAAATTTGAAGTATTTCTTAAAGTAGCAAGAGTAACTATACTTGTGTATTTACTAAAAATTAAGACTTTTCGAAGATAGCTTATTTACAAAGAAACTTTCCACGAAATATGCCTATGTTATATACACATTTCTGATGGTTTACAAGTCTTTTCTTTCTTAAATAAAATAATTTGTAGCTGATATTAATACTTTTAACTTCAAGCAACAATATAGTGTTTACAAGAAAAATATTTGGACATAGTTATCTTTCAAGACATGGATTATCGCTAGACATATGACTGATAAAGTTAGCAATTGTTGTATTCTGGCAAATACATTTTATTACTTAAACTCATACATCTTGATCAATCATTCTTTTTAAAGTGTAATGATTAAACTTGTTTGCTTGGAAGTTTTCGTGGTTTAATTATTAATTTTACACCTCCATGAAAATTTAGAATACAGAATTAAATAATAGATGGAAGAAAATTGAAATAAAAATAAATGAAGTTTTATGTATTTAAAATGGTACAATTTTATGAGATAGAGGTGGACCAAAACTATGAGGACACTATTTTGTATTTGTCATTGTCACTTAGATTTCAAAATAATGTCATTCAGCTCCCAAGAATACATTTATATTAATAGAAATCTAAAGTTGTTTTGAAAACTTTTGACAATAAAAATCAATATTTTCCAATTGAAACCTTTATTTTATATTAAATTTAAACATGCTTCGTTTACTGAAAAAGGATTTCTAATTTCATTGGTACTTGCAAAACTTGGAATGGACATATCTCTTATCAGAATATTTTATCTTGTTATATTTTTAGAAAGACATGTACTCAATTTGAATTTATAAAAGGTTTCACAACAAAAATAATACTTTCTTAACTAAAATCCTTATTTAAAATTGGATTGTAACAATCATCGTATACTGAAAAAATATTTTATTTTCTCTATGAAATAGGCCATAGGTAAATTTGAGTTATGCAAATAACTATAAAAAACGAATGACAATACGGTGTTTAAAATATTATAAATAAATCTGGAACGAGAGAGAGAGAACAATTTTGGGCTCATGTGCTCTGGTGTCTACAAATATAAAATTTAGTAAATTTACCAATCGATTTGTAAATAACACTTCTTCAAAATATTATTTCAGCAAAAAATGCACTATGAAAAACAAAATGCACTTTTAACAAAATTCGCACTTTTTCTAGAACTGTACGAAGAATAAAGATTTTTGGTTTTATTTGTGTGTCTAATAATCAATTGAAACTAAGAAACTCAACTTGTTTGTATTTTTTACCTAATTTTGTGTTTGATAATTTATAGTTTTTTCTAAAACACACTAAACAAAATTATTTTCAGCATTCTTCTGATCTAATCTATATTTTTATTAAGTTTTGTTTTATAAGTAAACTATCAAATTTACCGAATGTAATGGTTATTTTAACTATAGGTTATTGGTTAAAATTATTGGTTAATTTTCAAACTATTTTAATTAACTTCCAGAGAACAAACCAAATTTCTAAATTTGAAAATGACCATTCTACTTTTCAACACATCAAGCAAAATAAATTCATTAATTATTATTACATCTCTCTCTATATAAAAGACAAAGCCTTCACTGACTGACTGACTGACTCACACACTCACTCACTTATTATTAATTATCAAACTTTCCATATTCTCACAACTCTGAAAATTGGTACAAACATCAACAACGGCAAACATAAAAAAAAGAAGCTATTCCGATCTCAATTCACTACTTTAAGAGTTCAAAAAGGTGTTAATGTTCCAAACGAAGGATATTCGAATGTCACCTTCCAATGTACTCACAACTCTGATATTTAGTACTCATGTCAACAAGGACTAACATAGAAAAAGTAAGCTATTCCGATCTTGATTAACCAACTTTAAGGGGTCAAATGTTCCAAACGAGAGATATTATTCGAATGTCCCTCTTCCAATGCAGCCACGACTCTGATATTTATTTCAAATGAAAACAAAGACAAGCAAAAAAAAAAAGTAAACTAATCCATGGCGATTAACTAATTCTAAGGGGACGAAAAGGGGTCGAAATATTCCAAGCATGGAGTATTCAGATGTCCCATTTCCATTGTTAGTCACAACTGTGAAATTTGGTACCAAGGGCAAGCACAGATAAAGCAATGTCAATTAGTCACCTTTAAGGGGTCGAAAAAGAGTCAGACGTTGAAAATGAGGAATATTAAACTTTCTTACTTATAATGGACTCACATCAACTCTTATATTCGGTAGCAATGTAAACAATTGAAAGCATAGATAAAGTAAGCTATTACCAAATATTTTGATTAATTTCAAAGGAACATAAAGGGGTCGAAACGTTCAAACCATACGAAGAACATCCTAAAATCCCACTTCCAATACAGTCACAATTCTAAAATTTGGATTTAAGAACAAAAATAGGTAACTAAGTTTTTGCAATATCGATTAACTTATTTTATGGGGTTGAAAAGGGCTCAAATGTTCCAAACGCGGGATATTCAAATGTTTTACTTCCTGTATCGACTCATCTCTGAAAATTAAAACCAAGATAAAGCACTAGTAAATAAAATATTCTGATCTCGATTAACTATTTTAAAGGGATTTATTGTCAACTGCATTCCCGGAAATGAATTGGCCGACAATCTTGTAAAGGAGTGCTCAAGTCATCCCGTCCCCTCCTCTTTAGAGAATACTTTTCAAGAACTTTTTTCGCAGAAAAAGGACCAAATCAAAGCGAAGTGGCTAACTCCTCCCACTCACCACTGGTATAAAGGAAGAAAGCCGGGACTCTCCCTATCAATTCCTTGCGACAGGCAGTCCAGTACATGTCTCTCTCGACTTGCCAGTGGCCACCTAAAATACCTTACATATTTTGAGGGCAACAAGATCTACCCTCTTTGCCCTAAATGCCAGCAACATCAGGCATCGCCTGATCACATCTTGAGCTGTCTGGGACCAATCTGGGAGGAGATTCATTCTTCTCCCCTCTTGTTCATGAACTTCATCAAAGTTAATGGATTCCTTAATCTGGTCAGACTCCGTCAGACTAGATAGGAGATTATTAACAACAACAACAACAGCAAATGGATTTATTTTAACTGAGTCGAACCGTTCCATACTAGGAATATCTCAATGATCTATTTTCAATATAATAGCAATATAAAATTTAGAGCAAACGCCAACAAGGGCAAACACAGATAAAGTAAGGTATTCCGAGTTTGGTAACCAATTGTCAGGGTTCTGAATGGGATCAAATGCCGAATTGTAAAATGCATGAATGTCTTTTCATTACTGAAATTCTCAAGATAAAATTTTCGTAGTGAAGCATGGGTATTCAGCTTGTATATCTATATAACGGTACATTGGGTGTTGACCGTCATAAGAAGCAAGTCGTGGTCGAAGGAAACAAGAGTTCATTTCCAGACACGAGGGACAAGGAAGGCAATGGCGACTCTTGGCTATTGCAAAAATTAAATTATATCTAAAAGGCGTTGTCGAACAGAAAACTGGGGTTTTTATAAATGGTTGATCACCAATAAACCTGCTAGAGATCAACGAGACCAGATTAAAGGCGTTTCTTGCTAATTATATAAAATACCAGAAAATACTAAAGCCAAAATTTATAACGCCACATTGAGTGTTGATCATCATAAGAAGCAAGTCGTGGTTGAGTTAAACAAGAGTTTATTTCCAGAGAATAGAGAGAGGAGGGTAGTGGCGATTTTTTGCTATTAGAAAAGAGTTACATTTTATAAAAAAAATGGCGTAGTCGAAACAGAAAACTGGTGTTTTTATAGATGGGAGATCGCCAAAGAACCGATACATAGCGGATAAAGCTAGACGATACCAGATTAAAGGCGTTTCTTGCTAACTCCGGAAAATACTAAAGCCAAAATCAAAAGTTCCAATCGGAATACATTACATGTATATATTTTAAGTGCATTATGCACAATTACACAATGGATAAGTGTTTACATATCTAAAATTTAGTACTATCACATCATATTTAGTTAATCTAATAAGATATTTATAATCTTTACTATAACTAAATATATAAATTAACTATATTGGTGACGTTTTTTCTTTCCAACAAATAAAATCAATATAAATAATAATAATTATATTTTATATACATATAGAGAGATATAAGTAAATGTAATTATTAATCTTTAGTAAAGTATAAAGCATTTAACGTTAAGTCTAAAAGTCTGAACTTGTTCTTATTTCAAATCATTTACAGTAATCACACAAAAATCAAAAGCCCTATTTAACAATTATTTTAAGAAAATACTTCGTTAGTATTCATTTTACAACTATCCATCCAGCTGGTATCCATTTTATAATCGATTGTATTTCGCTCACATACAAATTTGTAACGTGCCTTCACTTCATATTTAGTTTCGAACGAGACGAGTCTCAAGTTGTACTAAACAGGCATTTCCAGCTGAAATACATCAGTCTGTGTTGAATTGACTGAATCTACTATATTTGAAACTTATATTGAATTAATTTACATATGTTGAGTTGAACTAATTTCCATTTGTCAAATCCTTTTAAAGTGTTTTAACGTATGCGCAATGCTTTTGAAAAACTCTTTCATTTTTTAATTAGAAAGGGAACTTTTTTTGAAAACTGTTATTGTTATTCACAAGAAGAGGGTATATTGTAACAACTTAAGTGTCGAAAATCAAAACAAATAGATTAAAAAAAGAAATCGCTCCATTCAAAAGTTTTTTTACATTGATTTTATAGAGATATAATGATGATACGTGTATTTTTTCGACATTAGGAAACATATCATTTACATAAATATGAATGTTATCATAGTTGTTTATACAGAGAGAAAGCATACGCGATTTACAAATAGTCAAATAGTACATTCCCCATCATTGTAGTTCTTATACTTATAAATAAAAAGGGTTTTATAATAGAATATTTCATATGTATTTTAGAAAAGTCCATTTTATTATAAATAAAATGTATTTAAGTTCTTGTAAACATGTAAAGAAAATACGTGTTAAAAATTTCACAATGGCGTCCATAGTAAATTTTTGCATTATGAACAAGGGAATTTATCTTATTTAAGAAGTATTAAATGTTTTAAACTAGACAATGTAAATGCTATGTTTCTTGTTTTGCAGAGGAATTTCACATAATTTATAACGATCTAAATCTGTATGTCTTCTACTGAAATTTTCTGTTTCGTAATCCTTGATCTCAAGAAAAGTTTGTTATTTTTTTCAGTCTGAGATTAGTTAGATATAATGTATAGGGTAAAATTGAGTTCAATTATATCATCTTATTCTGGTTTGTTTGTACGCTCAACGACCTATTTTTGTGCTCAATAGTGGCTAGCCAGACCGGGAACTACAGCTTAATGTGTATTCCGAACCATAAAGAACCATGCCTAACCCAGGATTCGAACACGGCACCTTTGGCATGCGAGGCCAGAGTGCTAACCCTACAGCCATGAGGTTGACATCTTATTCTGAAATACATAAATTTTCACACACAAAAAAAAAAAAAGAAAAAAGAAATGCTGTTTAAAATATTTTACTATAGTAAAGGGAGCCAGTGCCAATTACAAAAAAAAAAAAAAAGAAAAAAGAAATGCTGTTTAAAATATTTTACTATAGTAAAGGGAGCCAGTGCCAATTACAAAAAAAAAAAAAAAAAAGAAAAAAGAAATGCTGTTTAAAATATTTTACTATAGTAAAGGGAGCCAGTGCCAATTACAAAAAAAAAAAAAAAAAGAAAAAAGAAATGCTGTTTAAAATATTTTACTATAGTAAAGGGAGCCAGTGCCAAATACAAAAAAAAAAAAAAAAAAAAAAAAAGAAATGCTGTTTAAAATATTTTACTATAGTAAAGGGAGCCAGTGCCAATTACAAAAAAAAAAAAAAAAAAAAGAAAAAAGAAATGTAGTTTAAAATATTTTACTATAGTAAAGGGAGCCAGTGCCAATTACAAAAAAAAAAAAAAAAAAGAAAAAAGAAATGCTGTTTAAAATATTTTACTATAGTAAAGGGAGCCAGTGCCAATTACAAAAAAAAAAAGAAAAAAAAAAAAGAAATGCTGTTTAAAATATTTTACTATAGTAAAGGGAGCCAGTGCCAATTACAAAAAAAAAAAAAAAAAAAAAAGAAATGCTGTTTAAAATATTTTACTATAGTAAAGGGAGCCAGTGCCAATTACAAAAAAAAAAAAAAAAAAAAAAAAAAAGAAATGCTGTTTAAAATATTTTACTATAGTAAAGGGAGCCAGTGCCAATTACAAAAAAAAAAAAAAAAAAAAAAAAAAAAGAAATGCTGTTTAAAATATTTTACTATAGTAAAGGGAGCCAGTGCCAATTACAAAAAAAAAAAAAAAAAAAAAAAAAGAAATGCTGTTTAAAATATTTTACTATAGTAAAGGGAGCCAGTGCCAATTACAAAAAAAAAAAAAAAAAAAAAAAAAAAACACTTTAAAAAGATAAAGAATAATAACAATATAGAATACAATGACATGGGGTAAAATATTCGTACATAAACGGAATTTTATTTTTTTATCTCCTATCGGAAAAAAGGTCAATTTCAAGTATGCTCTTGATGG